>VWZZ01006765.1:6289-102551 GCA_013399095.1 Psophia crepitans
GCCCGGGCGGCCGATGCCGCTCCGCGCTGGCTCCTTGCAAGTGGGTTTAAAACACGCGGAGTGGCCCGGGCAGGGCGGCCCCGGCTGCTGCCTGCGCGCCAGGTCCTGGGGGGAGCCCACTTTGTCACTCACCGGGCGGAGAGACGAGCTCCCGGACATAATTGGTGGGTTTCCTCCTCCTTTTTTAAAGACAGCTCGAAGAAGTGGACCAACAATCGAAGAATCCCCTGGGTGACACTTTTTATAGCAATTGTTTTCTTCTGCATTGCTCAGATGTGAGGTGCTTAAAGCAACTTTTGTTTAGGGTTTGTGGGTTTTTTCCTTACGGTTTGCAGTTTTCAGGCACCCTGAGGTAAAAGAAAGATTATTTCCTTATCTGCATTTAGTTTGTTCTGTTTTATAATTAAAAGTTTTATATAAAAATTTAAGACATCGTTTAGAGCTAAATGTAATGAAGCATTGTCTTATATTGTTCTTCAAATCAAAACCTTGGGTTTGTTTTTGGTCCTTTTGTTTGTTTTGTTGTGGTTTTGGGTTTTATTTTTTTTTTCCAAAATGGGGAAAGATGCAATGAAATTTAAAGCCTGTAGGCAAGGCAGAAGGAAATAGGTAGTTGGAAGTTCGGATTTGCACTTCCATAGAAATTTTCTAAGTTCTGTACTTTCTTCACTCAACCTGGGGACAAAGAACAGAAATACTAGCATTTGCTGCAGAGAGGGAAGGCTTTTTAAAAAAATCAATTCAAAATCCACTTTTGGGCAAAATAGCACCTCCTGGCTCTTCTGCACTCACTGGTGCAGCCTTACAGACCTCAACCATTTGCAGTAAATTATTAATTTTGTACAGTGAATATAAAAGTCAAAGTAAGCGAAGCATCACCTGCAAAGCCGTGCGTCCAGCTCTGCGCTGGCTGGGCAGGGCTGCTGGGCCGGCCCTCGCAGCAGCTCCGCACAGGAATCTCCACGTTGATGGAGACCCAAGTCAGCACACCTGTAGGGCAAGGCGTAATGGCACATCACCTCCCAGCGTGGCGTTGTGCCCATGCTTAAACCATGTTTAATTTGAGTTTCGGGTGCTTGCAATAAGATAACTCACCCATACTGGCTTCGGGGGCTTGGCAACTGACTTCAGTTACTTTGCGTGCAGTCAGCTCCGACAACGGCGCTGGGTCTTCTCCCTGTGTCCAGCCTTGGGGCTGGCATGAGCACAGCCCCAGCTGCCTGATGGTCCCCCAGTTCCTTGCTTCCGCCATGGGTGCGTAGGAGCAGTGACATGCCCATTTATGACCCAGTAGGTGTCATCTACTGCCAGGAGCAGCTCTTCCCAATAGCCAAACGTCGTTGCATCTCCGCGTACTCACCTATTTATAAGTGAACATGGACCAGATTTGCTTTTAATGCTGCAAAGGGCCTGCATGGTAACACCTCCTTGCTCTCACAGGTAATTGCTTGCTCATGCACACACATTAAGAAACAAATCCTCAGAAGAGGAGCAAGACCAGCCTACTCTGAACCAACTTCAGTCTGCAAAGCCTGCTGGGGCTGCCGTGCAAACCCCTGGCTTGCATGGCCTTTCCTGGCTCAGCTTGAAGGAGTGTGGTACCCCCACCCGTCCCACACTGAATTGTGTCCTGTTTAAGCTGGAAAAGCTAACGAGGTCCTTGGGCTGCTGGATGAACAAAAAGGGGAATCGGCCCAGGCTTCCCTCCAGGCATGTTTTCTCATTCCGATTCTTCAGGCTTTCTCATCATCAAATAAATGTCCTGCGCAGCGGGAGTAATAGTCACTCACTGAGCTACAGTGCTGCTCCACTGTGCTAGCAGGAGCACCCTGTACATTCCTGAACCCCACACAGCCCCCTCCCACAACTTCCATGTGTGCCCCAAAACTTCCAGACTTCATGGGGAGAGGAATACAGGGTGCTCCAGTGGGATGCAGCCCCAGATGTCGTGGCAGGGGAGGGGGAGCCCATGTCCTGCACTCAGGTGGGTGCAGACACACATTCTGGGAGCGCTGGGGTGAGCTGGCACTGCCCGGTGGGCGTGTTGAGCAATATCCAGCTGCAGGTCAGCAGAGGTGGAATGAAGAAAAGTGAACCGAGCTGCCTGAGGAAGGAGAGAGTGAAAAGCTGAGCATAGCATTAGAGCTGAGTCAGAGGGGAGGAGGCTTACGTGGAGCTAGTCCTGCCGGTGTCCTGGGGGAGAGGGGTGCAGCCTTCGCTCATCTCCTCAGATCAGGATGGTGTTGGGAAACAGGTCTGCTGCTGTTTTATCTGGGTTGCAGGGTGCCCCAGGGCAGCTGCCGTCCCTGTTTCACAAGCGTCCTGCAGCCCACCGCTCCCAGCCTCAGCATCCTCCTGTGCCAGCTCTGGTGCTGGTGGGAGCTGCCTTGCTCCTGTTCAGCTTGCTGACACAGGAAAACCTATCAAAGCTTTGCTTGTTTTGCTTAGTTGTCTGCAAGGTAACAAGTTAACTTGGCTCCAAGGTGGGGTTCAAAGACCCTCGGGAACCAGCACAGAGTGAGAAGTGGCAACACATACCTGTGACTTGGGTGGGTTGGACCCTTTGCTTTTTGGTACTAAGCTGAAGGGAGTGAAAGCTGTCTTGGGGAGAAGCATCCTCATGGGCTCACTGACCCTTGGCATACATCAGGGTAGGCAAGAAACAAAATCCCTCCATCTTGCAGAAGACAGGAGCTGACCCATGGAGGGACTAATTAGGTCTCAATTATGGGGCAGAGTTGGGAGCGGACTGAAGTGCTCCCAAGACCAAATCCTGGCCTTTGCAATGGCACTAAACACATTCTAGGAGCATACCATTACCTGCTTACAATGCCATTTCCATTGCAACATGCTCTAGGTGATCCTGCTCTAGCAGCGAGTTGGACTAGATGATCTCTAGAGGTCCCTTCCAACCCCTACCAGTCTGTGATATACCGAAAAGTTGCGTGTTGTGCAGCATCTTGAATCTTTACAGCTGGAGATGAGGAAGTGCAGAAGGAAAGCTCTAGCATAAATAATAATAATAAATAACAAAATAAATAGATTATGTGGTGTTTAGAGAAACTAAGCTACAACCTTAAATTCAAATAATTTTCCTATTAGGAAGGATCTGTTAATACGTATGGTATGGTGACTGTGCCCAGTCAAAAGTAACCCATAAGAGCCCATACTTACCCATGGAAAAATCCCCTTAAAACACTGGGAATTTTGCCTACATAAATAGTGCAAAAGTTGAGCTGCAAATGCCTCTTCTATAAAATACAAAATGAGAACTTGATCACAACAGCAAAACTTGTGGGAAATTTAAGGCAGTGCACACTGCTGCAAGAATACACTCGAGGAACCCAAATTTCCTGCCGTTTTTGTACTGCTTTTCACCCTCATTACCATTTCCTTCTCCCCATAGGTGAAGGCAATCCCTTGTCACTGATCTTTGTTCTTTGCCGCTCAGCCTCTCCAGGTCAGCGTCATCTTCCTTTATCTGCTGCATCCACTCGCTTGCCCAACGATTATCCCAGAAGGCAGGCTGTTTCCCTTTGATGGCTGCTCTTCAATGCCACAAGATAACCGAAGACAGCAAACATTTTCTCCTCGTGTCTAATCTGTGTGGTCAGAAAGTGAAAGATTTCATTCCCTTCAAACAGCCGACTGCTTGCTGACTGCATTTCAGCCTCTCTTACTCATCTGTCGGTAACAGGGATACTGCTCAGCACTGCCTTTTAGTTTAAGAAGCTGTTCTGCTCACAGAAAGGCTTCTCTTTAAAGGAATGTTTTCAGCAATTGTGTGAAGGCTGGATTTATAAGTTGTTTTAAGCCTTTCACATTTTTTTGGGGAGGCTGAGACTCGCACGTTCTTGGTATATACTTAATTGTCAAACTTGTTCTCTGTGCCGCAGCAGCCCTTTTTGATCCTGGTTAAAAGGATTTAAATACACAGGTTAACTCATCTACACTGGCCATTTAAGCTCCTGCTTCCTCGGTGGGGCTCTCTGTCCTTACCCCGAGCCATGCGCTGCGTAGCGTGCTGCTGCCATTGAGGTTCGAGTCGCTTGGTTGGTGGGGAGTTGCTCCTCCAACCCGCAGAGGTCTGGGAAGCGGTACCTGCCGTTCACAGCGATACCAGCACAGCACTCCTAGCACTGCTGTCGCAGCTTGCCCTCTGCGGGCCCGTATCCTGGCCCCCATTTCAGGGCCGGTGGCAAAGGGAGATGTGAAATGATCTGCCAGGATGCTACAGAGCAGAATTAAACTCTTGGTCCCATCCCAGTCCCCTGAATACTGAGATGTGCATGTTGAAGAGACTAATCTAAGGTCACCCAAGTAAACAAGACCCAAACGTCCTTCACCTTAGTCCTGGATCAAACTGCACAACTCAAATGCCTTCCCACCCAGCGTGTTGTAGCAGGAGCTGTATCCTGTGGGAGCCATCCCTCTGCACAGGGTCGCAAGCTGGGTGCAGTGGAAATGTAAGTATAACCCTGTCCTTGCAGACATCATTCCTGCTCCTTGCCTGGGTGGGGAACCACCTTTTGGGAACAGAAGGTGAACGAGGAGAAGCAAACAAGTCCCTCATACAGCTCTGTTCACGTGCAAGGAAACTGGCGCTCAGTTTGCCTTAAACAACTTTGACCCTGGAAAACAGATACACGAGTAGGAACTAGGGACTGGGTGGGAGGAACAGCAAAGCCCACGTAGACGCTGCAAATGTGTGGGATTTTCGGCTTCAGGTCAGCACGGATGGACATAACGATCCCTGGAGGCTTTCCACTCAATACTGCTGGTTCCAGCTGAGCCCTCCCCTGCTCCCAGCACTGCCTCAGACCATTCGCACGCTGCTCCTTTTGCTTACACCTCTTATCTGTGTTGGGGAAAGCGCGTGCTCCGAGTAACCCAACTTCTGGGTCTCCCTGGAACCTGGCAGTTCCTTTGGTCTGACAAGCATTTACAGATCCCATCCCTCACTCTTTTC
Organism: Psophia crepitans; assembly: GCA_013399095.1. Taxonomy (NCBI): domain Eukaryota; kingdom Metazoa; phylum Chordata; class Aves; order Gruiformes; family Psophiidae; genus Psophia; species Psophia crepitans. The sequence goes on from VWZZ01006765.1 coordinate 11,259, forward strand.
ACTACAGGTAGCAATTCGGGGCAGGTCCTAAAGCAGCTGAGAAACAATTCTGGATCTTCCCATTTTTGTGCAAATTAAGCCATCAAGCTAAACATTATATTGGTTTATCTTTTGTGCCTGACATGCTATAAATCAAACAGGACCTGAATACGCTCCTTTTGACTTTTGATATTATGTACATGTGCATCTATGCTGCGTTCCAGGTGCCTTTGCCAAAACGTTAACAGTAACCCTAGGAGGAATAAACAAAGCAGATGTGCTGTAATCCCACACCAAAAGGCAACCTGGGAATGTTGGAAGTTCTGCAGGTACAAAAAGTTTTACCCCTCGAGCAATGTACTTTTATTCATATAAACTAATTATCCTAACAGCTCTGCGAGGTATCGCCATCACCTTATGAAGAGAAGACCGAGATGGTTGATTTGGCAAAGGACACGAAGTCGTGGAGCTCTGACCCTGTGATCGGTTCTGCCCTCCCACTCAAGCTTGCATGCAGCGTTAAGCGTACGATGTAATATTTCAGTGCAGGGATCATTAAACTGTAAAACTATTTTAGGAGGGTTGTTTTCATTCTTTCCCCAAATAGTAGATTGTCTCTAGAGATAATAAAATACAAATATCCATTAGAGTAGGAAAAAAGGCTAAGCAGCTTTGCAGATACCAAGTTCTTTTCCCCTCAACTGTTTGATTTCCCTAGGGGTGTCACAAGGTAGCCAGCTAAAAGCAAAGACATCTCCCTGGGAGGAAGCCTGTGTGATGCTGTTGTATTTATATAGTGGTAGGAAGTCTATACCGGTTATAAAACCATAAAAAAAAGTGTAAATGACTAAAAAAATGGGAATATTTTAGGCCTAATCCATCTTCTGTCAAAATTCATCAACAAAACTTTCACTGACTGGGAGAAGTGCAGAATCGGGGCCTCTGTCATTTCCAGGAGCTATTTTACAGCATCACATCATGCTCATTAATATCCACCTGACAAGCATATATACCACCCAGTATTTCATTACCAAGATGCAACAGCTTGAAAAAGACATTTCTCTCTAATTTTGAAAAACGTCTCTGCTCCCTACGGTGCAGCACCGAAAACCAGAGCGTATTAAAATGCTGCCCAGGTAGCTGAGGGTTGCCAGCACAGATTGGCACAGGGAGGAAGAAGATAATCTGATGGTAGTTTCATCACCTGATACAACCGCTGGTATCATCTCTTTACTGCAGCCAGAAGGTGCGCCAGACCAGAGCAGCGATGTGGAATTGCTCCCCTGATGCTAAAGGAATAAGAGATGCAGCTTAAATGTGATGCTGCAGATGCAGCTCCCTGCAAGCCTCCAGCTTGCTGAGCGCAGGGTGCACTGAGGAAGGAGCTCTCTCCTACACACACTCCTAGGCTCTTGCACCCAGTTTCCTCATTTCCTCCGAAACCAGCATTGGTAAGGAACAGACTAGGGATGCGTAGGCGGCACAGGATCCGCATATAAACGTGTGGCAAAAATCTAAAGAGGGATTTGGTCTCTCCCCAGCTATATGGTGTTTGCCCTGGATAAGTGAGCAAGTTCTGTTTTCAGCCGCACACTCTGCAACAACGTGCCTGTTTCTCATGGTGGCTGTGGCCTCTCCTGAGCAGTCAGGCACAGCTAACACAGGATCCCTCACTCCGGTCTGCGCCTGGATCGTCGCTTGCTGTCAGGCGCCTGCAGCCTCCGCTTTGTTACTTGACTTCGCTGCCAAGCTCTGCTTTTGCAACCGAAGTAGGGCACTGAAGAGTGAGAAACCAGTGTTTCTTAAGTGATGGAGTTTAGGTGAGACGTTAAGGAGCAGGCTGAGCAGCAGTGGGATGCAACCAAGGGAGAGCAACCTCTCAATGATCTGCAAAGCTGAAACAGAGTTGTCCTCTCCTTCCCAGCTGTTTCCAGCAGCCATCTCTGCTCCGTGCCTCCCTGTCCCCTCACTCACTAAATACCTTTTCTTGATGGCAAAGGCAGTGTCGGAGCAAACCTGGAATCCATACGTTCCCCTCGCAGGTGCGGGGAGGGCTACGCGAACAACGCAAATTGGCCGCAGCCTTCACAACCACATTCGTGTCATGCCGCGCCACTCAGGCCGGACCGCTGTAGAGAGAATTAACGGAGTGTAAATCCCTGTTTGGAAGTACACAGCGTCTCCAGCTTCTCCCTGTAACTCCTTCACTCCCTTCGCAAACCACGCAAGAAAGGCATCTCCCCAGAGAGCCGCAGCTGGGCTTTTTGGGTCGCAATAGAAAGAAGTGGAGTATTCACGCAGCCAGAGCTGCCTGGCTGACGGGCTCAGAGCTAGCTGCGATACTTCCAAGGGAATCTGGAGTTCTGAGACTAAAGCCTGCTAGCAACAATCTTCTTTTAAAGTTATTGTATGGCTTGGCTACAAAGATAAGGTACCAGATGGCTTCGGAAGAATTTTTAGGAGACAGTTTTGCTGGTATGCCTGGAAGGATCTTCAGAGCTTACGTTTACAATAGACTATTTCTTTGGAGGCGAAGAATGTTTGTCAGGATCATCAGTTTTAATTACTCAAAGTGTAGGCTGTTTCTAAAAGCAGGCAGCGTTAAGAGAAGGGGTTTTTTCTGTCTTCGTGTTTTGCCTGAAGAAAGGACAGCTAGCAGGAATCCCTCTAATTTTATAGGTAGCAGACTGACTCACAGAAACTAACATCAAGCAGTTTTCATCCTAGATAGTATCCTGCAGCACTTACTTTCACTGATGAATCATTCATTGCACAAGCAGGTATTTGTTTTTATCTGTTTTCAGTCATTGAAGTAAGCAGCTAGTTTTGTCAACTATAGGCACGCAAAAACATGGATCAGTCCTCAACATTCCCAAGATGTTTAAAACAAGCTTTACTTTGTCTTCTGGTTGCAGAGAAGGATGGGATAGGATTGCTCTCCACAAAGATGCCTTTCAGAATAGCTGAAAGCATTAGCTAGCAACCTGCTAGTAAAATAAATATTGTTTTCAGACACCCAGCTTCTAAAACAAAGTGTGATTGGGTTGTAATACAGCTTATAGCACAATTATCTGCAATAACAGGGGCTGAACTCGATGACACCAGGGATAGGGCTCCCATATGCCCCGTTTGAGAGCATGACATTTTTTCCAGGCCAGAAGTATCACCCAGACAGAGTTAGAGGATTTGGGTCATTTGAGCCTTCCTGATAACCACAGCCCCACTGGAGCTCCTCGTTGCCTGCAGGTGCATGGCAGACCCAAGTCAATGTACATGTAGACAGCACATCTTGTATGCCTGGAGATACAGCAGCTCCGCTAAGGAGGTCATTTTATATCCTACGATGCAACTATTTTGGGATGGACATGTAATATTTCAGGCCTCTCTACTTTCTATATACGCTAGAAAATAAATAACACTACTGAATGTCGGTGATGGGAATCAGGCTCACGTTTGTGACCCAGCTGTTTCCATGTTTTTCTCCCCATGTTTTATCAGCTTAATTCTTAAATATCCCTAACGTTTCCATCCAGAATTTTTAAAGGGAGGAAGCATGACTTGGAAATGACTGTAACATGAATGGATTTGTTGACTTAACTGACATTGTTTTGACATGACAGGGCCCACTGAGGGACCAAGACCCCTTTGTGCTGACTGCAGAACAAACATAGGACTGAAAACAGAGCTGGTATCGGAGTTCCCCTGCCTTATCACACTCAGTTAATGCATTACTCCATGCTAGCTGGCTAGCTAAGAGTGGCATTTGTTACAGGGAAAGGAAAAACTCGTACATAGCAGCAGTATAGTTTCTCTATACTGTTTTCATAGCAGGTTCCGGCCCACAGCTCTTTGTAACTCAAAGCCCATATTCAGAACAGAGAATTATTCAAATCTGAGCATTTTACCTACCAACAAGGTGGACATTTGTGTTCATACAACACCAGAACAAGGAGATACTGGCCTGTGGCTGAAAGCTATAGACCCAGCATAGCTTGTGGGCCATGCTGGCAACTCCCAGCACCCATAGGTCAACCAAACACCCCAAGAGCCAAAAGGACACCCCCCCCATCCTCCACCCCAACTCCAGAACCAATGTGTAGTATTGCACTCATCAAAACAAAGGCATACTCATCCTGTTTGACTCTATGAATTGATTAGCCCCTCTGAAGAGTGAGAATGTAATTTTGTAGCCCTGGCTATATATATATATATATATAAAATCACCTCATTTAGAGCAGCAGTATCTAATTGACTGCATGAAATTTATTTTTTTTTTTTTTGAACATCACTATAAATTGAGAAAAAGGCCTCTGGGCCAGGAGCCAGCAGTTTTCAAAATCTGACGTAGATTCATAGAACGGTTTTGGTTGGAAGGGACCTCTAAGCCCATCTAGTTCCAACCCCCCTGCCATGGGCAGGGACACCCCCCACCAGCCCAGGGTGCCCAAAGCCCCATCCAGCCTGGCCTTGGACACTGCCAGGGATCCAGGGGCAGCCACAGCTTCTCGGGGCACCCTGTGCCAGGGCCTCAGCACCCTCCCAGGGAAGGATTTCCTCCTATCTAATCTAAATCTCCCCTCTTTTAGTTTAAACCTGTTACCCCTTGTCCTGTCACTGCACTCCCTGATAAACAGCCCCTCTCCAGCTTTCCTGTAGCCCCTTCAGGTACTGGAAGGCCACAACTAGGTCTCCCTGGAGCCTCAGCAACACCAGCTCCCTCAGCCTGTCCCCACAGGAGAGGTGCTCCAGCCCTCTGATTAACTTTGTGGCCTCCTCTGAGCTCACACCAGCAGTTCCGTGTTTTTCCTGTCCTGGGGACCCCAGAGCTGGATGCAGCACTGCAGGAGGGGTCTCACGAGAGCAGAGCAGAGGGGCAGAATCACCTCCCTCGATCTGCTGGCCACACTGCTTTTGATGCAGCCCAGGACATGCTTCTACCGAGAGCATCAGGAGGGATCCAGAGTCACCATTTCTCTGCTGCTTTTGCAGCCTTGTAGCAGCTCTGACCAAGAACAGTCCCTACAGCCCATCTCCCTTGCAGCTATCCCCAAGCACAAGGAACAAAAAGAGGAGCTTCTGCATTGCATAGAAGAACTGCTGCCCTGTTAGGGGCCATTTCACGTCATCTCCAGATCATGCCAATGGTGACCATTCAACAGTGACAGGGTAAGAACAAGGTGAACTTACAGTAGTGCTGTACCTGAGCACCAGTCTGTCTTCCAGGGATCTGCTGTTGGGTGACCTGTGCCAGAGGAGATGTCCTTGTCCCCCCTCTGCTGAGCTCCAGGAGGAGAGGGACCCACGTCCTGCCTGGGGAGAGAGAAGCATCCTTGTAACTCTCGCCCTTTTGCAAAGGTGGCATTGGTGTTGAAAATCTCAACCTCACACCGCTCTATGGTCTGACATTGGTACCAAGTGCGGTAGCATCCACTGAGCACCCAGAACAGACACGGCTATGGAAATCCCAGATTAACAAATTCTGCTGTACAAAACCCCACCGCAGCCTCAGTGGCACGCATGTGCAGCCAGGCCGGGACTGCCAACGGCTCTGAGCTTTTAGCAGGAAGGGCTGAGGGATCTTTCAGTGCATTGACCTGGAATTACAGCTGTCAAGGACAGAAGTCGCTTTCGCTTTTCTGCCCCATTCCCCAAGACTTTTCTCATGCCCCAGCCTTCTCCGTGTGTCCTTCCTTCAGGCCACGTGTCATCTGTCCAAGTCACCATGGAATTAGGTTCCCGTGCCTAGAAACCAGCTCTTGTCTTATCAGCAGATCTTTTTCTTTCTGCATCCATTGAAATCTATAAAAATAAGACAATGCTTGAGTAGCTTTTTAATCTAATTATGCTTGTGTTTACTTGGCAGAATCTTAGATATTTTGCAACCGATTTATTTGACCCAGCAAAGAGCTTCCAGGAGAAGACATGAGCGTGTGATACAGTGACATGGATGTCTGCTGTCACTTAGTCAGAAATGTGGTACAAGTGTGAACTTCTCTATCTGAGCCCTTCGGCAAAAGTGCACGTAGCTGGTTTCTAGATCTCAGGAAACACGTGCTAATGCAACCAGCCTCACCCTGCGCTTGGAGGTGCCTGGAGTACCCTGCAAGCGTGGATACAGCGGTGCCTGGCCCTCGTGCCACAGCCATGAGCCCCCGGGCGGCGTATGAATAGCATGGCAGTTGGAAAAATTCACACAGATTTTGCAAGCACGTTTGCTGGTTCTAACTTTGTCCTAGAGGCTGGAGTCTCCTCCAACTGTGAGAAAGGAGACTCCTTGTCGTCTATAGCTGAGGTCAGTGGAGGGCCAGAGCAAGGAAGTTTGTATTGCAGCAATTTGTACCTTATCTTGTTTATAGATGTAAACAGAAGGTTTACGCTTCCGTTACTGAACTCTCCTACACCAAAAATGTTCAGTGCATGGAGGAGAAGAGGGACAGGCAATGTATGTGCGCACTTATTTCTTGAGCATATTTTGAGAAGTACAGTTAACAAGCCTGGTGCTTCTGAAGTGTTTGGAAATTAGGACTTCCTTGCACGGATTAAAAACTCAACCTCTCTACAGACTGCAGGGGTCATTCCAGGATCTCCATAGGGTCTGGATGTAACTCTTCAGTCTCATGGACTTGGGTCAACATCATTGAAGCCAGGAGTCCTTTCATGAGCTTTAGGTCACTCCCAATTGCTTCTGAAGTCATTGCCCAGGCTTTTCTCATTTTAGTCACAGTACTAGAGTTTTGTATCATTTGAAAAGCTTCAAGGCAAGGGACATATGGAGCCTACAAAAGCATAGTTATTGTGCTAGCTAGCTCCAGTTGCATGCCAAGGAAATTATTCATGCACACTCTGTGGATAGGAGGCACAAGCTTTCATGTGGTTACATGGATAAAGGGAGGAGAATTTGGGCCACTGACTCAGCCTGTCAGCAATGTTTCCCCCTAAGTACATCCATGGAGCTGCAAAGCAGATTTCTCACAGCACTGATGGAGGGGCAGTGTTCTCTTTGGAAAATGTGACCCCTTATTTACATGCCGCTTGGAAACCAGTATCATGCTGGGGAGCCAAACTCTTCCAAAAGTCTGGCCTTTTGATTATAACCTTTCATGAAAGTAAACAATTGAATAAAAGCAGCTTAGAGATAGCATTTCAAACAAGATTCAGGCGGCTTGCAGGAACAGGGGCAACAGCAACCTGCCCGGCCCATTAGAGACATGGCCATGCTATATGATGCTGCACTCCTGCATCCAAAAGGAAACCTGACATTCAGCAGGTGTTCAGCTTTTTGGGTAGTGTCATGGAAGGAGAAGGAGTTTGAGGACACACATTGTAAAAAGGTCCTTTAAAGGCACCAACTTTTCCATTTCAGCTCCATGACCAAAGGGCTTTTTTTTTTGTCTCAGCAGCTTTTATTCAATTACGACTGCATTGGCCACTGCAGAGTGCAGGGTACATTCCTGCTTCAGTCGTCTTTGTGTGTCCACTTAGCAGCAGTCCTGAACTCCCAGAAAAGCAGACAGTTGCTATTTTCTTCCATTTTTACTTTCCCTTTAGAAATAGTTCTTATTTGGCCTTGTCACACACACACAAAAAAAGCTTATGCTTCTTTCATAAAGGAATTAAATTTACTCTATTATTTTAGTTGGTAAAATTAGAAAAGCCTGTAGTTGTACAATAAAGCCAAGCATAGTTCAACCCTCGTTCCATAATACTTATATAATTCAGACCTGGCGACAAAAGCACCAAGGTCATGGATTAACAGTGGCTTAAAGTTGAAAATAGCCTGAGGAAGTAAGGATGACAAAATAATTACTAGTGGGCAAATCATATGTTAATGGCTATGGGAATTATTTAGTGTATGACATTTAATCAATGTAAATGGAAGAAATATAAAGGCAAATTCAACTTTTAAGGTCTCCATGAGTATATACATATCTATATACGATTAGTCGCTATGAATTGAAATACATCTACAAAAAATCAGTTTTTGAAATGGCAGTATATTAAAATAAATGATTTTGTAAGAATTAAAAGAGTTGTTATAAAGCATTAACAGTAGTTTATAAGTTTGGGTTTTTTCAGTGATGTATAAAATTAAAATCTGTGCCATTCAACTGAGGCACCAAGCAACTGAAAAACACACTGTGCAGAAACTCATCCCTAACACCTGCCATAAACAGCGCTTCTCTAGATAAAAGATCACAGTTCAGAGGTAAATAATTTTGGCAATTTGTTTTGCTGTAGCATGGGAGGTAAATCACATCACAGCCTTCATGTGCATACCCAAACAAATTAGCAAAAGTCCGTAACAAAAGCTCCAGTGGGGTCTGTACTTACCGGTGCTGGAATTTCACAAGACACCTAGCAATGTTTCATTAGGATCACCTCTTGCAAGAATTGCAGCTGGTACAATAATAATTGCTGTGCCAAAGATAATTGCAGAGATTGCAAAAGTGAATGACACAGGCAAATTAGAAAAGGAATTCTGTGACAAGAATGCCATGCAATTTTCCCACAACAAATAAGGGAAGAAAATTAGATTTCTAAGCACAGGGTGAACACTTATTTACCAGGGTAACAGCTACTGCCTGCACCAAAACCATCCCTCACAGCCCGTGGGTTGTTCGGAACAAGGAGCAGCTGAACACATCCAAGGAGAACAGCAGCAATTAATTTTTTAGTGCTTCTGTGCTAAAAGAAATTACACCTGCACACATTATCATGTGAAAAAAACCCATACATCAGTAAAAATGCATATGAACTAGCTCGGTTGTTGCTCAGAGCACCTCTCGCCTTATTGCCTGGGCCACTCCTTTGAAGGTTGAGTGCCTTGTGCCTGTGATTGGGACTTACTGGGAGAAGTTCATCTTGGCCTCAGTTCATAGCTCAGAGCAGAGAGTTTACAGGGGCCTTTTGGGTCTTTGTAACACTGTGTTAGTAATAGCAGAAATAAAACCACTGTCTTGGGATAATGGACCTTCTTTTGTACAAACATTTAATCTAAAAGTCTTAAATGGGCAATAAAACAATATTTAGTCTTATAAGCCTTCTTTGTTTAAGTTCACAATGTACCGGCCTGCCGCATGCATTCCCCACATTCAAATCACCTAAAAGCCTCTATTTGTTAGTAACCCATCCCAAAGTAAATGTACTATTTGAGTCAAAGATAATCTATTCTGAAGAAGGCTGCCAGCCAGGTCCTGTGGATACAGGAGGGTAAGGTGCTCTTGATAAGATAAAATAAAATTTTAAAAAAAGTGTTTTCCCTTTCAAAAGTGAATTTTTGCACACCCAGGTTCAAAGCCATGTTTTCTTCATTCAGGTAGAGTTTGAGACCTCAGGAAAATACCCATTTACATCCAGCCTTTGGATGCCAACATCAGGAAGGTGCTGAGGCATGGCAACCTGTGCCCACACACACGACGCAGTATCTCGGGCTGGGCCACAGGGTTTTACCTGTTCTTCAGCTGCCTCCTGCAGAAGGGAAGCGATTGTTACGTGTACGTGGTACAACTTAAAGACTGCTGAAGAGGCTGGTTCTGATTCTCTGTGTCTTATGAGCCATGTAATCCTATTTAGTTTTTTAGCTGTTTCGCACACGAACTGGTGCTCTGTGCTGTTCCTTGGCCACGGATGGTAAATACTAATGCCTTTGGCATGCAGCGCTCAGCTAAGGCAAGCATCGAAAGCGTTAACTCAAAGGCAGGATAATGTCCTATTTGGTTGAAGTAAAAAGTAAATAAATACAGGCTTTACTGCAATTTAAGGCTTAAGATGAGATCAGATGCCTGTCATCTCCAAACACCTCTCAATCAGCAAAAAATAATCCTTCACAAAATAGATTGTTGGGTTTTGGTGCGAGTTTTTCTGGAGCGAGCCATATATTATTCCTCTGTAGAGCGGAGGGAGGTGAAGTATAAACTCAGCTGAAAATTTATCCAGGGCTTCTGGCAAGCGCGGGCCAGAAGGGTGTGATTTGTGCTGCTTACCAGATCTCTGCATTTCATGAATCCCAGATGATGTGCAGGGGGATCTCTTTAAAAGGACGTAGGAAGTTAGAACAGCCGTCAGCTAACGAAGAGGGCAGGGAAATGAAAACGGAGCAAAAGGGAGAGCGGGCTCAGAGCTCTGCCCCCACGGCACACGAGGGAGGACTCGCTCATGTTTGTGGGAATTACTGCTCAGAGCCACCTGCCTACAGGGCTAACTTTCTGCCCCTCTTTATTTCAAATGAGGGGAGTCAACCCGACCTTTCAGATCTGAGAGAAGCCTTGAAAATGAGAGCAGCGAAGCCGTCCAAATGCAAACACTGGCTACAGTAGACCTATTTATAAATAGTTTAGAAGAACACTATGAACTGCAGAAGGAGGGGAATTTTCTCCCCACCCCCCCTCAAAGTTTGCTGCCTCAGTGCACACAGTGGCATGCTTGAATTTGCTTTCTTACATACCAGGAAGCTTGTAGCAGAAAATGAAGTTAAATCCATAAACGCAGGACCCGATTCAGTCAAGCGGCACCAGCTCTGGTTTTGCTGCAGTACATGGAGCTTGTTCTGCAAAGCAAGTTCCTGGTCCCACCACTGTCCTTCAGGCTTTTGTCACTCATCCTGCCTCACGGGAACAGCCCCTGGGCAGGGCTGCCAAGGGCGAAAATCTCAAACCAGATCAAGAGGGGCTGGGGACAGCCTCCCAGAATGCCTCCCATCCTTCTCTTCCAGCACTCCCCAACCTAAAAATGTTTTCTTGTGTAGGGTTCATAAAGAATAAACAAACCAACCACTCAACTAGACCAACTGCAATAGTAAGGAACATTAAAAATTCAGAAAGTGAGAAAATAATGCACTTCTGCTGGGCTGTTCTTTTCAGTTTTGAAACATAGCCCTACAAGAGCTTGTCCAACCAGATGGTTAACCTTTGTTATAACGGATGTCATAAGTAAAAACAAACTCTGGCCTTGCAAACCTTCTCTGTTTGTGTTTTTTTCCCCCAATTACTTGGAAAAGTAATCCAATAGATTAAGTTTTCCTTTCTGAGAAGTGTCACCTAATGGCACACCAGTGCTGATGTCATCATGCAGATGATAGAGTCACTAAAGTGCAGCTACTTGGTTGGCTGAGATGGCTCAGATGCTTGAATGTTTCATTGCTTTTCTGTCTGCCCTGCACACAGAAACACTGCGGGAATCAAGGCAGATTTCTGGTGCCTGACAAAGTTAGAGCAGATCTGAGAGTCAGCTGATCATAATTCCGGATTATGTCAGAATAATACCCAGATACCTGTAGTTATTGGCATATCTTCATTTCTCCTATCTGCAGACATGACAGACTGTCTCTTACCCCTGTTAGAATCACGTCACAGATGCCACTGGAGCATACGAGGACTGGGAATAGAAGTCAATGAAAGGTGAGATGCAGAGAAGAAAAATGCACATCTTTGGCACATCACTATAAACAAGGGTTAACCCACTTTGCCCTCTTTTGCAGGTCACTCTGGAAGTGGGGTGAATTTTACCAACCCAGACATTTCCAGCTACCGTTATCTCCTGTTTCCAGTCTCATTTCTCCTGAATCCTCTCAAACAAACTTCACGGGTGATTTCTGGAGTCAGGGCGGTGTCTGTGTATTTGTATTTCATAGCCCTCAGTAGAATTGTTTTCCATGAACTCATTTGGTTACTCCTGAACTCAGGAGGCTCACAGAGCACCAGCTGTAGAAAGGACTAAAAATGATATTTTTTATTTTTATTTGCCATGGGTTATAGTCGCAGATAGGCTCTTCTCTCCAACGAGCTGCCTGAAACATCCCATTTCATAGGAAATGGTCTTGTAGATTGGTTAGCTTAAAGGGTAATCGAGCAAGTTGCTGGCTACGTCAACGGCAAATTTGCCCTTCTAGGATAGCTGTGGCTAAGTTACTTTAATTTATCGCAGGTCTACTTTGGAATTAAAGGAGAATAAGGAAGAAGAGGAAAGATATGCCTACTGTGTTGGCCAGGCATAGCAGCCTCCACCTGGGACAACCTGCTGGTGAAGAAATAGAGCCCCCAGAAGTTCAAGCATGTCTTAGGGCCTCTGCAAATCAGCTCAAATGGGACCCAATAACACCTGGGATGATGAGGGAAGGAGCTCTGAAAGTGCTTGTGCCTGCACCAAAATCCCCGACATTACTGGCAAAGCACCCATTGAATTTATTGGCTTTGGATTAGGCTCATTAGAGAAACAGCTGGAAAGGTGAGTGGCTTTAATTAAATAGACAATAATTTATGAATTGCATTGGATGCCTCACAGTAAAAAATAAACTGTTTATTAATAATGGTTTTAAGGCTCAGTTCCTGTTTTAAGCAAAATAAATTTAAGTAAGCAATCCCAGCTGAGCTTCTGGTGGGAGAGAGTTTACTGGAAAAATCAACCAAGTTAAAAAAAAAAAAAAAAAAGAAAGAATAGCTGTCAGAATGTACTAGTGTTCATTTGCCATTTTGAAGTTTTAGAAGGAATGTAGTGCGACCTAGCACTTGCACTTCAGATGTTTTCATGAGCCACTAGCAATGGGCATAATTCTCCTCTGGAAAAGAATTGGGAATCTCAAAAGCTTTCTCATTTCTTATTTTCTTGATACTGTAAATATATTTTGTATACACACACTATGTATATCATATATATATATGCACAAACACATATATATACTTATTCCTGATACAAAGCAGTTTGGGATTTTCCCTCAACAAAGAATGTGGCAGCTGAAACGTGCCCGATTCAAGCTGGCAAACTCTCTAGAACACAGCACACAAGATGGAAAGGGCAGCAATTAAACACCATTTTTGTTGCTGAAGAAGGATCAGTTCCCTATAATACTTCAGATTCCTTCTGTAACCATGGGTAGATGATTTAGTGCCAAACATTCAGAGGGATTTAGGTTTGCAGAGATGCAGATAGAAAACTTATAGGAATTTCTTTAATGCCTGGTGCCAAGGGGAGCTGGACATCTGGGGAGAATTTTGAGAATTGCTCTATGTGCCTCTTTCGCTCCTAATTTGCTTCAATAGATGTAGTTTTCTGTGTCTTGGCTCTTCCTATTTAGAAAATGTCAAAACCAGTGATTTCCTCCCCCATCAGGAAGGATCAGGTGAATGAGGCACTCCAACAAACACCTCAGCTGAAAAAAGGAGGTAGAGGAAGGAATACAAAAAATATAACGTATTTCTTCTCACCAGACATGAATGACCTATGAAATGTTTATCAGCAGAACCACTGTTCTCATGTTAGACAATGCTACCTACAGCCTATACAGCATCACTACTTCCTATACATTGCTTTCCTTCTTTTACCCTTCACAACAAATGCTTTTGCAGACTTGGAGGAGAACTTCACACCGGAAAGTGGGGTTAGCTCCAACACCCTTTCTGAGCAATAATAGGCTGTGCCATTGGTCATGAGGGTCTCCCAAAACCAGAGAGCTGAAAAACAGCCGCTGTCTGTTCCCCACCATGCAACAGGCCTGAAGTCTGGCAGAAACTCACCATCTTATCAGCATTCATCAGAGGGCCATTATGGTCCAAACATCAATGTCCCAGGCAGAGTTGTGGGATCATGGAGGCATTGCACCATGTCGTATGCATCTGGCACGTTTGCATTTTCATCTCATACAAGCCACTGTCCCACACCAGAGATGTTCTCAGGCTATCATCTTATCTAATGCAAGAAAGCTTTCTGTGTTCTCTGCCCTTAGGTTCCTTTAACCTTCTGTGCTCAAGAAATATTAGTAAAGAAAGTACTGGAAGTGCACCTCCCAGGACTGTTGCACAATATTTAATGGAAAAACCATCTTTGTATATTTAAAACAAAACCCCAAAAGCTGACACGCATCTCTGATAGCGAAGTTAGGAAGGCGTTTAACAAGAAACCAATCTGCAAAAGCAACAGAAACTGCAAAGCCTTGTTTCCTTTGGCTCCCTGGCTCAGGGCTGGGCCAGTCTCTAGGTAGCAACACACAAAACCAAATCAGAACATCTCCTCTAGCGGGAATACTTTTCCTGTGAGTAGTTTGTGGGGTCTGGAGAATTACTTGAGATTACAGGGCAACTTCTGTTCCTGATTGGGGTGTGTGAATTTAATCTCTCTTTTCCCCAGTTGTTCGTATTGCTGATGTATCTAGCTGTTTGTCAGATTTGGACGAAACTTAGCAACCTATTCAGGTGTAGAGTCTGACTTGCAATGTGATGGTAGAAATCTTCTTTTTAGGAAATCATGCTTTAAAAAAACCAAACAGCCCAACAAAACTATGCAATTGCACTTTTACTTGTCCACTTCAGCTGTGTCAACTCTACCGATGACTCATGGGAAGTTACTGAAGCAAGTTCACGAACCATCACTGATGCACAACATGGGAACCCTGCTGACTGTAATTACTAGGAGGATTGGTTGGAGCATTAAATGACAGCCATTTATTGGACTAACAAACACAGAGCTTGGCGTTCCTGTAGGAAATGCCAGCAACTTTTGATGCAAGACAAGTGACCATGGAAGATCTCTCCTTGTGGATGTGGTACATGCAAAGAAACGGCTATATTTGTTCCATCAGAATCACAACATCTTTCCGAGTAACATGTCAAGGTGAAGGACCTCCAAGAAATCCAGACATAGTCCAATTTCTCCCCAGGATACATCCTGCTGGGTTCTTCTCCAGGCCATTAATATGTTATCTACTGAGCCATATGACAACAAGCAAAGCCAAAGAAATGCAGTCTAGTGGAATTTGACAAGAGCAGAGGATGCATCAGTTTGTTACTTAAATAAACAAATGTTTCAATATTTAAACAAAAATTTTGGTTTGAAAGGAAGAGGCTCTATGTAAGGGAGAAGACAGATGAAAGCCGACATTTTCTGGACTGACAACAGATACAACTACTAATCCAAAAAAACTTGAGTACAGAAAGCAGTGCCAGGTTCCATTTGGATGGATAATGAACCGCTGGAGTAGTTAAGTGAAAAGAGATGTTATGCGACGATAATACCTAAAGCTCCCAAAGGATGTAATTTGACTGCTTTGATCAAGTGAAGAAAGAAGAAAATTCCCACCTTGGCTCTCCACAGCAGACATGGTTGTCTTGGCAAGAGAAGGAGAAATGGTTAGGCTTGCTCTGAGTTACTGTCAGCAAGCTGCTGATGGCTTTCCATCTGACCTTGCTGTACAGGAAAACCATGAGACAGAAAAGCACTGTAGCCTGAGCAGAAATAATTTGGTGAAGTTGTCCAGGCAGCATTATTCCCCTGCAGCCCAGGGGACAAGCTTCAGTGTTTACACTGAATGGCAGTGGCAAGGGGAGCCCCTATTCAGCATGCACTGTGGGGAGTCTCTGTCCAGCAAACAGCCCAGGTATCCCCTCTGAAGGTGAGCGCCAAACAGGACCGTTCTGCTTTCTAGACTTCTACAAGAAAGCTTCATTTGCTGGCAAAAAAACCCTTACAACTGGGATATCACTCTTTTGAACATTAGCAACCAAATGACCAAACTATGTGCTATTTCACAATCCTCTCACAGGGAGGGTGATGCCTGGAGCTCCAGGAACTCAGTGTCTTTCCTTCTTTCATATACTCACCAGGAGGACATCTTTTCTACCTCAGTTTTACAGCGTTTTTACCTCCCACACCCTTTTCACTCCATCTGTTTACCAAACTCCAGCCACTTTATTAGGCAGAGCTAGAAGAATAAGAGGCTGTGAGAATATTTTGAGGGAGAGTAATCAGTGCCTGCAAACACCAAATAAAAGTTACTCAGCTATTGTTCGTTCAGCACCATGCTCAAGAGAAAATGAAGTTCTGACCTTCGGCTATTGCATAACCTAAAAAATACTGCTCATACTGAGACAAGAATTTTGTTGTATACTTGTGGGAGACATCTGCTGAAGTCAAAGGGAAGTTTCCCACTACTTCACAGTTTAGGGCTTCAAGAACACCTTGCAGGTGTCCAGTGCATCACCATTAAAAGGTGCACTCCCATTTCACGGAGTTGCACGTTCAGTGCTTTCCAAAAATCAGGCATTTTGGCTTGAGCCAATACACACGCTCAGTGGAGCTGGCACAACGTGATATGAGCCTTCCCTCGCCCTTTGGGGAGGTCTGTACACACAGGCTTTCTTTCTGGTATTGATTCAGTGTCACTACTGGCAAGAGCCCTGGCCCACATCCTTAGCTCCACGTTGAATGGCTTAATGCCCGGCTACAGACCTGAGCTTGCAGAGGCATTTGTAGCCATGTCCCGTCTTCACAAATCCAAACATCTTCAAACTGAGCAGATTTTACAATCTGCAGTTTCAGAATATCTCACTGTTTGTGCATCCATAGGTTAGGCTAAAATATTAACTCTGTAACTGTACTACACAAATTCTGCAAGCCATCTACACCCAGTGATCTTCCAAAACCAAGTGCTTCTCAGAAGGTTCTTATTCGCTTACAACAACATGCACTTCCTTAAATAGCGTAGTACTCAAAATCTGCATATATTTTAAAATAATATAAAGTGTTTCGTGTGCCAAATTAGAAGTTCATATGGACCATTTGTGTTTGGCCACTCAGTTAGTATTCATTTCTGGAGTTCTGGGTCACAAAATTCTATTTATTTCAAAAGCTGGCTAAAAGATCACTTGGATTTTATCCTGTTGGCTTGAATCTTGTATATCTTGTACGACTTCCTGGCTGCGTAGATGACATGTTGCAGCAGTAAGCACAGAACACTTAGAGGACTAAAACCGTGCAGTCTTTGGACACTGGGACAGTTTTCAAAGGCCATTGCAAATACACTCCATCCATCACTTGTTTTGCATTACTCTAAATCACATATATTCCCTGGGACATATAAGTAAATTTTGGTGGGGGATGGAACAGAAGAGGGCAGGGGAGGGAAAACAAGCAAATATAAATACTTGAAGGGGAAATTAATATTGAAGAAATAGTTATTTGTGCTCAACAACTATTGCCAGGCTGAATATTAAACATCATCTATTTAAATATAAACCAAACTATCGGTGTAACATAAGCATAGTTGAGAAACGGGAGTTTATTTCAAGTAAATATATATTTTTTTCAATTAAAATAATCACTCAAGCTAATGAAATACCCCAATCAATTTAAAATGATTTAACCAAGGCTCTGCAGGACTGTGGGGATTTTGCATAGAAGCCAAGCCTTTGGTACACATCAGAGGATAGAGACTATCCTAGTGCCCAAGGCTGCTCGTAGAAACTGTGAGCCAGTCTCTGAAGTCCTGCACATGCTTTCTCCTCCAGCATCCCCTTCTTGCAAGACAGAAATAAATCAGATTAACAGAGCTGTGCTGACTTAAGCCTGTCTTTGCGATGTGAACTCCAGCTCATGCTGCCTGCGACTCCTTGCCCAACATCAATGGGATTGAAACAGGAGCATTCAGTTCACCGCTCCGCTCCTGTCTCAGCCTGGAAGAGCTCCCCACTTCCTTTTCTCTTTCCCTTCCCCAATTCACATATCCTATAGTTTAACTCATATAGTTGTTTTCTTTCTTTAGTTCTCTCTCTATTGGGAAAACTTTTCAGGTTTTGTCTGGCCCTAAAATGAAATTGAGTAGAAAAAGCAGGCAGCACGCAGTTTAGAGAAAGAACCTAGACAGGAGGACAAGCATGGCCTGTTCCACCGTCCTCCCCATTTCTAGAAATCTTGGTCCCGAGATTGCATCTAAGTCATCATTCAAAAGCCATTCATGAGCAGTTTCCCATGGATTTGTGCAATTCCTTTTGATCCCATTCATGCTTTGGCTTCCTCAACTTCCAGCATCAAGTAGCTCCATGTCCAAATCGTGCTTTTCTGGACAACAGTGCAATAAACCAAGCAATGCCAGGGACAGATGGCATTTTGGGTCTCCTCTCGGCTCCCCTCAGTCCACCCACAGCTGCGGACATTCACGCAAGAGCCACAAAACTGACCCGTGTGAGAACAGACACCCTGAGCAGAGCATGTGCACAAAGGACACATCAAGACCCTTGATCCAACGAGCCACTTTATGTTAGTTCTGTTCACAGCTCCCTCCTCTTTTATCACAAACAATCTCAGAAAAATCAAGCTGGAAGATTGTCCAGTTCATGCCCTTGCTCTCTGGTGGAGCACATTGCCAGAGATCTTCCTAGCAGATGTTTTACCTGCTCCCAGACACTGCCAGCGATGGAGACTCATGCCCTCCAGAGGCAAACCATTTCCATTCATAAATACCACTGCAGTTACAAAGCTTACCCCAACGCCAGCTCTGAGTCTCCCTATCTTCAAGAAGTGGGTTTCTGAGTTGCTTTGATCAAATGAGTTTCAAGGGTGATTACAGCCCCACAAGCGTTTCTCTAAGCAGTATCCTGTGGGATGGGGAAGGCCAGAATTCAGGCAGAAGCTTTCTCCTGTACAAAAGCCTTGCCACTGACATTGTCAAGGGATCTGTTGCACTCCATTGTGTCCGTAATCTTCAAATTAAAGCTCCCTAAATCCACAATAGCCTAATAAACCACAAGCCTGTAACAGCCCCTTCAATTTTCCACGTTAATAATCCATGGATTAAGAGTCCCTCCACTGCTACAATAGACAGAACTGATCTTCTCTGCTGTGTCAATGACCCATGAATTATAGGGCTGTGTCTCAGATGGTTAGATAATACATCACTCAAGTGCCTGTGATAGATTTTTCTAACAGGGCAAATTCAGGACTCAATTTCGGAGTAAAAGCACATTGTGGCATTCTCATTTTTGGGACTGCTCTTCCTATTCCTCTTGGCAGTATCCCCACAGGAAAGCACCACCCCCTTTTTGTCGTATCAATCTTTGCTTTGCAATAAATGACGTAGTCGCCTTTCATTTACAACTGTACGTTTAATGTGTCATGTGAAAGTTTAATAAAAGGCACGGTTTCATAACTGGTTAATCAACTGATGCAAAATCCTTCAATTTTCTTGTAATAGGATCTTATAATAACCTAGAATATTTTATACTGATTTGTGGATAGCACTTAACACACTTGTATCACTTAATAACCCTTTATTATGCCATTTACTATGAAGTACATACAGCATCTACAGCAGCCAAATCAGAGGGCAAAAGGAGGAAGAGTGGAGTCACTTCAGAAGAACTGCCCAAACCTATCATCCATAAAATGCTCATCGACTTTTCTGACCAGGAGCAAGCGAGCCTCTGTGACAGTGCGTGATCTCACCTTTGCAAATACCACTGCAGTCGGCAACCCGGATCTTTGCGTATGGATGGAAGTGCCCTGCCAGCCACTGGCACGGAAAAAAGCATGATGGGTGGGAGCAGACAGATTGTCTCTATGGCGTTTTCACAGGGAAGCACGGTCCCAAGGGCGTGTTGTCTGCCAGAACAGAATGCCAACGCAATTTTTTTTTCCTTCTTAAAGCAGAAACCTTCATCTTGAACTCAAAGCCACACAAATCATCGCACATTGTAGCAGGGTTGTCAAAGCCAAGGAATGCCTGTTCGGTTAGCTAGCCACGTCTCCATCAAAGCCTAGCTGTTCCATACCACGTCTTTCACAGAGCTTGTTTCGGACTCCTATTGCTTGGGACATTTAAAACTGCACTGTCAGCTCAGCTAGACATGGGAAGAGGCTCCACACTGCAAGCAATCAGCTCCTTCCATATCCTGTGCCGCATCTTAAAGTGTATCGAACAAGAAGTCTAGTTTTATTTTGCCTCTCACAGGGCAATAAAACATCTGGTTAAAAGCCAGAGCAGTAATGCTTTGGGGCAGGTAAAGCTGTGGCCGTGACTTAGGGGCCAGGGTGATTCCCAAGAAAGAAGGGTCCGTTATTTGCTGAAGAAATGCATTTGCTGTTTCTCCGGCTTTCCGGACTCTGTGAAGGTCAGTTTTGTAAATCGCCCCTAGTAGCTATGAGAATCTATTAAATAAAATAGTCCCAAATAAAGACTTGTTAACATTGATTCTGGAGCTTAAAATCTTTCAGTGTAAGACCAGTGCAGCATCTATAGGCAATTAAAATTATAGTCAAACTAACAGTGACAGCAACCACTACAATGGCTGATAGAAGGTATAAATGTATTCTGATGCAACAAAGAAAGAGTGATAGGAGTGTGGAACAGTAATAGATGATGCATTTTCATTGTATAGCAATTGTGGAAACAAGCATCAAACCAAACCAAGTAACTTTTGTGCTGCTGGCTACCACGTGTGGCACGTTCCTGCAGCAAACGCCTGCAATGCCACAAATAATCGGATTCACCTTAGCTGGCTGCCTGGTTTACAACTATCAGAATCTCACCTCTTATTTCACCCTAGTGGGGATTTTCATGCTTGGTTTATCGCCCTTTAGAAGATGATAAAACAAGGCTCTGAATTGCCTGTATATATCTTGAGCCGCGGCTGATATTTGTGAGACCGGAGGTACTGCACTAAGTGGCAAAACAAACCAAAAAAAGAAACCTGACCCATTTGCCTCATGGAGGGGCACTAAAATTCTGTCATCAGTTCATTTCCCTTTGCAAACAGGTGTAAGAACAATAACCGTATTGTCATTAGCCAGCATATAGAATACATACAAGGCACAAGCCTGTGCTAGCTGACTCCCGCGTGATAGAAAGCGCCGCTTTATCTCCCGTGACTGCTGCGACCCGCGCGGTGAGTCTCCCCTGGTTTTGACACAAAGTCAGCGTTGTCTTCTGAACCCATCTCAGCCTTCAAGCTGACCTTGCAGTATTTTTCTTGGGTGTCATGCTGAGCGCAATGTTTATTCTTGTTATACTATTTCTACAGACCAGACTGTTTTCCATAAGGGAAATACCAAGTGTTAAGCATCCGAAAGTCCAGAGGGCTGTATACCTGGACCGGGCTCCCTACATGGGAACACCACAGCAGCGCTGAGCTCCCGGTGCCCAGCACAGTGGTCCTTGGACCTTCCTGTGATACAGACATTGGTGGCATCCAATGCGTTCACCCATTCAACCCACATTAGAAAGGTAATTGCTACTGTGAAACCTACGGTAGCTTTTCTTGTAGAGCAAGGATTTTATTCCCACTTACCAATAAAACAGTAAGTCCAAAGAAGTAAGGACTGTACAACACAGGCAGCTGCCACACAAATAGCAGAGCCTGTCACTCCTCTCAAGCAGAAGTGGTCCAGTTCCCAGGGTGGATGGGACCAGGAGAAGCACCACTAATGTGCTTCCCCAGCCAAGCGTGGGTCTGCTGGAGATGAGGGCAGGAGGGACACCAGAAGGACAGCTCAGGGTAACCCCAAGCCCCTGGCACTGAAAGGCACTGCGCACGCTTTGGTTCATACAGCGCTCCGTCCCCCTGGCCTCCAACATATTCCTACGTTCTCTCAATATACACACAGCTTGTTAGCAACTCCGCAGGGTTCCCAGGAGCAGTGAATGAAAAGAAACCGGGATTGTATGATCACAACAACCAGCTCAGTTTCTTCTGCCTTCTAAGCTCCCCTCCCTAAGCGCAGGAGGAGTGGCTCCTGAGGAAAAGCCATGAATTTTTTATTTCCCTGACCAGAGGGTGGTTTTGCCCGGTTAAAGCTATATACATTGTTCCTTGTTACTAAGGCAACAGGTACCTTACAAATGCTGATAATACATAAACTAATACAACTCTGCAGTTTGCTCTTTCTTTCCAGCGCAGCTTAATAACCCGTGTGGATGCTGCTAGCTGCCTCTCTCCCGCTGGGCTAAACGAGCACTTCAGGAAGTATTATGTCCCTTCCAGAGAGGGCTCCGCGGTGCTCGCACAAAGACGAGGCATTGAACTGGGGAGCCGGGCCACCATCAAAAGGCAGAGGGGTTTCAGAAAGCTCCAGGGAGGAGTGGGAATGGCTGTGAGAGCACCACGCAGCTCTGCTGCAGCACTGCTGCCGTCCTAATAGCAGCAAAGGAGCCTTGGTTCTCGCGGTCCGGGGGGAACACGTCACTTTTACAGTCCCGTACAGGAAATCCTGGAGCACAAACCCTTTAGTTTCAAGTCGTGCCCCCATCATCAGCATCAAGAGCTAGCTGGATTAAGCGTTGTTTGTTAAACTCCCCCTCGCTCCCCCTCTCATATACACATGCCCCCCTTCTTTGATACAGATGCCCAGTTATTAAGCGAACACACCGGGTCCCCACTGCTCTTGTGGTGAGAGCAGGGTTAAAATGCTTCACTAGTCTCCTTAATCCCTCTCACATGATTTAGTCAACACCAGTGGGGGAGAAGAACCCACAGGTTTTGCCTCCATGGCTCCCCCTCTTCAGAAGCCAGGGAGAAGAGGCAGCAAACTCAGCACTGCTCTTGGGCTGGATGCTGCAGGAGCTGTTGAAAAGTCGCAGAAACTACAAACACTGAGAGCACCCAACAGGTACCGGGGGCTGCACCTGCAGAGCTCACGGGCTTGAGAGCTGCTCCTGCCTAAGCCTTGATTTTCTTACCGCTTCGCACCATTTACATCTTGAAACAGAAAAGACAAATAGACATTTAAAAATATAGATTTCTGCTCCTGTCCAGAACTGCTGCAGCATTAGTTCAGTGATGGGGAGATGATCACTGTGCAGTAGTAGAAGGAAAAGCCACCAAAAAAGAGGGGCAATTGCACACTGCTGTGCTGGATGCACTCCTCCTCAGTGGACCCAAAATACCAATGATCTATCTGCAGAATTTAATTTTCAAGAGCAACTGTTCTGTTGGAGAAACTGAATAAGTGGACTTATTTCTGGGGACTGGAGATAGGCTGAGATGCAGTAAGCTAATAGGAGCTCAGAAGTAAAAAAGACAACCCAGAAACCAAAGCAGCTCAAAACCTAAAGACTGATCTTCACTTTTTTTTTTTCTTTTCCTGTTTCAGATTTGGGGTGGGTTGTTTGTTTGTTTGTTTTTTAAAAAAAAAGACAGAATCATAGGGGCATATATTTCAACTATTTTATGTTTGCTACCAGTCAGCCCCTTTGTCCCAGTGATCTAACCATAACACAAATAACTTAACGTATGTTTAGCTTCCCTTGAAAAGCAAAACACAGGATGGGTAGCGCGCTCTTTCTCAAAGAGCTTTACAAGCACAAAACGAAGACAGCTTTACAGACCCCATTCTTGCGCTGGATGACTTGCTGCTGCTGCAAGACAAGGGTCTTTTATTGAAATCCCAGCAGAAAAGTAAACATTTGAAATAAAGCTAAACAAGAGTTTAGTTGTTGAGGAAGAGACAGTCATCTGTCAGCATTTGGCAAACAAGCTCCTCTTAAGAGCGGCCTTCCACGGTGCTGGACTGGACCCCAGCACTTGGATTTAACCACTGTAGTCAGAATCCCTGAATCCCTTCCACCTAAGGAGAGGGCTCCCTGCTGTATCAAGTTTGTGGCACTGTTGGCTGCTGGAAGCATTATTCATTTGCCAAATAGATCTTAGGAAAACAAACCTGGGTTCCAAGTCTCAGGAACACCAAAACGTGCTACTGGAAGAGATTTCCCCAGGAGAAAACGCTGTGAGCTTACCACCTCCCCCGTGGAAAGCCATTAGCAAATGGTGCTTGTTCTCTATTTGTGAATTCACTACCTTCCCATTTTATCTCCCAAGAACTTGCCCACACCATCCTCTAACCCAAGCCAACCTTTCAGGGGAAACATAGAGACATATGGAACAGACAGGTGGGCTGCCAGGCTCAGAGTAGTGGTCAGTGACTTGACACTCAACTGGTGGCTCAGTGGAGCTACTCACAGCTTGATACTGGGGCTCACTGTGTTTAGTCACATTAACCTAATCAACAGGATGGAGTGCACCTTCAGTATGTTCACATAAGATACTAAAGTGGTGGGAATGGTTGATTTGCTGGAGGACAAGGCTCTGTTCAGCTACACCTTGACTTGCAGGTGAAGTCAACTGACAGAAATCTCATGAAATTCAACATCAAATACAGACCACTGCAGCTGAAGCAATAGTCCCCATGTGTGTTGTGGATTAACTAAATATAAAGCAGCTTTGCAGAGGAGGAGGTGAGGACTAGGTGGTCAGGAATTGAGTGTGAGCCAGCAGTGCACTAAAGAAGATCAAACACCTATAGCACCGAACTTGCAAGAGTTTAGCCAGCAGGTCAGGGAATGTGATTATTACCCTATATTCCCATAGGAAGGCTACCTCTGAAGTGCTACAGTCAAGACAGACATGAACGTCGTGTAGCCAAGGCAGACAAGGGCGGGAGCACGGGACAGAGAACAGCATTTGTTCAAACTGGAAAAGACAGGGACAGTGATGGGTGCATCTAACTGCTTTCTCCAGCTGCCTTATGGGTGGCTACAACGAAGACAAGGGCAGCTGGTCCTGCTTTATGCAGGGATTGGTCTTGATGACCTGCAATTTTTCTTTCTAACCTCAATTGTTCCATGAGTCAATGAAACCATTCCAGTGAGCATCATTTGCAGAACATGACATTTGAAGTAGCTGACTCCTGGAGAATATGTAAAGCTTGGTTTCACCATAAAATCAAAGAAGAAAAAATAATTAAAAAAAAGGTCACAGTGCTGCTTCTCATCTATGAAATCCTTCCCTTGCCTCTGGGTGACTTGCCAACCCAAACACCTGTGTCATATGGGTAGAATGCAACAAATAGCTGACCCATATCTGTAATTAATCTTGAGGGCATTTTGATATTTCAGAGGATTAATGCACCCAACGTTCTTAATAAAAAACAAAAAGCCAAAACAATCCAACCCTTCTTGAAGTCAAGCAAAACCTAAAGCAGACGGGTAGACAACAGTTGCAAAACAAACAAGTACTCCATGGTTCAGCTCAACTTCAAATAAGTTCAGCGCTGAAAACCTGAGTAAGCAAAGATAGTGTGTTACCTTTGGCAATCTGCATGGCTTCAGCTTTGCGGTATCATTTCTGATCTATGCAGTCTGATAATCAAAAATGACTATTCAGATTCTAATCAAAATAAACCTCCAAATTACTTCAAACGTAAACCACGGTTGAGACTGAAACATCTAGTACTTGAAAAAGTTCTTTGTCTTATACCCTAGTTCAGTCAACCTCGTGCCAACAGATTATGCTTCAGTTTTTGGTTACATGGAGCTCATGAAAATTAAGTGGCCTACCAGCCCCATTTCCCACTCTGCTTTATCAGAATGACACCGTTTGACCTCAGCAAGAGCAAGGCACAAGCCAACGTCCCTGTGAAATAGCAAGACCAGGACATTCTTACAATCACATTTTCTTTATGTAGCGTTTCTCATAAACAACAGAGAAGTCTTAGAGCAGCTGAAATTCGCAGCATACAGCGCCTGTCTCTTAGTGTGACGCTCCCTCTTCCTCAAGATGAACCGTCAACTCACTTGTTCTAAATTTCTTAGTTTAGGTTTCACTTCTCAAGAAATAATTTTTTTCTTCCCCTTCAGATTTTCAGGTGTTGCCCAGTTTCTCTGGCAGATGAACGGGTGACAGAAGTGCTCTGAGAAATCCATTGCTGGAATATACGGAAAAGGAGGGGGAGGCGGAGGGAAGTAATGAGCGTTTTATACTCTGGATGAGACTGGAATCATTGTACACACTCTTTGCACCACAATTCCTGGAGGTGTTGACAGGCACACGTGATTTTGCCTGGAATGGAGGATGTGGGAGGGAAGGATTATTTACGGCCCACGTTAGTGCAACTGGCCTGCTTCAGATTGAAAAACCTCTTCTGAGGTTGCTGTTGGGGTGGGTCTGAGGAAAATCGCTGTGGCCAGATACTCAATTTATTCTTTTTCTCATGCTTCACAATATCTACCAGCAACGTGATGTCCGGCCCGTGCTGATGTACGAGAAGGCAAGTTCCTCTGCACTGTGCCCCAGCCAACATGAGGCCATCTACACCATTTCTCAAACACCCATCTTGTTGCTATTTTTTTTGTTTTGGTGTTTTGGTACCAGCCTCGGGCAGATGCAGTTTAAGTTTCAGCATATTAGTCAAACTCCTCCACACCCTATCAACACCGACTTTGGCACACAGCTGCTTTTTTCTCAGGGACTTCTTGAGCTCCGTGCCCTGAATCTACAAAAATTCCCTTTGACCCCCGAACCAGACAGGGTTATGGTCCTGGTGAGAGGTGCTGAGAGAACATCCTCAGGGGATGAGCAGGCATTGAGAGCTCTTAATTGTTAGCATTACTGCACTAGAAAGTATGTTACTACTAGGACAAAGCCTAAACCATGCAACACGAATAACACTGAAAAATAGAATAGAATCATTAAGGTTGGAAGAGACCTCAAGGATCATCCAGTCCAACCGTCCCTCCCCCACACCTATTACCCACTAAACCATGTCCTTCAGTACTGTGTCTAACCTTTCCTTAAACACACCCAGGGAAGGTGACTCCACCACCTCCCTGGGCAGCCTGTTCCAAATGTAAGGATGAGAGATGTCTTAGCAGAGCAAGATTTTATTTTTTTTTTTCTCCTGGTTCTTGGCCATGTCTGCAGTGGAAAAAGAGAAGCAAGGGGAGAAAGTACAGCTTTCCTTTCTCTCTAGAAGTCAGGATGGCTTTCCATGACAAAATATTTCTGGCAGTTTCACTATCCCTCCTAGGTCTCTCCAGTTGACTGAAAACTCCGTTTGGAAGGACAACCAGAGCTATCCTGGCTGCAATAATGTGTATTTTACTCCTAATGCTGGGTGAGAATACCCAAGGCCAGAGAAGAGAGTCCTAAAACCCATCCATCCATCCATCCCAAGTGCCCGTTTGTTGAACTGGCTGTATTTGCTGCTGCAAGACACTGCTAGACCATTGCCTGTAACCAGACACGTTGTACACATCCACTAGAATAAAAGTTCCTTTGATCTTCAAAAGAGTGTAACTTTGATTACAAGTTTATCAGTAGCACATAATCAGACTGCACACACACACAGTTTATTCTTAACCCGTTTTGATTGCAGGTGCACGGGCAGCAAGTGTCCTTTACGCTGTGTCCAAGTATTTATTGAGATAAACTGCCTTAGCTTTTTCAGGAGACAGTCTCTCTTGGCAGGTGTAACAGGGTGAGTTTCTCAAGATATCAAGAGCCATCACAACTAATAAACAACCTGCACTGTGCCTTTTCTCTCAAGATGAGCTTTCAAATACTCCATATCCCACATCGACTGCAATAGCAGTGTATTAAACGTACAGCATCTTTGCACATGGTTTGACTCTCCAGCCGTGTCTAAACAAAGGGGTGTTAGGAGAAAACCAACAAGTAACCCAAAACATATAGTAAAATTTAGAATTAGGGATAGGAAAGGATGGTTCTCTCTTTTCACTCACACCAAGCTGGCAACAGAAAGGCAGAGACACTAACCTGGAAACTGCCCCACAGACAGGTATAGCTCGTAAATCAAAAGAAATGCAGTAAATTCAAAGAGAGAGTTGAGAAGTACAGCAGCGGCAATTAATTACTTTGCATCAGTATTTGGTAGCTTTCTGACCCATATGGAAGCGCTGGCAGGGCAGTCCAGGACACCTGCTGCCATTTAGGCAAAAAGCATCAAAACAAGGGAAAAAAAAAAGAAAAAAAAAAAAAAA
The DNA here is from genome assembly GCA_013399095.1 of Psophia crepitans. Classification (NCBI taxonomy): domain Eukaryota; kingdom Metazoa; phylum Chordata; class Aves; order Gruiformes; family Psophiidae; genus Psophia; species Psophia crepitans. The sequence goes on from VWZZ01006765.1 coordinate 38,770, forward strand.
GGAGTTGGCTATTTTGTGTTTGCAAGCCTACAGCTAATGCTATGAAATCTGTTTGCTTTTAATAGCAATCTGCTCAGCTCAGCAATTCGTTCATTAGAAGGACGTGAAATTCTATTTGAGGTACATGTGATGAAGTTGTGTTATCCAAGTGTGTGAGGGAAGAGGGACTTGCTAAGCCCTGCAGTCTGCTTCCCTTCCTGCTCCCTCCATTTCATCATGGCTTTCTCCAGCTTTCCTCTGCTAGTCCAGACTCAGGAGCTCTCTGTGTTTCTTTCCTGTGGGCAGCATCAAACCACATACAACGATCCTGCCAGAAAATGGACTTTCCAAAAATATTCAGAATAAGAAAACACAGCTCAGTTTTTGGAGGTGGGTTATTGCTTTTTTTTTTTTTTTTTAAGAGCAAAAATCCCTTCCATAGCAGCCAAGAGACGACCAGATTTTTTCGGAAGAGTTCAACATGCTGTTTAACACATCCAAATGTCTCAAAAAACCTGGCCCCCATTACAGCATTGGACACCTGGAACTGGCTACACTTGCTTTTGGATGTCCGTTCTTAAAAGCAGCAATAGCTTATGCTGCTGTGGATAATTCAGTTTGGAAGCAGAAGCCTTGATTTATATGAACTCCATGCTAATGGAGAATTATTTCCAGTTTGTTACAGATTTCAGCACTGAAATTAGGTGGGTTTCTTGCCAAATTTGGGCCCAACATGATTCCAACCGAATGGGTTTTGAAGAGCTCCAGTCCTTTTTATAATACTGCAGCATGGTTTGCAAACCAGCTTTTACATGTTTGGGGTTACCCGGCACTACAAATTGTTGTTTTATCAGATGCAGCTGACTGAAAAATGAAAAAACACTCCCTCTTTCCTCCCACTCTAAAACCATTTAAAATGCAGTGTTTCCGGGAACCTGGCTGGGTGGAGGGAGTTGGCAGACTGGGTTGTGCTGTATAAAATACAGAGGGACAGATGTTCAGTTGATCACTTTAACAGACACGATGGTGACATGAGGATGACAGCTCTATTAGATTTCAGGAGGTGATGTGTCACTCGTGCAGTAGGCTACTCCACATCTTCATAAAAAGCACTTTTTATGGGGTGAGACAAGAGAGATCCAGATAAAAGCGACATAAGAATGCTAGTCAGCCATAGTCATGAACTCGATTAAAAATTTGCTGGAAATCACATTAAATAGGAGCTCAAATCTGCAAATCAGCTCTATGGCATTCCCAGCTGGCAGCAGCACCTTTCCCCTTGCAGGCCACTGCTCCCTGGTGCATCCTCTCACGTGGCGCTCGCACCCAGATGTAGGTGGTACTCCTTTCAGATGCAGGGGACTGCCCCGTGCCCAGAGCATTGCTACACAATGGGGATTTAGAGACAATCCAGAAAAATCACAATCACACGGTATCGCTACTGACAAAACTCAGTCTGGAAATCCATATAATCCACAAGGCAGGAGCAGCCTCATCTTCAATTATGTCTGCTCCTCCGTGCTATTAATTTCAGCTACTCCAGTCTTTGCTCTTTGCCTGTGACCTTCTTCCACTTCAGCTTGTATTTCTTTTTTAAATGTCTTTTTCAGCTCTTGAATCCCAGGTGTTTCTTTTTCTTCAGCTGACACTCAGGCTGTGCATCAGGCAACCATCATGACTTGGCAAAGGTTTACTGGGTCAGTGGAGGAAGACCCTCGGATCCAGGTTTTTGCTATTAGACTTGTCAGTCATGCAAGTCCTCAGGGACTGCAAGAGCATGAAAATTAAACCTACAGCTTGAATTATCCTGCTTTTTTTCTCCCCCTCCCCCCCCTTAAGTGCACATGTGATCTTGTCATTTTTATCAGTTAGTGACAGTCCTCAACAAAATAGTGGACAAACCCATCAAATTTCTTATTCCTGCTGCAAGTTGAATATCAGATATGAACTCCAAATTGCATCAACTTGTTCTGCTTCATCAGTCACATTGTTACACAGAATGTTTGTGTAGCATTTATAATCAAAGCAGGTCTAGGTAGGGTGTTTTTTGTTCATTTTCTTAAATATATAGAAAAATAGAAGGGTTTTTTTACCCCAGAACAAAACAAAGAAGATTACTGATTTACCAGGTTCAAACTCCAGTGATACTATGCCGAGATTCCTACAAAATTAAACCAGTGACTCTGAGCGCGCAAGGAGAATTACGCGACAGGCAACAAATGTTCAAAATGATGTCCAGACATCAACAAGTTGTGTCACCTGAAAACATCTGCACACTGCCTGGCAATCAGTCAAGTTGAAGGTAAAACTAATGTAGTGACTGACTTACAGATCTCAGACCTTGGCCAGTCACACTCGGTGACTGGGAACCAAGACACTCACAAGAGCCCCTGTGGAGATCCAAGGCAAAGAGTATACAGTCGACAGCTATGGAAAAAGCAACACTGTTCATGTTGAAGGTAAACTTCATTTCTACCAAGATTTCAGTCCAAAACATCTAGCCAACTAAGATAAAACCCAAACCCATGAAAACTTTTGCTTCGCATTCACAAATATTCATGAGCAACCTCCTTTTTGCTAATATTAACATAGCACCCTATTAGAACAGGCAGAAAAACTCAAAGAAATTTTTCTTAGGAAACAGTGAAATCAGATAACCAGCTGCGCATGAAAGCGGTACAAACACATTACAGTATGAGGACCCAGAAGGTCTGCTGAAGATGGCTACACAAGAGTACAGCAGAATTTCAGTACCTCTGCTGTAAACAAGCACGGTCTGAACAGAAACAAGAAACTGGTGCTATTTTAAAGGATTAATCAGCAGCCCAGAGATTCAGGTATGATGAGTAAGCTGCTTACATGATTTTTTGATTATCTAATTTAAGACTTCTTAAAGGGCCTAAGGAGCTGGAGCCCTCCACCCTTGCTGGAAAAATCTCCTTCAAGCCGGGCAATCTTAAATAGTGTAAATAACTCAGAGACACTAATTAAGAAAGAAGTTGGTGTGTTGCAAGGCTAGGTTTCCTGGTAAACTCTGATAGCAAAGGACAGGATTTTGGAGGACGAAGTCAGAAAGATCAGTGGGCTGAAGATGATTGTGTTCTTCCTGGGTCGCCTGTCTTCTGTTGAAAGTCAAAGCATGTTTGGTCTGCCTGGTTTAAAATCAACGTGAAGTGGGTCTTCACAACCCAGAGCAACAGATTTGAGCATGTTACATATAGGCGTCAGGGGCCAAGAAACACCTTATTAAAAATGTACACAGGTTTCATCTTATTTTCACTGGCTGGCACTTTTACCAGTCTCAACAAGTAGAACAAACATCTTACACTGATAAATCACTGCATCAAGTTAGGCCCGGCAGCAAATGCTGTTGTCTCTCTAGAGCTAAGCCATCAATCCAGCATCCTGTATCAGTACTAAGTACTCATGGAAAACTGAAAAGGAAATATTTGAAGGAGCTCAGTCTGAGAAGCAAGGTAAGGAGTTTCACAAGATATTTGCTGTACAACCTCATACAGTAGAAATGAGCTGCTCCAACATACAACAAGCTTTAGGGCTCGTCTCCACACTGAAAACACCCTTGAATGTGGATTTACAAGGGAAAGTTATTTATGTAGCTCCCCCAGATGCATCCCTGTACCACCTTTTGAGTTGAATCAGCTCTCAGCCTCTGCCACCCAACATTTGCTGAGCCCTGGTTCTGAAAAGCCTAGCTTTCTAGAAGCTTATTAAAGACCTAAGAGTGTCCCATCTACTCTGAAGAAACAACAACTTTGAGCCCTAATAAAAATCTGCCAATAGATCCATTCTGGCAAGTGTGAGACATCCAGCTCCACAGCCTGGTCCCCCCTGCTCACTGTTGAGGGCTGGGAATAAGCAGGCAGCTGACAGTTTGAAAAAAACTCAGTTGAGTTTCCCCACTTTTGACCCTCTGTGATCAGAAATTTGTTTCCAGGTTTCTAAAGTTTTGACCAGCACACAGTATCAATGCTAATGAAGCAGTAAAGACTGCTCCATACTGACTAAGTTGCTAACCAGTTCTATTCTGTCTCCTGGCACATGTCCAACACTCACATTTATTTGTTTAAATTGTGATTTTTATGTAAGAGTTGTACAACTGTAAAGTTGAATTTTACTTGCAGTTTTGTACACTGCCCCACTGGTGCTGGCTTCATGAAGAACCCAAGAGTATAAGTATAGGAAATGTTGTGCGAAATGTCAAGGTCGTTTTAGTGGTAAGTTTCTTTTCCAGGCTGGATTGCAGGAGAAAGGTAGCCTCACGGGAAAGAAATGAACATATGTACTCAGTAAATTCTTGATGCTTCAAGAAAAAGTTTGGCCAGGATACAGCTATGGCTAATAGCCCAAAGTAAAGCTAGTGGGGAAAGATTTCTCATACGCAAACTAAACAGTTTGAAAGTTGAACTTAAAGCCTTCTCCTGGATAGATGTCCAAACCACATTAATTATTTCATGCACTAAGTCGCTAGACAAAGAACTAAAAAACAAAGTTAGACTGAAAATCCTGAAAGACCAAAACCCTCTGTATTAAAATTATAGCATTATAAAGGTATCTCACCACTGTCACGTTGAGATCCACAGAGCACGAAACATCAGCAATGAGGCGTGGAAAGGGATGTGTACCTACGCTGTCTGCATACAACTGTTCCCATAAAAGCCTTCTCCAACATACAACTAATGACACTGGAGACGTTTTGTGAGATCATGGAAGGAGACCCATATACCCACCTTCCCTCAAGGGCACAATGATTGCTGAACAAAAGACCTTACTGCGGACATTGATAGAAAGTACATCAAAGCTAGAGATATTAAAAATAAACTATTTTCTTCCTAAAAAAAAAAACCAAAAAACACCCCAACAAACAAAGCCAAAAGCCAAACCCAAAACCCCAAGACACCCCCAGGAAACCTCCCAAATCTCTGTCATTTGAATCCAGGCAGAGCAAGAGTTTGTGTTCCTCCCCATATTGGATGTCAGTTCAGCCAGGGAGCCTGGTCCACGGTGAAGGATCAGAGCATGAAGCCCTCATACTCCCAACAAGGAGCACTGGCACCATTTTGAATGAATATGTTTAGGTTATTAATGAAATATTATTGTGCCCATAGGAAACAAACTTGAGCAAAACTAAAGAATAACATTTACTAGGACAGCTCAGGGTTTTCTTTTTGAGGAAACTATTTAAATTGGGCTTTTTACCAGCCCCAGCAGCGCGTCATTGCCTGTATTCTATTTGTAGTTTGACTCTATCTCCACACGGAAAAAATCCTACCAAAAATCAAAACCATCTAAAGTCTTCTCCTTACAAGAAATCTTTCCCTTGGCTTGGTATCTCAAGAAAAATGTTCTGTAACAAAATAAGGGAGAAGAGCTATACCCATCTAAAGCAACAGAGATTTGGCCCTCAGACGTTCAGGAATTAAAACCAAAGCACATGCAATTTTGTCTTACAGCAGAAATAAATGTTCAGCTTGCTTCAGGAATGTCCCAATGGACAACTTTTCTCGAAATAAATTTCAACCAGAATTCATTTAGTTTTGCAACAGATGCCTTGAATTTGAGTCTGCTTGTTCTCAAAAGCATGAGAGAACAGCTGACTGTAAGCCGCATCTTCCTATCACCCTCACTCACATATCAATGTATAAACTGCTGAATGAAGTTAAGAATAGAATCAATCTCGTGTTTAGGTTTTACAAACCATTTGGAAGAGCTCAGCCAGCCCTGACTTTATTTTGTTCTCATCACTAAGACACATTCATTAACTACTGTTAAAGAATCCCCGAGTAGTTTCTAGGGATCGTAACACAACTATTAAAAGCCTTTTGGATCCAAACAGTAGGTATTCAACACCGATCTATCTTTCCAACTCTTGAGAGGCACTGCATAGGCAGACATCAAAAAGAGCCGGGTGTTTGATGAAATTTTTACCGAATGATCTACGAGCAGCAGGAAGGTTACGTACCTCCAGTGTTTGCACAGGGTTTAGCTTAGGGGGCACAAGCTGGAGGTGCTTCTGATGTACCACCATGACGTTAATCTCCAATATCTTTAATCATTTCCTACAGAATTTGAAACATGAACAAATCTAAAGCCTCTCAAATACACATTGTTTATAATAATGGGCAGAAAATGGTGTTGGAATTAATGTGCATGGAGAATACAATTTTAAAACTCCCTTCCTATTTTTCCTGCTGCTTTGAAAAAGCCCAAATGAAAACAGCACTGTCCTCTGCTCTGCGAGTTGTCTGTCAAAGCAAAACATTTCTGCGAATGCCACCAGCTGGTTTATATCCTAATTAAGGGATTGGTTTGTTATTGGTACTTGCAGAAAAATATATTTTACTGATAACTACAGAGTAAATATTTAGGCCTATTAGTTACAGCTAAAGAGAAATAGTTCAGAAACAGCTTTAATCAGTTGTTACTCTACCTGCTAGCAGTGTAACTACTTGAAGTATCATGAATGTTAAATAGAAAATGAATGATGAGAGCAAGGGAGTCTTCATACTTGCTCTCTCCCCAAAGACAAGGAGAGATTCTAGCCTAGTTTTTACTGCACTCTGTGATAGTTTAAAAAAAAATAAAAAAAAAATCATAGATGTGTTGAAATGAAAATGTTGTCAGTGAAAACTGGATGGCTGTTGTCTGTAGTATCTCATGTGCATTTATTCTACCCAGCAAATGAATTTGCTTCAGCTTTGTTGCTTTGCGAGTACAATTTGTTAGCAAATCTCTCTGCTAGGAATTTCACACAAACAACATATTTTAAGCAAATATTGGAGCATACTAATGAAAGACAATGTTTACATTTACAAAATATAGTCTCGAAACCAAAGTCCAGATGCCACAGCCACTTATCCAAGGTTAACTTTACGTGCGCTAGAGATTTCACAGACCTCAGGACTGCTGCGGTGCTTGAATAAAGTGACTCATACACGACCCTTCAGAAAATAATAGCAGCATGAACTTGCAGTCGTTTATATCCGAGAAAAACACTCCCTTAGTTTTAAGCACGTATTTAGGCCTTCGTAAAGCACATTTAAATGCTTAACTGCACAGGGGTGAAATCTGATTGAGAAACCTCATGAGATAAGAAAAACCTAACGAGAAATGATTCACTCATAATTGGAAAGTTGTTTAAAAACTAGTGATACACAAAATTGCTGAGTAAAAACATGGCCTGTTGAACTCATGAAAAGAGAGAAGGCAAAATTCAACCATAATCTGGTGACATATGTGGATTATTCAAACCATGAATGAAAACATACACTTACAGGATTTCTGAAAGTAGAAATCGTGTGTGGGAAGAAATAAGAAATCTGAAGTAACTCTGAAGATTTTCTGTACAGTAATTATTTCCCCCTCACCCTTCACACACCGAGGCCACGTCTGTCTCAGCCTTGCCAGCTCCCCTTTTTGATTGTCTAAAACCACAGAGAAATAAAATGAAATGGAATGAATTTTTGTTTAAGGGTGATAATCTGCTCATACAACTCCCCATCAACCACCGTGCAGCTCAGCTTGATGAGCCTGCAAACTAAGCTGGTCACAGAAGACAACATGCCTTAGAAATAATTTTTGAGACCATGCTTGCAGGCAGAGATCACTTCGGTACCTACGCTCTGGTAAAGCTTCTGCAATTACATTATTCATTTTATAATGGTGGCCACATAATGCGCATGTTTAAGTACCCTAAAGGATCAATACCATTAAAAAACCAGCTTACACTCTTCAGCCATGCATTTGTGAACATAAAATCTTAACATAAGGATGAACTACTCTGTGCTGGAGATAATGCCAATATGATGTGTTCAAAAACATCCCTTTACCATCCCCCAAAAAGATGTATGCTGTTTTGAGAGCTGTAGGCTTTGCTCTAATGCTGGCAAACACACAGAGGCGGAGTTCCCCGTTGATGCCAACTGATGGCCGTGGGAACTGGGTTTGAGTAAGAAACGGCAAAACTGAGTAGGAAGCTGGTTTCAAAACTCCTGTCCAGGAAAAGCACCTTGGTAGCCAATTAATTCGCAATCACACCATGTGCTTGAACCAGGGGTAAATCTTGTAGGTCTGATCAGAGAGCTGACTGAGCAGAAATAACTAATGAGAACAGATGTGCTGCCCACAGCTGTAACCACAGGCCCGTCCTGTAGGTCTGACTCGGAGAATAACAAATGGAAGACCTACTTGGAAGTCCCATACCTTCAAAAATAAATAAATGTTTTTAGCCAAAACAATTACATTGTCATTGGGAGCTTCTTTGTATGGAGTCTGATGGTTGTGGTAACCCCAGCTGGGACACAGCTGAGCACTGGCAGGACAAGACCCCACTTTGCCAAGGTGTTATGGGTACCACCAAAGCTGCTGGTTCAGCTTGGACTGCTGTTGTACCTACACCAAATCAGACAACTGCTGTATGATAAACACATCTGCATTCAGGTAGCACAGGCAAAAGCAACGAATCTGCATGCCCAGTTAAGCCAGGTGCTGGGAACGTGCCCCAACAGAACAGGTTGGTAGTGGACATGCTTGAGGGTTGTGCTGGCTCCCGGGGTTACTGGCCGCTGGGGTGAATACAAATCCTCTGAATGGGTTTTCATTTTCTTCCAGATATTACAACTACCTGAAATCCTACCATTATTTTAGCCCATCCCAAACTCTACATGTCTCCAAAGAACATGACACTGGTGGCTGAAGATATGATTGCCTAGCACTGCTGGAAAAACAACTAAGCAGTTCAAAATTTAAAAAAAAAAAAAAAAAGAGGATGGGGGTGAGGGGGAAGGTGTAGCCTCCTGGCTGCTGTTGAACAACAAACACCACCCAAAGATTTTTCCAAGTATATTTCCATCCCCACAAGTCAAAATCAGGGCGTTCAAATAACACCTCAGGGCAAGCCTTTGTTTTTCTTGGAAGCTTTCACGCAGAAACTCAGACTAATAGATTTAGGCCATGAAACAGTCCCAGCTTTTGGATTCTGGGAGGAAAGGACTTCCAACCAACTCTGAGTGAGCAAATATCTACTATCTGTCATCACTTCCCTGATCTGTGGAGCAGAGGGATTACCTCTTTTATTCTCTCAAAGAACCTGGTTGTACCAGGTATCTCCAGCCCCGTGCATGCACCATCTCAGCCTTTCCTCACAGATAAGGAGCGTGCTCTGCGTGAGGCCATGGCACAGTCACCAGATTAACTCCCTTTCCTCCTGGCTCCTCTCCATGTCTCCTTGCTCTCCCTTTCTCCCATTGCTGCCCATTCCTCTTCCCACCAAAGCAGCAACGCTGAATTCTAACATCAACCCCCTCCAACCCCTGTCTGACGGCTTCTTTGGTGCCAAACCTCCAACTCAGGTGTCGCCAAATTAATTTGGTTCCGCAGAGTCCTTTGGGAATGCTGAATGCATTAAGCAGGAAGAGGTGCACGGTCACATAACCCTGGTATTCTGCACTGCCAGTGAGCCATCTTTCACAAGAAGAATCATTCATCCTATCCATAAGAAATGCACGACCAAAATTTCCTATTCTAATTTAAGTCAGTTTTCATTAAGCTCTTTGTTTCCACCATGTGAAGCAGCAAGCTTTGAACAGGGTATTATAAATGAAGAACATTTTACCCTCACCTCTCACAGGATAGACTGCTGACTTCATTTAAAAAAAATTTAAAAAATGAAATGAGACAATGTCGCTATTAAAGAGTTCCACATCGTTGTAATTTGAAGTCATTTTCTAGATGGATCAAGAAAGCATAACAGACAAGTGCCTGAATAATACCTCAGATGACTGTCTAAACAAGGTATATTTTTTTCTTAGTTTCATCTGTGTGATGCATACACAGACAACGATAATGAGAGCAAGGAATTGATTTCTTTAATTACTGTGTGATAGAGTATAATAGAAGAAAATGGCTATTGTTGGCTGGGATTAGGATCAGATGGATGCCTCAGGAGGAAACCCCCGAGATGTGGCTGGACAAACACCAGGCACAAATACACGCAGAAATTCCATGAAGCACTTTATTAGTGGGGCCATTCACTGAATGGGAGCTGATAAGGTTTTCAATAACATGGACACTGCTAGTTGTATAATGCTCTGTAATCTAAACATAATTAAAAGTGTTAACAATTTTATAGCCTTTATCTGAACACATTTTTCCCACATGCTTGTGGTGACCCGGTCATAATCCAAAGACAAGCAACTCTCTTGTTTTACACTATTAGTCTAGTGAGTGGCAATTTTTTTTCCTGTGCACAAAGGTCATTGTACCCCAGGCAACGTCTCTTGTCGGTATCTTCCACAAATCCAGGATGCACCAAAACAAACACAGATGGATTACATGTTGTCTATTAACTCAGCATTTCTCTTCCTTTCCTCAGATGCCAAAAAATAATTAAAGAGCGTTTGTGTGTGAGTGGTGGTAATGCATTCATATAATTTGGCAATTATCTTGTCAGCTACCTTTATTAGATTCTCAGCACTGTAAATTGCTTGGAAGTATGTGCTATATGGCTCTACTATGCTTCTACACCAGCTTCAGTAATTGCAAGCTCAGAGATAAGTTTTAGTGGTAAACAAGTTTTGGTGAAGTTCAGGACTTCTATTAAAGCTTTTTATTTTTTCTATTTAAAGTCAAGGAGTTAAATCTTTTCTAGGAGGTTAAGTGGGATTTTTTTTCTTCGCTTTTTCAAGAGGAACTCAGTTCCCTTCTAGACACATATGCAAATAAACCAGTTTTGAAAGACGCAGTGTGCCAAAAGCTCCCCTTTAGGCATCAATAGGCACACCAGATTTTTCAATGGATTTTAAAATCTAGCAAAAAAAAAACCATCACCCCAAAGCACAGGAGCAGGAAAGGAGGTGTAGATGTCTGGCTCTGTTGGAACCCAGCTTAAAAGGGAAGCCTTCATCCCAAACCAGAGGGCAATGGTAGAAGACCTGGGCCACTGGCAGGGAGGGGTGCGGGGGCACCAAAGCTAGCATCCCCACCTTGGTAAAGTGCCGAAATTGGGGAGATACGGAGTAGAAAAATGAGATTTCTGTGAAGAACAGCATTACTTAATACAGCAGAATGAATGGATGGACTACAGTGTAATCATGATCTTCCTGTACTCCAAAATACCATCCCCCCTACCCAACGCAGGGAATATGAAAAGTTACAGTCACAGCTTACTAAGTGCTTGGCTGACTCTCTTTCTCTCATGTTAGCTACATATTCTAGGGAAAGATTTATCTGTCTCCTTTTTCCAATATTTACCATCGCACTGAGATAGACCGTAACAACAGCAAAGCCGAACTCACACTGTCACGCTGAGAGGTATACAGTGCATATGAGCCATTAAAGCCTACTTCAGTGCTACTTGGAGCACTGATGGATACTTGGAGGGTAATTACTAGCTCACTTCAATTTGCAAAAATTTCTCATGAGCCAGGATAATTGAATGCTCAATAAAACCGAATTGTTTGAACATTGCTTTCATAGTGCAACGCGCACCTAACAAATGCAGATGCTTTTTAGGGTGTATACTCCCCTACCCTCTTCCTAACACCTAGAAACATGCAAAATTTTTCTGCTCTGTAGCCTTTTTCGTTTTGTATTTTAATTATAGGTAACACTGAACGTACTACTTGTCCCCATGGAAAAGTCTCCTTCCTGGATTACATACAACCACGCAGTCTGGATGCAAGAAAAATACAGATGTGTGAAGGGTAAGAAAAGATTCTGGGAACTGCACACAAAGCCAGGCAGTTTCAAATATACTGGTGAGTGCCTTTTCCATCACAACACAAAGCACGAATGTGGGCATATTATGCTTGATTTCACAATGAGGCACAATTACAGCGCTCAATTTGCAAGACTTGATTTCACAATGCTGGCAAAACCATACATAGCAGAGGCTAACATCCTTCTCGCTCAACTGTGTCGCCATCAGCTCGTTGCCTGCAGAAAGCTATGGACACAAAGACCTCTTCAGAGATGGACTGAGGCAATTTTGCACTTCAGATAACACTCCTGAGCACAGGACTTTGAGTCCACAGTAATCCCAGATGCTAGAACAGGACTTGGGTACTCAGCATCAGGCAGTGACAACAGTTGACTAGAGTGGATGGGGCACAGAGGCAATATGTAGACATTGCGGATCTTCAGGCACGTAGGAAAATGTTGTATTATCCCTATGCAGCATAAAATGGTAAAGGTGGCAGAAATTACAGTCCCAGTCATCAGTGGAATGGGAAGCTAGGCCTGAAAGTCCTTCAGACCAGCTGTGAGGTTAATGGGGCTAAATCAGATGTCAGATCTCTCCAAAATTCAGCAAATGGATTTAAATATCATCTCTTCTCTAAACACTATGGCCATCAGAGAAACCTGAGGCATGAAAATTCGTGGCACAAATACACTGAAGTTACATAATACAGACAACCTACTTTCCAAGTTTATAGCTACATAAAATTCAAAACAAATTTAACGAGTTTATTTCAGATACGAAGAAACAGCATTGTTTGTATATTTAATGGATATTCATGGAAATTTTGTAATAATACCACAGAGTTTCTCAATTTACAAATGATGGGATAGATTTTTTTTAGATGGGCTAAATGATTATCTTTATGTGAATTTTACTAGTGACTTCTAAGGATTGCCTGTATCTGAAAGATTTAAATGGAAAAAGAAAAAAACAACCAAAGAAAAAAAACCCCAACTATTATCAAACTGGACAAAGGGTTTCCTTGCTTTCCCCTCCCCTCCCTGCTTGTCAAATGTTTTTCTGTCTTCCCATTTCTCCATTGGGAACAAAAAATGTCTCTGCGTAGAGTCTCCCTGTTAGACGGTTAGCTTGAAATTTAGGAACTTTGAATTCCTGCCCTGTTCCAGGATGACTGGCCTTCAAGTAACTTACAAGCAACGTGCCCAGGAGTTCAAAGTCTGCTTTCATAAATGGCTTAGAAAGAAAAACTATGAAAACTTTATTATCTAAAATTGCCAGCATACACCTGATGTACCTGGTACCCTGGATACTTTAGAAACATCTCATTAGGACCACACCAAATCTAGATAAATAAATAAATATCGATTTAGATAGCTAAACATACCAAAGTATTTGGGTACCTTGCCATCATAACAGGGCCTGATCCCCTAACCTAGGTATTTATTCTGTATTTAAACAACAACATATAATTCCCAGAGCCTGGATACCCGTATGTCCACTTCCAGGCGAGTTCCCTAACCAATATGCCCAATGCTCACTTTTATTCCCTTTTGAGTTATTCAATGAAAATCAGAACAATTTTAGCCAAAAAGACCTCTTCCCTGCTTACTTTATAGCCGAATGGTTTGGGAACAAAAGACAGGAACGCAAACCTGCTGTGGGCAGAGGAGGGAACCCATCAACTAGAGGGAGGACATCCCCGGTTCTGGAGATGGTGGATTTAATAGGATCTGGCTCAAGGTTGCCTTCTCTGCTATGCTACACAGACATGCCTATTCCACAGAGAAATCCAACAACAGATTATTTTCCCTACAATATTTTGACCAGTTGAAAATATATGAAGTATTGTTCTTGCACTGTGTTAAGTGTTGCTAATCCCAAAGCCACTGCTTCCTCTGTTTGTAAGGAGAGGAAATATCATGAGCAAAACAGTTCAGCTTTTTCCTTGGCGTTACTCCCTTGTGTAAGCAACCGTCATTTAGCAGAGTCAACCCCTTTTTTGACGCTCTAACAATTGCTGATATTTCATAACTAGAACTGATCTCTGTCAGCTTTACCCCAGACTTTTATCAAATTCAGACTTGTGTCATATTGTATCTAATCCTTAAAACATCATTAGTATTTATTAATACCACACTTAAACCATGGCCTTTTGGCTACAACCTAGTGCATCCCCTCACAGTGCTGGTGCCACTTCCACTAGTTAAACAAACTGGGCGAAATATCCTCCCCCAGGATAAAGCGTAACTTAGCACGACTGTCCGCTGTCCTGCCAGGATAGTTCAGGTGGCAAACTTTGTCTTAGTGATACCACTGCTTGGAAATGGGATTGGGGAGAAAGAAACCACAATTGTAGAGCTTCTGCTAGAGGTCAGCTCACGCATGCTTCCCTGTATCTATCTGGCAGCCTCAGCGAGGCAAACACCTAATCACAGCAGTGTGCAATCCGTATGGTAAGTTCAGACCTGATACAATTACACCATCAGGAAGCAAATAATAGGCACTCATTTGCAAAAAGCTCCATTAGGAGGGGACAGTCCTGTACCTCTCCAATGATTTATAAGTTACAATTCTAATTACCTCTTTGAAACAGCACAGAGAATGACCTCCCACCAAATGTGCATACCATGCCCAGGCATCATGTCTACCTTCTTCTCAGAAAAGAAAAACACAAATGAAGGTGATTATTTCATTCTAGCAACAAAGATCTCACACAGATGGAAAATGATTCACATGAAATAGTTTCCAAGTGGTGAGTGGCTCTAGAGGTAACAGGCTGACCTTTGAACCAGAGGGGAAAAACCTAGGATCCTGCCTAATAGACAACAGTATCTGCCTTGGTGCCAAGGGCACCTCAGGGTGAGCATGACTAGAAGCTCCCTGTCCAGATAGCTGAAGCCTTTGAAGATGAAGGCATTAGCTGAGCTCTGACCTGGAGTTGTACCACTTTTCAATTGTTTGTGTTGGTACACGAAGAATAGATGAACAGTAGCCAGGAAACTGAAGAAGAGGAGGAGGTAGTATCAATTAGAATGTACACAGGAAATCGCCAAAGAGAACAAAACAAGACAGTGAAGATGGAGCAGAGGTCAGGATGAGATACATAGTGCAAAACCCAGGCAGAGGAACCAAAGATGACTGTACACCACCTTTGCATAACACGGCTCCTCAGGGCAGCAGGTGCAGAGGATCTGTACACCGCTAGCTAATCCTGCCACTACATGGTACATCCCTAGAATTCCCCTTTCCCTTGAAGGAGAGGGGTGGACTGAATCAGAGCCAGCCTCATGGAGGCCAGCCCAATATCTTCTGGCCATTGCACTCAGCTAGCAGCTCCAGTGCTCCACAGCACTGACGGGCGGCTTGCCCTAGGGTCAGTGACTGCCTTCCCTGAGCAACCTTACTTGCCAACTCATTCAAGATATTTTCCAGTGAAGAAGGTTTTGCTGCTATATTTCCAAGAGAAACAGTGAAAAGCCAACAGTTTTCAAACACTGGACTTGATGCTTGAGAGCACGTTGCAGGACATTCCTTGGTTGTACGATGCATTTTCATTGGGTTTGTGTTATTCACCCTCTCAAGATAATAGCAAGAAAGGAAATCTTACCTAAGATCTCTGCCTTAAAACAAACATTTACTACCACTACTTCCCCACATCCCTGTCTGACTTGGGAGCAAACAAGCATTGCTTCCCCAAGCCACCCACAACGTGTGTTCCAGTATTATAAGAGCTTTTCTTTTGAGCAATAAAACAAGGTGGGAGCTGGAACTAGCTGAGCAAAAAGGGGGGAAAGAAAAGGCTCACTACAAGTCACTTCACATCCTCATCCTGAGGGCTCACTAGACTTTCGCATGTTTAAAGTCAGACCCACCTTAGTTAAATAGAGATAAGAAAGGATATCTCCCTTGCCTGAGAGACCATCTTCCCTCTTCTGCCATACCACCTCCCAGATCAGCCACTTAACAGCCAAAATCTGATATCCTCTGACATGCTACAAGAGTCAACTGCGTCATAAGACCTACATGTTTGTCCCCAGAACTCACGCAGTATCAGTGCAAAAAAAAAAAAAAAAAAAAAAGGCAACAGCATAAGGGTCCTAGTGTAGGATTGGGGCATAATATAGCAACCATATTCCAAACAATGTATGGTGAGAAATTCTTTCCAAGAAACAGAGATGAGAAAGAAGGAGATGGAACGAGCCATAGATAAGAAATAAGGTGGGCAAAAAACTAATTTTAGTCTGAAAGGACACAAAATAGGAGGTATTTCTCTGTTCTGCAATATTTTGGAGCCATTTAAGTGGAACAAGCTGGTGGGAAGGGTGTCTGCCATGCCTTTGTGAGGGAATAGATGTGTTCTCATCTCAGGACCAGGGGACAGAGCTAACACCAAGGAACAAGTAGAGACTGTGACTGTACAGTACCAAAAGCAGACAGAGCTCCTGCCCATGACAGATAGCGAGGATGGAACAGCATGTTTTGTGAGCCCCTCTGTGTTGAATCCATAATGGAGAACAAAACTTGGCTTCTGACTGGGCCCATCTGATAAGCAGAGAGAATCTTCCTTCAACGGAGACTTGACATTTTTACACCACAGAGAAGGGCACAACTTTCATCACTCAAAGTTTAGCACAGTGCCATCTCTGGATGGACAAAGAGCCGAGATACAGGGAACAACATGGAAACACAAGATGGATCTCCACGACACACTGAAAAGAAGAAAATCCCTCACAAATGCCAGAATGGAACACTCAGTCCCAAGCCCACACCAAAAGTCATAATTAAGTACTTCTGCCCAGAACCCTTTTTTCCAAGCACAGAGTGAGCACCTCCCCCCATTCTCTACAGCACTAGCTTCCCCATCCCAACCATCCCAGCTGCTCTTGGTAGGCGGTGGGAAGGCTGAGCCAATGCCACAAGCAGAGGCTGCATTTTTAGCACATTTCACCTAAACACAAAACCTTCTTGCACAAGCGATGGTGTGTGCACAGACTCTGTACCCTCATTTCTTTTGCTAGCCATGAATCAGGGGGAAATACACCATCTCTTGGTTTTTGTTAAAATGAAAGTTCATGCAAATCCCAGGAAGATGTCAAGAAAGGCTCAAGACAGCAAAGCCATTAACAAATCAACTGAATTAGTAGTGGCTTTCCCAAAGACCACACAATAAAATTTATTTATTTATTAACTAAAAACTCCTTCACTCATGTCACTCAAGCCTGTGCCCACTGCCAATGACTTCAGATAGTGAAGGGCTGGGATGTACCTTAATAGAAACTTCTACTCGTAACTTGCTTGAGGCTGTGTAATTTTGTACAGACACCACTGAACGTGTCCTGCTTATGAGCAGATTCACAGCTGGCTGCTTGGGAGCAGTCTCAAAAAACCCCACCCAACCCTGCTACCTTTCTTCAACAGTGCATCGTAGGGTGCAGAAGGCAAATTCATCCCAGGCTTTGAATCGCTGCGTAGAGGACTCCTCTCTGGCCACTGACTGTACTCTGAGCAGAGGACAACCCCTATATTAGCTGTGCCATCTCTGATCCTTGAAGATCAGATGTCATCCATATGCCAAAAAATACTTTGTCTTCAACAGGACAAAAATGACCGATAAAAGCAGGGTGACTGCTCTAGCTCTGAGGTCTTGTCTGCCTTTCTGTCCCTAGTAGTCTGGGGAACTAGTCAGAAGTTAGATATAAGAGTCAACAGTCATTTATCCACAAATATTTTGTCTTGTTTGCCTGTGTGTGTGCAGGAGCCAAGCTCTGGAAGCCCACCGCAAGGCACTGTAAATATTACTCAGGGTGCTATTGAATGAAGTCATATAGAAACCTCAGGGCTTACAGCTGGACTGCAGTTTGTTCATCCTAATCTTTGCAAATCAGAAACAAACCCTCTGTGCAATTAGAAATAAAAAATAAAAAAAAATAAAATCAGAGATTTATACTGGCACCCGGAGGCTTGTGGACATAGTTCAAGAATATGAAAAATTATGTGCAAAATTCACATGGGGGCATAAGGGACTTCAACTTAACCATAAAAAATGTTCATGCAATTCCACAACTGCAATGTACACAGAGTGAACAGGATGAAGGGGACCTTCTGGGGCAGTGAAATGAAAGAGGCCACCAAGACTGAGGGAAAGGGTGGGTGGGAATTGGCTTGAGGAAGCATCTAAAATTAATACAGCTGATGAGAGAGGAATCTTCAGCACTTTCTTTTGTCTGCTCATCCATCTTGCCTCTCCTCAGCTATGCAGGGACACTCAGCAGAATCGCTCTGACTTCACAGTGGGCGAGTTAAGGCTGCACCAAACCTCTGCGCAGATAGCTTTATCCAGAACTGAAGCTGTCCTACTGTAATGACAAGGCAGTGCAGCCTAATACACTTTTAAATTCACACTTTAATTACCCTGGATTATGTCATCTGCCTGCCCTCATGCAGGCAAACTATTAGACCAGATCCACCAGACTTGAGGATTTTCACAGTAACCCATCACTCTCACAGTGCTTTGTGGTGCAGGAAAGGCTTCCTCCTTCCCCCCACTCTGAAGCAGTCACAGGCAAAGAAGAATATCTCCCTGCCAGCATGCAGACAGAGGTGAGCCATTTATTCACTATTCTCTGCCTTGATGGGAAGTCACAGAAAACCCCTGAACTTGTCCCTCCTCAATGATCCCCTTGCCAGGGAAGCTGCTCTCCCTGTCTGGGAACCACTGAATTAAGTAATCAGGTCCCAAGGCAGCTGCCAGCCTGGTCTGGAATAAATAAAGCTAAACAAGCTCTAAGCAAGAATCTGGGACCTCATGACAGTTCCAGACTGACTGCTAATGTATTCATCTCCAGAAAGGTGCGAATGAGTGAATGGCCCATTGGTTACTACATTGAGTGCTCCTGGGTTTGAAGACATATACTAGCCGGAGACAGTGCACCACAGTATCTATTGCTTATTTAAGATCTATGTTACAAAAGACTTTTGGAAATTCCTTTCTTTCAAAGGGGAAAAATATGGTTTTGATATAAAACAAGTCTTCCAAACCAAAATTTTACCCTGGACAGAGCTAATTCCGGCCATGAATTCACAGTGGGAGAGAGAGAACTGTTGAGCGTAAAACTGCAAGCACTGTTTAGCTGGGACCTCTTTAGATAGCTAAGAAGTGAGTCATAGAGACAACACCACTAAGCTGGTCATTCATCAAAACCAGTCTGGCCACAGACACCACAAGCCCTGTTATCTCGCTGCCAGACACTACATTTTCCCATATCAGTCTGCCTTGCAGCCTGGTCTCCTCACATCCTCCATCATTTTGGTCTTCTATGAATTTCTTTCCTTCTTGCAAGGATTTTCACTTTATCCGCCAGGTAACAGGAAGAGGAGAATGCTCAGACAGACCGTGTTCACATTGTTTAAAATTGACTTGCTGGTTCCTGGAAAAGCAAAATAATTTTTCCCCAGCTATCTTCAGGGGGCAAAGAAAGAAAGAACCTGACTAAAAGCATTGGCCAATTTAATTTTACTGAATTTCCTTTTCACCCACGGAAAAAGCTTTTCTGAGAGAGAAGTAAGGCATTTTTAACCAGGTCTCTTCTGCAAGAGAGAGAGCAGCAAACAAATCTTGGGGGAGAAAAAACCTCCCTACAAATCAAAGCAGTAAACAGGTATTTTCCCCTGGATGAGAAACACACAGGGTCTATATCAGCCACATCGCTTAGAGCACGATTTGTGAGCTGTTAGGTATTACAGGAACGAGGCAAGTGCAATAACATACAGAACAACCTAGAAGGAAGGTTTTTCATGCTACAGACCTAACTTACACAAGTGGCTCTAGACAGAGAGCTCTCTGCAGCCCTCCACAGCATCCTGGAGTTTTAGATGCACGGCGACACTCGGGCCTGCCATCATTTGCTCTGCGCAGCAGAAAATCAAAGATCCTGAATGACACCTCTTTGTCTCTTCATTTTCGGACTTGGGAACCAGATCCGCAGTTGCTTTTTGTGCACGGCCAAGGCAAAGCTGCTCTGTGCACAGATCAGACAGCGAGTCATCCGAAGTGGCTCAACGCGTGCGGCCCGGAACCACCCCGCAGCGCCCCGTGCCTTGCTTTGCAAGGGCCTTTGGGTAAGCAGCAGACAAGGGGCTGCTCGCATTCAAGCCTCTCGCTTGGAATGATTTCCACCCAGCACAGCTTCCAAACTGTGCTTTTGCTGACTGCAAGGGAAATAAAATAACTCCCAAAACATTCGTACCGCTGTTCCTGCTCGGTTTGTCTCGAGCGCGTGAGCAACTGTAACCCAAATACGCCATCTTCAGCCGGGGAAAGTGGATATGGCTCCAGTGACCAGCCCCGTGCTTAAACCATCTTACACCCACCGACACCTGGATCCCACATATTTTCCATTATATTACAGCAACTGATACAACTTCCATTCCCCTTTACAGTGTCTGTGCGTATCTGATTAATTCTTCTTTCTCACAGGAAGTCCAGCAGCCATAGACTACTGTTTTATTAGGTAGAGTATATCCAGATGATTTCAATAAAAGACAAAAAAAAGACTAGTTTCCTGGTATTACAATTAGAAAAAACCTACTTGGAGGGAATAATTTCAGATGATGAATCTGCTGCCATTCACCAACATTTGCGCAGCTGATTAGAAACAGTGCATTGTCCCAAGCATGTCCCCTCCAGCTCCCCACTGGGAACACTCCCAGCAGTACAGATATGAAACATATTCCCCCACATGGAGATACTAATATTGGTGATAAATTGGTAACATTTAACAGCTATCATGCTACATTTCTTGAGAGATTGCACACATCTTTTTATGTACATTTTTGTAATATTTATGTCCAAACACATTTGGCATTCTCTTATCATCTTAAACTTTTTATTTAAACTATCAAGTCCAGAGAAATGAGAACAATCCACCGCCAACAGCAAAACCATCAAAAGCTAAAGGAACGTATCGAGGACAATGGCAGTAGTGTTACGGCTGCACTCAGTAGAATCCAGCTACATCCGTTATATACAACAACTTTTTCTTGCGTGGGTCTAGCACTGGACTTCCATTACGCAGCATGGTAGCACCTCACCACGGCAGCACACAGGCAACGGAAAGAGAGCACGAGAAAAACAGCAGTCATCTGTGAGCGTTCCAGACTTTTCCATTGGAGCCTGCCGCATCAGTGCTCGCAGGAAGAATTTTAAGCTTGTCAGCTCAAGCATTGCCCCCAAAGTCATTCCGAGGGCAGAGCGCTGCTGCTAAGACGGTACGAGGTACCACTCCCAAAACCGCTAGGGATTCAGAAGGGGAACTCAATGAAAAACATGAAAGTGGAGCACACATTTTCATGGGAGGACTGTGCAAACACATGAAGTCAGTTTGCGGCAAAAGTACTGCCGGCCAATAAAGAAATGGCTTTGGGGTTTTTTTCTTTTTGGTGTGTTTTACTGAATACAGACATTCACAATTTCTCATAGTTCTCATGCAACACTGCACCCCAGATCTCCATATATAGCTTCCTACTTTGACCCCTTTACAACAGAGCTGACTTTTCTGTAACACTGCACGTTCAAATCCCAGAACTGAAACACAAATGTAACTGAGAATTGGTTGACTAAAACTCCATGTTAATACTGAGCATAAAACGTGGAGTCAAGAGACTGTGATTAAGTCCAAATACCCTTTAAAATCATTTCTGCAACAGTTTATTTGTATAACAAGAGGAAGACATCCTCCCTGTTCACAGATACTCCAAGAACAAAAAGCGTAATAAATTGTGAAATAGGAGTATCTGTCTAGCTAATAAAATAATAGTTCAATTCCTGGACAAACAACTGACATATGTTAGCTCTTTGGTTATCCAAAAATCTGTAACTCTTTAAAGAGCTCCAGGATATCACAGCTTATTGCATGCAGGCAGACTGCAATAAATGCATCTCTCTGGGCGGGTGCCTGAGCATTGACTGCTGGCCCCAAATCTTACTTTAGCATCAATAACCACAGCTAAAAATCAGAGCCCAAGTACAGCACCAATTTTTTATCATATTTTGTAAAGCACCGCTTTAATTAAGAATGGAGTTAGATCGTTGTGTTTGTGTAGGTTGCCGCTCCGGGCCATCCCCATAGTGTTGGATGTTTGTGGTCTACTCAACTTCCTGCCATTCCGTCACTTCTTGCTTGGTGCTTGCCATGAGATGTGTCGACTACAACATCTGTGCATGTAACATCAAAGATTCACTTTAGTTTACATTCTGGTGAGATGAAGTAAATGCAAGTTGTTTGGGTCTTTTTAAATTTATTTTTCCTCCTCCTTTCTTTGCTCTTTAGAAAAAAACATGCCACTGCTGGGTCTCAGTTCAGTGCCAGATTAGCATAACAAAGCACTATGGTTGTCTACCAAGGTTGTTGCGTAGTCTCTCCACGGGAGAAGGGGAAAAAACATTTAAAAAAAAATAATAATCATCACATGCTCAGGTATAGAGGGTGTTTCCAGAGAAGATAGTCTATTCAAACTCAGAAGTGGAAACTAACTGAGCAATTAGCACTCTTCTTGTTCTGCCACTTTCCTAACTACAGATGACACAAATTTACCAAGGGCAAGCAAATTTATTTAGATAAATGTCTGCATTAAGGAAGAACCACCTCACTGCGATGCCTACAGGATAAGACAATCACTTATGAACTGTTTTAGAGATAGAAAGCTGGTCTGGCAAGTAGGACAATTAGTCTCAGATTTAAACTGCTGTATTCATTGTCCTGTCCTTAATTAGGCACTGAAATATTTTGATGAATCTGGATGTGACCCCCACTGCTTTAACACCACACTGTTAGAATGAGGACAGTAGTATTTCTCCACTTTCCAGTTTAGGAGAATAACTACATCTAAGCCACAGATGCTCAAATATCATGGTGACAGGAGACGTGATAGTACTAGCAAGCTCTGCAGTATCTGTATTCTTGCAAGCCCAACAAGAAGCTCCTATTAAAGCTTCCTGTTTCCAGTCTCACTGCAGAAGTTACTACCAGTACAAGGGTCTTTGGGATATCAATGATCAGTAGAGGGGCCAGAAGAAAAATGATCAGAATTGAGCCACTTAAATCTTTAACACACAACCTACATGCAGTGGTTCAGAGGAGTGCGAACACTCCTGCTCATGCAGCAAACGCAGAGCTGCTGCCGGTGGCCCCGGTCCATCCCACAGAACAAGCGGTGTGAATCCTGTCGGCCACGACCCACAGGTACAGACAATCCCAAACACACCATTAACTTCTACCCTCTGGAAAGTGTGCCAGGATTAAGAGTTCTGCATTTCTCCCTTCATCCAACTTGTCGTTATTTTCATCTTACCAGGTACTATAAATAAAAATTACAATTGCTCCTCAGCATAAGACCCATATCCATTTGGGCAAAGAGCTTGTGGCGCTTTTTTTGTTGTTTTGGATTTTTTAATGAAACAATGCCCCTAATGACTAGTTTTCCCATCTGAGAGAAATTTACATTTTTCAGTGTAAATTCTGTACTTCTTCCTCATGTACATATACACACACACATTTGTTTCTATGGCCAATTATAACCATATTGTCTCCGAAACTCTCTTTTGAAACTTATAGCAGGAAAAAGCCACTGATTCAACAGAGAATATTGACATTTTTTCCTTACTGGCCTGGCTATCTGCCCAAACAAAGAGCTGGTTAAAGAGAAAATACAAAGAACCCTTTTGTGAGGGGCTAAGTTCACCTGGGAGAAGTATTAATGAAGTCCCACAGCGGTGAGGGCTCAAACTTCCCTGCTTTCAACTATAAAAGAAGTCAGGCTGAGAACACTAGGTACCCTGCCTTCCTCACCCCTTTCTCTTTACACCACGAGAAGGAGTGCTAACGTAATTGAGAATTGGGGACCTTTCTGCCATTAATCTATAGGGTCTGTGAAGAAAGAAGCTAGATTTTCAGATGGCACACCAGCTGCTGCGTGGCAGCTGAGAGTATAAAACAAAGTTTATAAGTAGGTCAATGCAAGAGGGCTGTTAACTCTGACTGAAAAACCTTTAAAGAAATCAATACCATAATCAATAATTACATGCGATAGCAATACGAATGACTGAACTCATAATATGGATGTTCTAGTGTGTATTAAGCCATTTGATCAATTTTCTTGCTATTGCAGAAGACAAGGAACAAGAGCATTGCTCTAGCAGGAGATTAATGTCCACTCTAGACAAATATTGTCCCTTGCATTACTATGTAAATTATAACACTCCTAATCAACAATTATTCACCAGCTGTGCGGGAGAACATTTTTCTCTGACCTCATATGTTCAGTAATTAGTTTTTAGTTTAAAGTTGGAATATTCAAGTATCTATCTTTGGTTTTGTTAATTTTTAACTTTTCTTTGACTCCTACTGAGCTCTCTCTCTTAGCCGTCACAGCAAAGCACGCTCCCGACTTGAACTGCACATTATGGAATATATATTTAATTTCAGCACTTTTCACAACGGAAAAATAAGACAGTAGGCTGCTCCTTGTTTGTCTGCTCTCAAGAGATCTTAAAAGGATGGATGCACACGAACAAGGAGTAGTCTACTAAACATAAGAACCACGCGTGCAAAAGGTGATACAAGTTAGTTTACTCTAAGCTTTATATGTCTCTTGCACTGGAGGAAGGAGGACTTCCCAAGCACAGTCATTCTTATCACCATCCTCATCCCATTGCCAGGGATAGAATCAAAGAATGGTTTGGATTGGAAGGGACCTCAAAGCTCATCTACCAACCCCCTGCCATGGGCAGGGACACCCCCCACCAGCCCAGGGTGCCCAAAGCCCCATCCAACCTGGCCTTGGACACTGCCAGGGATCCAGGGGCAGCCACAGCTTCTCAGGGCACCCTGTGCCAGGGCCTCACCACTCTCACAGTAAAGAAATTCTTCCTAATACCTAATCTAAATCTCCCACCTTTCAGTTTAAACGAGCTTTGCCAACTTGTGGAACAAATTGCAGTGCCCACTGCAATACAAACACAGCCTTGCTCTCCTCAAGGAGAAGTCCCGTTTCCAAGGGCCTGGTCTTTGCAGCACAAGTACTGCTGCTTCTTTAGCAGGAGCATCAAAACCTCTCCCTGCGGTGCTTTTCCTGTGCAAAGCACAAAGAAATCCACATAAGGTGTGGGGATTCAGCTGCTTTTCCAGCGGTCACCACTTTAATGAGAAGGCCATATTTCCAGATCATCTCATTTATTTTGAAGTCCACCTCTGCAAACTGCCCCCCAAATTTCCTCCTCCATCTCCAATGCACACTCACTTCCAGTAACACAGTACATCATCACAGCTTGCTGAGGAGGGCTATGAACAGCCCTGGGCTTGTGAATCATGGCTGCTACAAACGTTATACACACATACACCTCTGCTGAGCACAGGCTGCTGACACAACCGCACACCTCTCTTGTGAAGGCTAAAAATCACGACTGAATGTCATTAAGAGACCATATTTTGAATGACTAATTTAAACCTAGGAACAATTAAGACAGGCTGCCAAAGCAGAAAGATTTATGGCATTCAGGAAACCACTATTTTGCAGGAGACATTCTTCAGACTCGCATGAAAAAATAAAATAAAACTATTCTGATAGGCCAGTTTCCTTTTCCCCTTTCATACTTCCCCAGCACAGAAAACCGAGGCAGTGTGTGTATTACTTTCTTTCCAAAAAAACTTAGAAATGCTGAGAGCACACCAGCACCCGGCACTGATGCACTGTCATTTCAAGTAATACTCATAATTCAAGAGAAATACTACAATAAGCCTGTAATATGCTTTTAAGCAGAGGTCTCATAGAATGAGCACTGTAAAGGCATTTAGGCTGGACTTCAAAAAGTGAAAATTTCATAGCTGGGCAAATGCTTTTGCTTTGGGTAGCTTAGCTCTGTTCAATTGTAGAGCTAAATAAAAATGAATCTGGTTAATGTTCTTAGATAAATTATTCTGCCATTTGAAAAACAAGTCTCTGTAGACATAATTGAAGGTTACCACTTTCTGAAACTTGATAGAGGGTATAATGGGTCCATTCTAGCTACACTTAACAGGCAATCTGTTATGGTAAGTCAATATAACATTAAACAGGATATATTATACTGCTTTGTTACAAAAAGCCTATAGCAAAAAAACAGAAATACACTTTTTCAGGAAATACAACCCAAGACTTTCTGCAAAGACTCCTTAGAAGAACAAAATAAGGCAAAGCTTTCCAATTCCATCAACATTTTGGGTTAAAATACACAAATCCATTACCTGCAATGAACACACATATGCAGATCTTCTGTTTTTGTGCAAGAAACAGCATAAAGCAGCCTATGTGCTGAGCTTGCTCCTGGAAAAACAGGAGTACCTCTTTCACCCCAGCCTCATGACCACAGGTCACCTTCTCACCTAAAGGAACCACCACAAGTGTCAGCGAGTTTCCCTAACCTCTTCTCTCAGAGCAAACAGCTGGACTCATGTTAATCACAGAGTGAAAACACCTTGATCTTCCTTTCAGCCTGGAAAGATCCCACTTGCTCTGTTAGAGCTGGTTTGCAAAGGGCCACTGAGGAGCTGCAGGTGGGCTGCATTGCCTACTGCCCGATGGCCATGCTACACCCTCCCCATCACTGCCTGTCTCAGCGCACCTGCAAGCACCACCGAAAAAGACAGCTCTTCTTTTGCATGAGCAGAGGGAGGGACAGTTTGAGCTGTAGGCTTATTGAGTCAGCCTGCGTATATATAATATATATAAAAAAGATCTGAATCCAGGGTGACTGTAAGCAACCGCTGCAGGCCGTGTGTATTCCACAAGGTACAAAAGCACACCAGTGAACTCAAGCATGTGCTGGAGTCACTTTGGCTGAAATCTTTAAGTGGCTCAGGGAGTAATAATCACCCTACCTGCCAGATATAATGCTATTTTACAATTTTTACAAAACATACCTGTGTACGTATGTATACGTATATAAAACATACAAACTCACCCCCTTTTTGGCCAGATCGGAGACATGTGAGTAAGAAGCTCTATACATCCCAGTTTAAGAGGCATCTTGCTTATATTATGTAATAAGATTTATTTCGTGACCGCTTATTAAAATTTCAGTGCATAACTGTTAAAATAATAAAGTATCAGCACAAGCTTAGCTTTTTTTGTTTAACTGAAAGACTGATGGATATTCTCCCAAAGCTTGCTGAAAGATTTTATTAGGTCACATTACAGAACTGTCTTCCTGAAGAATTAAATAAATTCATCTCCTTGGTGATAGCATGCTTGACTGACATGATGCACTCACCAACATCTTGTAGACAGCTGCGAACATTTGCGGTGGTGCCAATTAATCTACAATAGCATCAACGGAGACGGAGAAACAAAGAAGCCAACACAAAAAGCTCTATTGAATAACACGATAAATGAGCGATGCAGGTGTTCTGTGACTTGGTTTGACATTTTTCAACCTTGCAGAAAGATAATGCTTGAGTCAACAGTGGTCAAGGTGTATTCCAGTCATTGCCTCTTTGCTGCCACCTCTCAAACGGCAATGCGCAGCCCACGCTGTGAGTTTCACAGCTTTTTCGTGGTACAGCTGGATGGACGTTGGTTTTTAAAATGGCCGTCAATGTTCTTTGATGATAATTTCAGGATTATTTTTTTTGTGGCATCAGAAAAGAGATAATTTAAAATAACCACTAGCAACAGCTGCCACGTCCAATGAACAAAATGACAAAAGTGAAAGCGATGAGCCTAAAACTCACTGAATTTAATGGAACATAAGCACGTGCTAGTTGCTTTGCTGAACGGGGGGCCTTGCAGTCTTAGCTTAATGAGTTGCTTTGTAAGCTCTGAGCTAAATGGAGCTTGGAATCTTTAATGACCAATCTGTGTAAACAGCAGCTACTAAATAACATTTTAATGCCCTGATGATCTTTTAATTCAATAGACAAATCATGAGGCAATTTTAGCTAGCATCATAGCGTTAATGCAGCAGGGAATGCACACTGGAAAGAGCAAACAGAATAAGTAAGCAAGGATATAAAGGATGAGCAGTATCTGGTACAACTCAGGTGCTCAGATCTGCTTCCCAGAAGCGAGATATCCAGCATTCGTCCCAGTTCAGAACGTACCTATTTTAGCAGAATGTACCTATTTTAGCAGAAGTAAGGTGGTACTTTAACCATGATGTATACTGGGCCGGGGTTTTAGAGCCATGTTTCCACTGACGTTAAAGGGTACAACATGATTAAAGCACAGTATTGAAAAACCGTCTTGGCACGCTCACAGTGAAAATTGAGATGTGAAGTCCCAGCCTGGTAATATCACAGCTGTGTCAGGAAGGGCTGTGCAAAGGAGGGGTAATGGAGCAAGGTCATTATGATCCGCACAGTCGGCTACAACTTGTACTCCCTGTGCCACAAGGATTGGGTTAGATGTCAGTCAAGTAGTGAAATAAACTCTTTATGAAAAAGATGTGGCTGAAGGCATGATGAAAGCAAGGCTATATACTTACAACACATTGCAAGGTCTTTAAAGAAGTGCCGACCATTCGCCTGGAAGTGCGTGAGCCAAGGGTACACCTAAGGTCTGCATTTAATCCGCCTGTGTGCTTCCAGTGACTGCCTGTGCAACGCAGCAGGCTGCAGGTGCGAGTGCTCTGGGAACCCACGCTTCTGGAACCTGGCCACGGCTCTTTTCTCGTTCAATGACATTACCATTGGATCCTACTAAAGATGCCAACTGCCTATAGGGTCACTCAGTCTGGATCAGGCATGTGAAAACACTTCCAATATGCGTGGAGCTCTCCCCAGAGCTCTCCTGTTACCCGCTATACACTGAAGCCTCTCAGTTCGGGCTGCTCCTTTCCTCCCCCCCAGCCCAGTACCTTCATTACTCGCCTCCTTTTCCCCCTCCCCAAACTCTTTGTTCCGTATCAGACTCCTCGGTGCCTGGCAGTGCTGTTTCATGGAGTGATGCTGCACTTCGCAGCCTCAGCAGGTCTGGTACTTTCTCTGCTGGGGCTTGACCAAGTGCTGTTTCCAAGCCTCACAGGCTTCTCTGGATAAGCTGTGTCTCAAAATGCATCACCACTTTCCCTGGGCTGAGGGAAACTCATGAACTTGGGAGGTTCAAAGGCAATGTCCACTTTCTTACTCAAATGGAGTTCAGAGAGAGGTGAATTGTCTGATGGGTTTGTGTAGGCACTTTCAGGTATGCAAAGGGGTTGCAAGGTTCAGCCCTGTCCGAACCCTGGGATAGGGTCAGTTCCCATTTCCTTTCTGATCAGGTTCTTCCTTTCTCATAGAACATGTATGCAGTTTTCTTAAAAAAAAAAAAAAAAAAGTCATATGAATAACTTTTCTCACCTGGCAATGAAGCTGCAGCCCATGCCATGCTTTTGTAGGTCTCCAGGATAAAGACATCAGTTTTTGGACTGGCTAACATCTGAGACAGATTGTACCATCACACTGAGGATAAAAACTGTTGCTTACCTGTTGGAGGTCAGATGCAGAACTTTTTTTTTTCTCCAGTTGCAGTTGGAGGCAGAGAGAGAGAAAAGGGGGCTGTTCGAAAGTGTAGATGTCATGACTTAAGCAGGCAGGAACAGAAAGGCCTGAAGAGATGCATTCATATCCCTCAGAAGCAGTAGGCTCTTCCAAGGCGGCTATTGAAGCAACCTGGCTGAGGAGGATACATGGGATGTGTCAGCACCTTCAGTGGACCTGTGGGAGAGAGCTGGATCTCAGAGGGACGCCAGGAGACACAGAGGCGTCCAGGGCGAGGGCAAGTACATCAGAGCAGCATTAATCTTTGAATTGTCAGTGCAGCAGACTGCGTTACACACAGCAGCTCCCTGCTTTGATCCATTTTGATTTGTTATTGGCTTAATACTCTAAGATATTTCAGCCTCTGTTCATTTGAGGCTGATTTATACCATCCATCCCAAGAATTAAAGCAGGAAGCTGAAGGAGGGTTCTGAATCTGTGGAAAATTTATCTTCAGGCTTTTGGGCACAGCTCTTCCCCGCTCATCTTGCAGAAAGCCAGCTCCCCTGACCTGGCTGGCGACACTGCTCCTGTCTGGCTGGAGGTGCCAGCAGCCGCTCCTGACCTCCCAGCCACAGGATGCTTTGCTCTGGGTAGATGAGCTGGCCTGTCCTGAAGCACTGATAGCAGTGAGAAACTTCTTTGCAGTGATCGGTTAAGTGGTTCCTCCACTTAGATAAGCTGTTCTTTACTTTTTCTGGAGATTTTTTTCTTTCCTTTATGTGGCTACTGATCCACTCTATGTTGTTTTTTATAGGTGCATTAACGCCTCTTCTTGAAAGGTTTGTCAGTTCATTATTTAATGGCTCCATCAAGACTAAATAAAATTCTCCCTGGATCCAATCACCTCCGCAGAATAAGGCCTGGCAAAGCCTTGTGCCCCAGATACAGAGGGATTGTGGTCCTGTGCTTAAGCTGAGTCTATCGTGGTGTTGCCTTGCAGCCCATCCGTGCCTCCTCCTGCCCTGCCGGAGGTGGCACTCCTCTGAGCCACCCCCTCTTATAATGCCCAGCTGGTGACATCGCCAGTTCTGGAGGTGTCTTATCACCAACCCGTGCTTCCCCATGGCCCTCAGAATGGTTTTATTATAATTCTGCAGCCTGATATTTTCTGCTTATCAGATGACAGCCCAGCTGGCAGGGAAGCGGTTGTTGATTCAATAAGGTAAGTACGAGTACGGCTAAATGGTTGGCAGTCCCCTCCTGCCTCGTGGACTTATTGAGCCTGGATCTGACAAATTCACACAAGCCTCTTCCTTTGCACTGTTGGGGGTTTTTTTTGTTTTGTTTTGGTTTTTTTTTTTGTTTGGTTTTGTTTTTTTTTCTTTCTTTTTTTTTTTCCTCCTTCTTCTACTTCTTACAGTCACTGGAGCTTTGGGACAAGGCAAAGCTCCTCTCCCAACTCTTTGCACCATAGCTCAGAGATGGATCATTTCTCCATGGGCTCTCCACAGGCCATACTGTGACCCAGGATGCTCATACCTCCAAACAGCTTCTGTTTGCCTTTTGCTTCCTTTGTTTGACTTTGTTCCTCCTTTCTTGGGATCTCTGCTTATCTCCCAAGCTGCTGGCTCCCAGGAGGCATTTCTCTAGGGTTAGAGCTGCTTGTCTCACCACTGGCTCCTGCAAGATGGAGTCCCACACTTCATAAATAACCTGATCTGTAATTAATGAGATTTTCTGTCTCCAGGCTTGCAGTTCTAGTCTTGCATGCTCCAGTGAATTCCTCCTTGTTTCTTCTTCACTGAAGATGAAAACATCACTCACCTCCTCTTTGAGACTGATGTGCTCATGTGACCCCTGGGCAGCAGATTCAGAAAATGGGGCTCTCCTCCTGAAAATAGAATCTTGCTTACCTTGTCCTTATCTCCTAGCTATGAGATAGAAAGAAGATGTTGTTTCATCTTTATCTCCCCCAACCCCATTGCTAGTTCTGAACACAGACTTGCCTCTTACTACAAAGTTTGTGTAAGGCTTTTTATCCAGTTGTCTGGGGAGGATGAATCCCTCCAGGCTGCTCCTCTTTCTTTCCCATCCTGCTTTTCCCGCTTCCCAGCCCTCCAGATGCTGCTTTGTGTTTTGATAATTGTACTTTTCTCTTTAGCAGGGGATGTGCTGACTGCTGCCACCACAGTCCACACACTGTGTGCAGAAGGCTGCAGGATTGTTAACCTAAACCAGCCTTTCATGAAAGAAACCATCTACAGACTCACTTCAGCCACCGTTCAGCACCCATCCCGGCCATCCACAGCCTGAATCCTGCAACCACGGTCTCCCCACCACCTTTCCTGCAGATTTGCTGCCCCCTCATAGTTTGTAAGCACAAGGTGAACGATACTATAGTCCTGCAAAGGCTTTGGAGAGCTGTGGTTGCATAGACGGAGCATCAGTTCACTGAGAGTCTTCAACTCTGATGGGCAATGTCAACAACTTTCACTTTTCTTTTTTTTTAAATCTCTGCCATATTAATCCACATGTGTATAAATGTGTTATTACTTACATCCTGGTCTCTGGAAAGATTTGCTTTGCTGGAAAGATTTCCTGAACTGCTATCCAGTCTGCCAAAACTCCTTCCCAATTTAAGTGCTGCTGCTTAAATTGTTTGGTTATTCTTCAAAGGCTACTTATGACAGCATATGATAGGAGAAAATTATGTTCTATGTTCAAAATTATTTTATAAAACCCTCAGTAAAACATAATTTGGATTTTTTTTTAAAACTGCTGACAGATTCCATGAGAGCAGCCATTTATAGACACCAGAAGAACAATGACTGGGAGCTTCCACATCACGTCCTTTGTGCGTACTGATACTGTCAGGAAAGGTGACTTCGAACCTGAAATTTCAGATTAAAACCCCACAAAAGCATTAGAAATGTTCAAAATCCAAACTAAACTTGGATCAGAATTTTGCAGGTGCCTCTTCCAGCCTCCAGAGATGAATGAGACATCCGTGGATTTAGACAAATATTTCCATCTGATCTCTCCAGCCTCTCTCAGAAGTCCACGACACCAGAATACCACTCCCGTACGTGTGTCTCTGGGTCCACGCCTTGTGTCTGTACAGAAACCAGCACAGCAGAAGGAGAACTCTTCCAACACATGGCTGAGCTATAAATACACTTACAAATAATAATAAAAAACCCCACATGCTAAGAGGACTTAAGCTACTTTTACCTGGCCATCGGTACAGCAGTACGCTCAAGCAGAACCAACTACTGGCGATGGCGATAGGCCAGTGGCACAATTTTGTTTTGTCAGAGACGATCTAGTCCGCTGATTCCATACAGAGAAGGAGGAGCTTCCCAGGACACTGCGTGTACCAGAATTATCAAAAACCAGACAAGCACTGAAAGTGAAATACTCAAGGAGACTGGCCAAACCAAAGGCATAATTAGCAGCCGTCTTTTTCACTGCCATCAGGAGCTGAACTGAAGATTTAATTAGGGGATGATTTAAATACTTTCATATACAGCAATACTTCATATATCTTCATTTCACAAATATCTACAAGATTTATAAAGTACAGCGATACTTCTATGGCTCTGTACATCATCTTTATCTAGAAATCTTAAGGTATAACCAGAAATTTATACATTAGGTCAAACTGCACCAATGCAAATGGTAGAAAATGTCAACTTGTTATAAAAGACTAAAGATTTTTCATGCAAAATCCTGAGGTCTTTCCATTACTACTGAAAGCCGTGGCAGGTAGGGGTACAGGACCTGGCCTTCCGTGCATATCGTCGGGCTACTGAGCATCACAGCTCCCATTGCAGCATCTCCCACAGTTCAAGTGTCTCCTGGGAACAGAAGCAGCAGGGTCCCTAACTCCTCGCTCCACTGAGGTCCGTTCATCTCTGATGTTACAGTAGCTAGTTAGAGAAAAAGCACACTTTTATTTTTAATGGCTGTACGTGGCCAGGGATTTTTTATTTTCAAACTTGGTTCTCATTTTCCAGAAAGACATATGGGTTTTTTTGCACTCTAAGCAGCTTTATTTAATATGGAAAGTAGAATATCTTCTAAAACAGAAACCAGCTGCGCAGTTTATGGGTATCATCGTATGGCTCTGCTTTTTGTTTCCTTACTTAACTGGAGTTTGGGATTTCCAAGTTGCCAAGCTGCTAACACTAGTAAATGGAGTTTATTAGAGACAGTGCTTGTTGAACAATAACATTTTATATAGTCTGTCACTGTCTAGTACCTTAGATGAGTTACACATTTCTGTTCTCTATTTTTGCCCTGATTTTTTTTTGACAATTTAGATCCCATTTTCAGCTGTGAACAGCAAAATCAAAGACATGATCTTGTGCTTGCTTATGCCTAAAACCTGCAAAGCCGTTCCTGACCAAAGTCACCCAAACATCTTTACAGAGTCAGGCCTCCAAGGGTTAATCCCACAGTGCCTTTGGACTGAGCTTAGCCAGTGGGAAAGGATGGGATGGCAGATGAAATACCTCCCCAGGAGAGGGGCCCCTTTGCCCAGTTGTAAAAGATAACGTGGCCATCAAAAGGCTGCTCCCAGCAGTAACATAGACTGGGGTTGGTATGGAAACTGGGAAAGGTGTGGACCCTCCTGCAGTGATGCCCTCCCCTCCCAAAGGCCCCGCTTAACCTCTCCCTGGTGCTTTGGAGCATCACAGCATTAGGAGCAAACAACACTCGCAGTCTAGGATGTCTCTGAAGTTACTCTCAGAGGGCTGCTTGCATTCGGCTCCTACGGGCACCAAATTCAAGCCTAGTTGGATGGCCAGAAGCAAGCACAGCTTCTGCTTGGCCCTTTAGTGTTTAAACTGTGAGACACAGGCGTGCCTTAAAGCAATTGAAATGTAGAGGATCGATGAAGTGAGGGTTGTTCATAGCAGCACAGTTCCCCATTTCTTCTTTGTGCTCTGCAAATATTGTGAGTCAGCTCCGGTAGATATCTTTATCTTGTTATCTCTTGCTCTTCCTCTAATCACACAAGATTCATGCACTGCCAACTTTAAACAGCAGGCTTGCTTTTAATAGCACATTAGTAACTTCAGATGTCATGAGTGCTCCCTTTCACCAGGATTCCCCTAGGTATTGGAGGAACTGAGCTTTTAAACAAACGCTCTGCGGGTGCAGCGTGCGGCCGGCATGCAGAACAGGGGTTACACCGAGTTCCTTCCCTGCTCAGGAATTATGGCTTCTTTGACTATTGCTAACTCAGCTCTGAAGGAGGTGATTTATCTTCATGGTTCATAAAAATACTTCTTGAGAAATTTCCCTTTTCCTGTCCCTCTTTGGAATAACCAGATTGCAGCATGTCTCAGATTTAAAAACAAATATGGCCTGGAAAATAATATCTTTGGATTTCCCCCACTCATACCTTCTACTATATACAATGGCTTCACTCCCAGCTTTAAATTAGATGAGTGCTATGTTAGCAATATACTTCACATACAGACTGAGAGCAAGGCATAATAAATTCCAGCAAATGGGCTCAGTAGACATTGGTTTGCCAAGTATTAGTTGTTGCGAGAAGGGAATTTTGATTCTCGGTTTTAAGAGGCCCTCCCCAACAGAAAAGGTTTTGGTGCTTCATTTTCTTCTAATTATCTTTAAAAATCAGAAAAATAACTTTACCATGAGGAACATGTGAAACTTGTTAATGTTTATCAAATTTGTTAGCGTATGCATTTCAGGATAACAATGATGCATGGTTCCTGTGCAGTGAGCAGTGTCACTCATCTAAGGGAGCTCTTAATCTATATCTTTGTGCAGGAGGGTAGAGTGTGTGCCTGGGTGCTCTATGGCTTTTCTATACAGCTATTTCGTAGTTGTTCATAAATATTTGCAGTACACAGGCACAGGA
This sequence comes from Psophia crepitans, assembly GCA_013399095.1. Lineage (NCBI taxonomy): Eukaryota > Metazoa > Chordata > Aves > Gruiformes > Psophiidae > Psophia > Psophia crepitans. The sequence continues at coordinate 73,856 of VWZZ01006765.1, forward strand.
TGCATGGCTGAGGAATCCACAGCTAGGCACTGTAGGGAGACAGAACCAAAGAATTACATCTGTCCCAAAGCTAAGACAGCTATTTTTTTCTTGTTGAAAAGGTTAGAATAAGGTTCGGATCCTTCCAAAAAACATATATGCCTAACAGAATGTTGTAAATGATCCAATGAACTCAATAAAGACAGTAACCATGCAAAAATTGGAACACTTGAATGCACTTTTGCAAGTCTGAGGAATGAGGAAAAGCAAATGTATCCCCCCGGGTTCTAGCAATCAGATAGCATACATATTAATAACGTGCAATACCCAGCGCGGTGCATGGAAAGCCATAAAAACGTGAACCATTGGAGACTGGTTCCTGTATACAGAATTCCCTAGCTCTCAGAGGTATATCCATTGATACCTACACACAAATCAACTGTAACAATAAGAATTTGTTTGGCACAAGCTTCCAGCAACTAATGGATAACACAGACCAAAAATGCTTCTCTTGCCTTTTGTTAACTTTGGAATGCTGTTTGTCACTGGAGACATCCACAGCAGAAACATACCCTGGGGCTAAACTGGGAGGGTAGCTAGAGCTAGCCCATCTTTGTCTACAGAAACCTTCTAGCCACATAAATATGTTTTACAGATGTCCAGTGGTAATTTACTTAGACCAGAAGAATACACTTAATAGCACAAAGAGGGGTGCTGGGTTTAATGCACAGCCAAGGAGCTGCTTGTCACCACCACCTACGGCTTGAGGAGACACTGGAGAGCATTTTACAGCCAAGAATCCTGATCCACTCTTGCTGGCATGATGTGGTGCCTGCTCCACCTTTCCCATGGAGTCAGACATTGACCAGCACGAAGGGGTGATCCTGCCTTTTGTCCCGGGGTGTGAGTGCTGCTGCTGGAGCTACAGACCTTTGCATTCCATTTTTGGAGCAAACGGAGCCTGACACTATCGTGCTCCAAGCAAAGAATATTGCAAAATTTTAGATATAACTCTACCAGGAACTAGGGAAACAGAAACATCCTGTCCTGCGTGTCTGCCTGACCATGCAGCTCTGGTTGACAGACAAGTTTGAGCCTTGCTTTTCTTCCAGCACAGGCATATGTGTCCTGCCAGAATCTGGCACTCACCTTGGAAAAGGAAATTACTAGTCCTTTCCTGAAAGTCAATTACTGCTGGTTCAATCCCAGATAAAGGGGGGAAGACCTGCCAAGAGGCCATGAGTACATTCAAGGCCAAGTTTCTACAGGTGTCCATGCAGTTACAGTCAACTCTGAGTTGCCATGACATATAGAGTCAAGGAACACACGTACCAGCTACAGAGAGTAAAAAAGCAGTATTAAGGAAGCTATTAAATTCATGTCCATTTCCCAAAAACATGGAGCACAAATTGTGAAAACATCCTTGCTATCGCTCGGAGCAGAAGAGGTATTTCAGATACACGCTGAGAAGTTGGATGAGTGTCTTAACTTCCTTCCCTCCAGCTTCCGCAGTGATTTACAACATCCTTCTAGTAAAGGATCCAGAGTCATTTGGAGGGGGAAAAAAGACTTATTGGAAGATTAAAGAAATCACTGAGCTTGCCAAAGCTAACAAACGGACTCAAAGCTCAGCTGCTCCTCACTGGAAGGAGAGATCAGACTTCTGGTTAGCAGGAGAGTTGGTACCAGTTTGAGCAGGACTTTATGACAGCAACAGCAGAGAGGCCCCAAGTTCTGCTTAATAAAGGAACTGACTTACAAACCCACCCTTTGCCAGCTGAGCGAAAGTCCAGGGGCCTCTGTAGGAAGGAGATACTAACAAACAATAATTTAGAAAGGAAAAGGAAAAGTTCAATGGGCAAAATTTGCTCTGGCAGGGCATGAACCTGCTTTCGCCTACAGAGGTCTGCCATTGTCGCCAGTTGGGCAGGTCTCTTGCTCACGGTCCCAGGGTGAGACACGCCAACAATGGTATCCTTAATGGCCCCTAAGAATATCTCAGCACTGGCAATTCCTGTTTCCTCTGCCTATGCCTATTCAAAGCATCACCGAGTGAGGTTTTCCATCCTTAGATTCTCATACATTGTCCCTGATGAATATGCTCAAAATTATTAGCTGCTTTTTAGCCTGAAGATTTTTTTCCTACATCTCCAGTCTAACAGTCTGCACTTTCTTTTGTCTCTGTATTAATCATTCCATTATGAACTTGTGCAGCAATTAGACAGGAGAGTTCCAGTACCTGGGATTTCTGTTGGTGAACCGTATTTGCAATAATGCTTCCCCTTCTGTTTTCCACTGTAATAATGCTAAGTTTATTTTTAAACAATATGGCTTTTAATGTTGTACGTGTTTCTTTTTGATACAAAAGTTACACAAGTAATGCAACCTTGGTCACTGTCAGTCTTTCACAACAGTCAGGCATTTAGAATCAACTGATTTTCTTCTAAAAAATAATCAAAAGAATAAACAAGATATATCAGAGATTTTTCTATTTAACTTTTTAGATATAGAGCCTTGAAGGTCATGCTTAAACCCAAGATGAATCCAACCATGAAGATTAAAAATTGTATATTGAAAGAGAGAAGCTGAGCATTTTAGGCAAGTATGAACACTTTCAGAATCTTGAATTTATGGGCAGAACAGCAATAAAGCGGCATGTTAACAACACTGTTCTGATAACACTGCAGGAATCATTAGTTTATTTCAACCTTATTTGAAAAGGTTCAGTGACAGAATACTTACAGCTACGCATTTCTGAAAGAGCTGCAGGAGTTTCTCCAAGAAACTTTTCTACAGGGAAGTTTCCTCTGTATAGCTGTTATCAGGCTAAATAAATTTATCCAATGCAGCGCGCATGGTACACGCATATGAGGCCAAGGCAAATAAGGGTATTAAAGCAATCAGAGGGTTTCTGTCCTGATGCATCTCTCAATTAGCTACAAACCTCAGTGCACTGCAGTCGGTTGCTGTATGTGATGGAAAGATCGAGCAGCCTAGCAGGAAACTTGCTTTACAGGACGATACCATGAAAGCACCACTAAAGTCTGAGAAACAATATTAATGTATTTGTCTGAACATCAAAGTTGGTGTTTATACTGCTCCTAAGCCTGTTAGAGCATTGTATTTAGAAGAGGCTGGGGCTCTGGCACTGAAACATCCACACTGAAAGATGCCAGCTCATCAAAAGACTTTGTGAGAATGTACTGATGCTGATGAGACTTTCATCAGGAAAAGTTTCTCAGTTCCTGGCCAGTATTTCTCAATGAAAGCCAAGAGAGACTCACCACAGAACAAGAAATTGCCTACCTCTTGGACAGCTCGTCAGGAACGTGGGAGAACCAAATTCAAGAGCCTGCACCATGACTCAGAGCAAGCTGCACCTCCCAAAGCCCACGCAACTGGCCTTGCCCTCGGGCTCTCTGTTATTCCTGAATAGGCCTCTTTCAATCTTTTTTTTCCCCCAAAGAACTTTTGGGAGGTCTTGAGATTCTGTTGATGCAGAACAGAAAAATCTCTGGAATCTAGAAAATCTTTGGGCACAGGAAGCTTGTTTCTCTTCCAGCTCTTAATACCACGTTCTTTATCCATAAGACTTTGATTCAACAAGAACTGCAGATTTCAGAGGAAAAGACTGCAGAGAACATCATTGCTGAATCCTCACAATTCACTTGAGAACTTCGATCAATCATAGAATGGTTTGAGTTGGAAGGGACCGCAATGATCATTTAGTTCCAATCCACCTGCCATGGGCAGGGACACCCTACACTAGACCAGATTGCCCAAAGCCCCAACCTGGCCTTGAACACTTCCAGGGATGGGGCCTCAACAACTTCTCTGGGCAACCTGTTCCAGTGCCTCGCAACCCTCCAGTATTCCAACCAGATCAAAACACCAGAGCTTCTGCTCTGTTCTCAGCTGCAGGGTTGCCCATCAGTATCAGGCAATTTTGTCTTCTAGCTTAGTCTGCCTAGAGAAATGAATCATAAAATCATTAAGGTTGGAAAAGACCTCAAGGATCATCTAGTCCAACCATCCCCCTACCACCCATTACCAACTGAACCATGTCCTTCAGTACCAGATCCAACCTTTCTTTAAACACCCCCAGGGACGGTGACTCCACCACCTCCCTGGGTAACCTGTTCCAATGCCCGACCACCCTTTCCGAGAAGAAATTTCTCCTAATCTCCAACCTGAACCTCCCCTGGCACAAGTTGCAGCCGTTCCCCCTTGTCCTGTCGCTGGTTATCTGCGAGAAGAGGCCGACCCCCAGCTCGCCACAGCTTCCTTTCAGGTAGTTGTAGAGGGCAATAAGGTCTCCCCTGAGCCTCCTCTTCTCCAGACTAAACAGTCCCAGTTCCTTCAGTCGCTCCTCATCAGACTGGTGCTCCAGACCCTTCACCAGCTTCGTTGCCCTTCTCTGGACATGCTCCAGGGCCTCGATGTCTTTCTTGTGGTGAGGAGCCCAAAATTTAACACAGTATTCATGGCTCAAAATGGCTCAGAGAGTGTTGCTTGTTGCCTTTCATTCTCTCATTAGCAAGGGACCTGTCAGTCTGCACATCTGCAGTCCCTGACTTGGTACACTTTCAGTAGCTAATAGCTTGGCACGCGGACCTGATGAGCCTCCTTCTGTATCTTGGCAACGACAGCTATAAACATTTCAGACATGCCTGGCTGCTTCTCCGTGGAGCAGGGCATGACCAGGCGTTGCAGCCATAGAAAGAGACAGGTGTGGGGGAGGCAGGAGAGGGCTTGTTGCACATCAATGGAGGGAAAAACTTTGTAATTCACTAAAAATCTCTTTGGAAGGCTACGTTCAGATTCAGATGATTTCCCTTGGCACAAAACCAGCATCAGACCCTGTCATTTCTCACCAGCTGAGGAGATCATGGAAGGATAAGGCGTAACTGAGAAGTGGAATCAGATGCTAGCAGCACTGCCATCTTTCACTTGAGGTTCAACAACAAAATAATAGTATTTGCAGGAAATGTACCTTTCCAGCTGCTGTGTCTGCAGGTATGTGATGTCTAGACCTGCAAAGGCATCTCAGGCTTGTGGATTTCCATGGGAGCTGAAGCAATATAGAGCTTCCATGGCTTTGCCTTGGCTTTAATAAAAGGCCATGGTGGTTTTAGAAAACTCAGCCCTAGAACAAAAAATGGACTCATTTTGATTGTCTTTCCATCAGCAAGATGCTTTCAGGTGGATTCTGAGCTCTAGAAGAGTTTATCCATTTTCGAAGGATGTTTCAGCTCAAGTCCTTGAGCTACATTCATGCTTCATCAGCATGTTCACTTGCAGATATGATTGACTGAGCCCTCCACTAGCTCCACTCCCACATGGAGAGCACTGCCTCAGTATCACAACAGGTATTAACTCAGATACTTGAACCACATGCGTACCACCTAAATCTGGTGCTTAGTTGCCATTTGGGTCTATTTCAGGACAATGTTTTGGCGCCATGCCACTGTGCTTGCTCCAGATCAACTCCTACCCCCAGCTCTTAGAACTACTGAGATTTACTTCAGTGTGGCTCTTGGGCCAGCAGCATCAAATGCACCCCCGTGGTACATAGTCTCCTTCCACTCCTTTCACCCTACTCCTGCTTCCAGCTCACCATCCATCTCTCTTCCACATGATGGGGAGTTAATCACATGCTTTGTGCCTTCTGCAAGGAATGATTTATGTGGATGGGTAAAAACCAGCCTCAGTTGAGACCAGAACTGCCTGATGTGTAACCAGAGCATGGGCAAAGCCCCCCATGGCTACACCCATCCATGGAGCATTTCACAGCAAGGGCCAATCCAAGCAACTTGTGACCACTGTGTTGATGGATAGGATCCTGCTTTGCACAGCTCACCTTACACACAGGCATGAAAGCTCCCTTATTCAGCAAATTTTTATTTCGGGAAACACCACAAGAGTGGGTTTTTTTTCCATAACGCAAAGCTCAAGGCTTCTCCTCTAGAAGCCACAAAAACTTCCTCAGAAACTCCCTGTGTCCCTACATAGATTTTATTGCATTCCTCCTGGCATGGGGAAGGAATGAAAATGGGTGATGGCAAGACATCTTTTCTCCTCGCTGCTTTTGCTGACTCAGAAATTTGAGAGGAACAGCAAGCAGCAGCAGACAGCATAACCTAACCTTATCACGCTGGAATCCAATTGTGTGGCTTGCACGGAGCATTTCCAAGGCAGGCTATTGCTCCTAATGTTTATGTTGCATCACAGAAAGCAGCTGAAAAAACTGTAAACTCCTTAATTTTGTTAACTGTATAGAAAGTTAGTTGTTCCACTCAAGAACATTACACAACAGTGGCACAGACTTTCTTCTTTTAAGCTTCCAAAAAAAAGAAAGGGGGGAAAAAAAACCCACCTCTTTTTGTTGAGGCTGCTGCAAAGGTTCAGACTTGTTTTTTTTTTAAAAAAAAAAAAAAGAAACCCTGATGACTGCCAACTTTAATTGCCAAAAATGTGCTTTCAGTTATTAAAGTCCTAATGAGGTAAGTAGNATGGTACACAGTCTCCTTCCACCCCACTCCTGCTTCCAGCTCACCACCCATCTCTCTTCCACATGATGGGGAGTTAATCACATGCTTTGTGCCTTCTGCAAGGAATGATTTATGTGGATGGGTAAAAACCAGCCTCAGTTGAGACCAGAACTGCCTGATGTGTAACCAGAGCATGGGCAAAGCCCCCCATGGCTACACCCATCCATGGAGCATTTCACAGCAAGGGCCAATCCAAGCAACTTGTGACCACTGTGTTGATGGATAGGATCCTGCTTTGCACAGCTCACCTTACACACAGGCATGAAAGCTCCCTTATTCAGCAAATTTTTATTTCGGGAAACACCACAAGAGTGGGGTTTTTTTCCATAATGCAAAGCTCAAGGCTTCTCCTCTAGAAGCCACAAAAACTTCCTCAGAAACTCCCTGTGTCCCTACATAGATTTTATTGCATTCCTCCTGGCATGGGGAAGGAATGAAAATGGGTGATGGCAAGACATCTTTTCTCCTCGCTGCTTTTGCTGACTCAGAAATTTGAGAGGAACAGCAAGCAGCAGCAGACAGCATAACCTAACCTTATCACGCTGGAATCCAATTGTGTGGCTTGCACGGAGCATTTCCAAGGCAGGCTATTGCTCCTAATGTTTATGTTGCATCACAGAAAGCAGCTGAAAAAACTGTAAACTCCTTAATTTTGTTAACTGTATAGAAAGTTAGTTGTTCCACTCAAGAACATTACACAACAGTGGCACAGACTTTCTTCTTTTAAGCTTCCAAAAAAAAGAAAGGGGGGAAAAAAAACCCACCTCTTTTTGTTGAGGCTGCTGCAAAGGTTCAGACTTGTTTTTTTTTTTTAAAAAAAAAAAAGAAACCCTGATGACTGCCAACTTTAATTGCCAAAAATGTGCTTTCAGTTATTAAAGTCCTAATGAGGTAAGTAGGGGAAAGGACAGTTTCTTATTTCTTGCTCATGACAAAAAGAGAGCGAGAGAAGAAGAAAAGCAATAAACAGACTAGCTGGTGCTGTGGGGCGCAGATAATGCAGTGACCTACTGGTCAATGCTTTAGAACCACCGGTACTGCAGCACAAGCCTTGCCATTTTTTGCTAAGGCAATAAATTTACTTGCTAATAACGGTAGCGAGGTATTACCCAGTCTCCAGAGAGAGCACAGCACACACACAAATGGTTTTCAGGGGCCTCCGAGTGCCTCCTGACACGTTAGGAGAGACTGGAGCGTGGAGGGAGGAAAGCAATGAAAACGCAGGTGAGGGACGGCCACGTTTTCTCATTTCCTGGCCAGGGTCTATTCCCAGCAGCTCCAATGAAATATGTTACCTCCTCTCCTGTGTGACTAACGCAGCCACAGCTCAAATCAAAAGGCACCTGGACTACACAGCAAATCTTAAATCTTTATACAGCCAAGGAATTCACATGGGGAAATAGGAGGGATTCTTCCCCTCAGCGTTTATAGTACTTGTCTAACATCCCAGGAGTAGCGGTAAGAAACTCTGCTGAAGGTTTTTTGGATGACCTGGCTTTGGAGGCCCTGCTGATTTTTAAGAGTCAACAAGAGTGGAAGGATTTTGGAGAGGTGGGAGCAGAAGTGGGTCTAGACAAGTGGAGATGAGGGCAAAAAGTAGGGCTACTTTGGTTTTTGTTAGAAGTCATGCTAGATGGAAAATGCAGCAAGATATATCCCATTCTGCATTAACTTCAACAGCACAGCATCTGCTCTGGCCTCGTTAGCCACTGCAGATTTGTATACTACAAGCATGGCCTTCTGCCTGCAAGTACTTCTTTTGCCTGAGTGGCCCAACACATCTGCTGAGCCAGGAGGCAAGGAGAGCTCTCACTGCAGACCCACCCTGCTGTCACCAACACATGAGCACTTCAAGGAGCTTTTAAGTGGCATATTACTGGCTCTGGTTATACATGGAGGGAGAAAGGCCAAGTTCTAGTCCCCCTCCAACCTACGTTGCCTGACCATCCACCTCCCAGTTAGCCCAGCTACACTTACTTTGTCCACGTCCAATGAAGAGCGGCTTAGTGTTTTGTCTCAAGGCTATTCCTAGAATTAGGAGCTGAAACTGGCCCAAGTTATTTAAACGTCTTTTTACAATTACTCAAATAAATGGTTTTAAAAACAGCGATTCCTAGGATGGCTTCAGATTTTACTTATTCCTACTTTTGCTTTGGCATTCACTAGCGTTTGTGGGAGTATGCGTGTGTCTGAGCTCACATGCTGATCTTTGCTTGGGGATTTGTCCCCATAAAACGGGGCAGGAGGGCTGATTTGCCACATGTTTTCGTACCAGACAAGATAAAGAGTTGCTAACGACAGAGCAGACGGCTTCCAGAGTCAGCGCGTGGTCTGAGCCCAGCAATGGGAGGAAAAGATGGGCAGCAGGTCCTCCCGTGGGGCAGCTGCTCGGCCGCTCACGTTGCTGCCCGTAGAGGATACAGGGGACGGGGCAGAGGAAATGCTGACAAAAGAATAAGCAGCTAAATATAAATTAATCCTGGAACCATCTCGAGTCCCATACTGTTCATAATTACCTATCATTTTCCTGATCCAAACATTCGCTCCTCTGAAAAACCCTAATCCATTACCTGCCACGTACTGCCCCTTTGTAATTTCCTCGTCCGCACTGCAATGCTCCGCTACGCTTTGATGTTCTGGCTCTGAAATTTGGGATTAGCAAACATCCGCAGGCATGATGTAGGCTCTCCAGCATTAGCACGTGTTCCAGCATCTGAATCTAATAACGGCATGCCAAAATCCGCAGAAGGCAGCAAGGTGATTCCCTCGCTCTTTCGGGTGGCAATGCCTGGGCCAGGAGAGCTGTCTAAAGCCAGGGCAGGCTGGAAACACACGGAGCGTCAGCTACAGCTGCTCTGCTAAAGGGAGGTTGCGCATCCTGCTGTCCCGGGTGCCTCAGTCAGCTCTGTTAATGCAGAAATTCGTTCTGGGGAGAAAGACATTACCCCTTGAGCAATGCTGCCCCGGAGAGGCATCCTGCTGGGTGGGTGTCTGCATGCCTTTTTTTTTTTTTTTTTTTAAAAACACCGTGCATACTATTCACCAAAAAACTGTACATAAATTTTTCCAACCGTGTTTTCCATGCCCCAGCCAGGAGCTGAGGAGCAGTGCTTGCGGCACGATGGACTTTAAAATTCAGCTGCTCCCCTTGTGTTTGCAACCCTGTCTGTTGATTCCTAGGTGTGCACGCAGTAATTACAGCAGGAGTAGAGTCCTGCTCGTATAAATCTGAACTGTTTGAACAACGGTATCAAAGGCATGAAAAAACACAAATCACACAAATCCTTTAACTGAAGAGTTCAGCATCCCTTACATGAAAATAAAATCCTTGAAATCTAGAGTACTAATCAGAAATGCGATCACCCCTGAGTGAAGAGAAGTGCCTTTGGTGAGCTCTGGGCTGACGTTGAGTATATGTTGCCTCAGACCAGGGTAACGTCTGTTTATAAGGTTCAGATGGAGGGTGTGTAAGTAGCTCTCCAGTTTTGGGATAAACAGCTGCAAACAAAACACAAGAAAAACCAGTTCTGTTTTGGTTTTGGCTAATTTGTATTTGCTGAGAGCATGGGGTTTGTTCCTGTTGTTGCAGCTGTAAATTTCAAGGGGGCTGCAAGGTAAAAACTGAAATTGTACAAGCAATTAGCCCGTGGTAATGTCTAATCACTGCTGGCATCTAAAAAAGTATGAAACAGCAGGGATGTTTAACTTTGAAAAGCAACTACTGCACAGATGCAGGAACGATGTTTGTTGAGGAAGTTTTCGTTGGCATATCAATGTGAATTGTAAAAATTGGCTCCAAACATGGCGACATAAAGAACACGGAACTGTAGAAAGAAGTATTATGGTTCATCATGTCAATATTTGAGTACAATTCCTAGCAAACTTATTCACACAAATCAAATAATTTCTAAGGGCCAGTCTCCACCAGATCGGTTAGAAAGTAATTATTTTCAGCTGTCCTTAGTATGCCTCAAGTTCATGAAGATTGTGGGTGTGATCCTGCACCCTTTGCACAGACTTTGTGTGTGAGCAGGGGCCACCTCAGCAACAAAAGGTCAGAATTCAGCCTAATCCAGCAATCTGTGCTGGACCAAGCAGCAGAGAGGGTGCATGTCTGCAAAAACCTACAGGGAGAAGCTGAAATGCATTAAAAATAACCATAACAGTCATGTCTGCAGACAGGGTTCAGCTTGCTGAAGAGGTGCTGGGACCCCCTCCCCTCCCAGCCAGGGGGCTGGAGCCTCTCCTGGCTGCCCAGCTCTGACCTGCTGGGTGCAGGGCGCTGGGCAGGGGCAGAACATCCATTTATTTTCACGCATTTGGTGCTTTGTAACCGATCTGTAATCTCCTATCGAGCGGTGGGGTTGGCGCCGACCTCACCACATGAAAGAGCTCTCCCTGATGTATGAGGATGCTGCTATTGTTTTTCCTTGCAGAATTATGGCTGTGGTATACTGCTGTCTCCAGAAAAGCATCTCTTGGAGAGACATGCTCCAGGATTCAGAGATACAGCAGTTAATTTCACATTTCTCAAAATTAGCTGTTAGCTTGACTGCTGCAAAATGTTGGAAGAACTCAGGATTTTCTAATTACAGATCTAGAGAATCATGCATTGGTATTCAGGGGGCACATAGCACACAAGCACACCATGGCAGTAGCACAAGAACCAGCTTTAAGGAGAGGGACTTGTCAGTCCTTTCCACTTCTGATCCAACCCAATACCAGCACTGGTCTGTGTCACCTTGCGTAGCATGTGAAGTCCATTCTGTTTCTTTTTTTTCCTTTCTTAAAAAAAAAGAAAGAAAATCCTATATTGATTTAAATCAATGTACACTAATGGAATCAGGGGAGTATAACAACACATGTCTGCACCTACTGCTAGCCCTATATTTTCAGACAAAGCAAGAAAAGAATGACACAGAGACAGGCAGCTAAAACTGTATTAGGAAACAGAGGAGCAGTTAAATACGCTCTGCAAGCCTCCTACCTGCTTACTGTTTGCCCCTGAGCAGCGTCAGTAGAAAGGCACAGTAACGCACATCCAGGAGCAGTGAGAACAACCACCCTCGGTGTGAGAGCAAACCATCTGCACTAAGGAGGGCCAGCACTTACCCATGACAATGGTGAAACAATCAGTGCAACTCACTCAAAGTTTGCCTCCTTACTCCTCATGAGTGACCATGCTGGTGCATGGAGGATCCCCACCTACCTGCTGGACTCCCTAAAAAACACCTACAAAGGGAAGACTGAGAGGACAGGATCTCTGCAGCCCACACTGCCTCCAAGGAGCATCCTCAGCCAGCAAACAGCAGAACCTGAAGCATCGGTGCTTTTAAGGAGCTTCAGGTGACCACCTCATACTCCTAATGCTGCACCACAGGTGGGCGAGCTGTGGGTTGCTCCCCCGCAGCAAGGCTCATTAAGTGCTGGAGAACATTGTTTGGGCAGGTGAAACATCTCGTAATGGGGTTCAGCTTGGATTAGAATCTGTAGGGAGTAGTCTAGACACAGCTGGTCTTTTCTAGTGAATGAACAAGGTGACATCTCAGGGTCACTCTATGATCCTGAGGGGAGTGTATTTCCAAATGTGCCTTAGGAGCCCCTCCAGCTCCATCAGACGCAAAGGGGCAAGGAGCTGCCCCATCCCTTCTGCGCCCTGGGTGAGCGGGGTTAGCCAGGTACACTCTTCCCAGCCTCTGCAGCACATGCTGGTGGATATTGGTTTGCAAATCCACACATGCACCAAATGCTCATCCCAGGGGAAAGGTATGGACATGTGTGAAATATTCCCAGGTGGGAAGCGGACAGTGCCTGGGACACGAGCTGCCCTCAGAGCAAACAAGCAGTCAAGCGAGTGAGGTCCACCCACAGTCACTAGGAGTCTGGGGAAAATAAAAAGTGCCTGGGTTGTCACAGATTGCTTTCTCATAATCAGTATGGGTCAGTTCTTGAGCTTATTACAAAATTTAATTAAAATAGTTTGAATATTTCTTTTTTTTTCATTTTACAGCTGTCATTTCTGCCTTCTGAGGCTTTTTTTGCTTGGTCTTTTTTCTGTGGTTGTGGTTTGTTTTTTTTTAAAATTACATATTTATGTCCTTCTCCATCAACTATCATAATTTTTTTATGACACAGTAAAGCTGAAAGTGCGCTTTGACCCATGTATGTTATGCCTTTGTTAGCAAAATAAAACTGGAAAACATCTTGCAAAAAAAAAGGGCCACTGTGTATATAGTATTAACTTTCTTTAATCCGTAGCGGGGCACTTTCTCAAGGCCAAGAAAAAGAGATGCAGACTTAAGTACTTCTAACCTAATCCTCCAACATCACGTAAATCACAAAAGAAAAAGCCAGCTCCCACAAACACCAACCTGAAAATGTCCGTAGGTAAGTCTGGTGGTTCTACAAACCTGATGGGGTTCTGCTGAGCAAGTCAAATATGCAGGTTCAAGGTTGGCTGAGCATCAGTATTATGTTCCAGTCTACCTCTACTGTCATATATTTAATCTCCAGTAATTAAACTTCTAAATGAATCCATTTCACAAAAGCCACAGTGCATAGAGTGAATCGGTGAGTAAATGTTGGTCACCTCAGAACCAGCCCCAGACTGGGGTGGAGCTGCTCTGCCTGTGGAGCCGATAGAGATGTCACTGTCAAAATAAAGACAAAACTAAAAGAAGAAATACAAAGAACTCCCTTGGCTGGAGGTTTTCAAGTTCTTTCCTGTTGCTAAAAAAAAATATTATCTAAACACACAAAGCATATTGTTTTGCTACAGCCCCTGATTACCAAAAAAAAAAATAAAAAAATGAGGAAGCTGATTAGAAACTTCTGATTAGAGGTAAAAAATATCACTGACAACATCTGTGTGCAAACTGAGAATTCACAGCATGGTAGATACGGAGAGAGCAGTCTGTCACCTGGATTGCTTGCTCTGGTGAGATAAAATGAGTTTTACCGTGGCCAAATCCAACGCAGACAGCTAGGAGCAGGGACTGGGTGTCATGGCCCTCCAGAGGGATGCCACAGCAAAACGGGGCTCGCGTGGCCCCGTGACACACTGCCAGGAGGGCACAGCCGCTCCTGGGCTTGCAGGAGCAGGGAGGACAGCGCTGCGATGCCAAGGACAATGCTGGTGCTTTACTTCTGAAGGATGTGGGAAGGCGGGAAGTGTTTTACTGGAGAGGAGGGCGCAGTGACCTGAGCTCTAGGGAAACGCTTGCTCAGCACTCACAGGGCTTGTTCTTTTGAAGAAGATTTAGAAATTCTTGGACTCCAGGGCAGTAGAAACTTTAGGGAGAACATACCTGGCACGTGAAGGTTATTTAATAATGAAGGAAGACAGAAAGAATGACTGGGTAGGGACTGAAGCCAGACAAATTCAGATGAGAAATAAGGCATTACATTTTCAGAGTGAGGAGGATTAACCCTGGAAATGAACTACCCAATAAAGTGATGGATCATCTGTCTGCTGGTATCTTTAAATCCAGACTGGATGCCTTCCTGGAAGACATGTGCAAGTCAAATACAGGTTTCTTGCTTCACACAGAGCTGGATGGGTGAGGTTAAACAGCCTGAGGTACAAGGGAGCTAGTATGGGTGACCTAACGGTCCCCTCTAAACCCTGAACGTGTGACTCAATGAAACATGACACAACACAAAAATGTCCCCAGGTGTCTGGATTACTCCTTTTTACAGGTCGTTTTGAATCGTCCCACGGCCAACAGGCAGTCCCACCGACATCCACGGCACTGCCTGCAGAAGAAGCTGCTGTACCACGTGGACAACCACGTCTCCATATGGGCACGAATGATTATAAAATGACTTAATTTGCTTCTCTGTGGGACAAAAAGAGCTAATGCATAATGTCACTCATCACAACTAGGAGCCAACGGGTCTTCCTCTGCTACCGGGCTCAGAAATACACAGAACAGAATATTAATACCCTTTTCAGTGCCTTAAACAAATTACTTTTAAAAGAGAAAAGTTTCTTTCCCCTATCCCTTATAGAGTATGTCCTGAACCAGTCAGACACCTGTGTCCCCCTGCAGACAGCTCTCCCTCCTACGTAGGTGCTAAATCCCTTCAGCCCACCCTGTTAAGAAGAAAATTCATCCACATCAAAACTGGTAAGAACGCCCAGTAAATTCAAGCAAAATTTAAACTTCAATAGAAGAGTAATAGAAAAGACAAGGAAAAAACCTAGAAGTCCCACCAATTTTATAAAGCCCAACCCATGCATGCTCCAAAGGGCTGACCCATCTCCAGCAAGGCTGGCAGTGTGCCCAAAAAGTCAGACCTCTAGGCTGGCTCCGAGCAGAAAGGGTAATACTTCCATCAGTGATGCAGAACAGCAAGCCCGAAAATTTTCCCTCAAATGTCCGGAAAATCAGCAACACGTGGCAAGCAAGGCCACATACTGCTACCCCCCTATGTTCCACTTCAATTTTTATCCATTCCATGTGTTGGTTTCTTGCCATTTAAAAACTTACTTCTCATTTATCAGCGTTTTCACATTTCACTTCTGGACACTGCTATCCGTGCATTATCCATCCTTTTTATCTTGCTGTTTGAACTGTGTTCTGCAGCTCTGGTTCAGTTTTACCGTTCATTCATCAGCATGAAGTTAAACAATTACTAAACAACTCGGGTAGCTGGCAAGCAGTGAGGAAGCAAGATCCATTTCTGCCCAGGGGGAAGAAAAGATTTTATACAATAGCATGGCCTTTGTTTTGCATCTCATGGGTGATGCTATTGATGTGAAGGTTATATCACATTCTGCGCCAAACCACTTGAGCTCATTTCAGATTGCAGTTCCCCTTGGGGTATTTCCACTCAATATATAAGATAACCAGATCTGCTCTCTGTCCACTCCTAGCCTGGACAGTGCTTAGTCAGCTTCCCAAATCTTGGCACGCTGAAGCAAGAAAGTGGAGCTGCACTCCCCACCCAGTTATTACCATTTTTTCAATGATCACTCCTCTGAATGCTATGGAGAACACGGCAAAACGATGAGCAAATTGCATGTTTTCCTGCGGTGCGCAGAAAGCAGTTAAGTGAATATAAAAGATAGTGCCCCGTACACGTCAATGTATTCCGCTTGCATCTGCAGAATAGTAGTGTTTTGTTTTGGCTTTAATTCACAACCACAAAACTGCTGATTACCTTGCGGCATGACAGAGATGCAATTCTGCTTGCCACGTATCAGGAACATCAGGATTCAGGGATCTGACCTGGGTCATGTTTCATTATTCTTTTTTTTTTAGAATTATCTCAGCATTTCCCACTACTAAAAATATAGTGCAGATAACAGAGATCTTAGCTTTGTTTTGTAGACCTTGATTCCCCCCTCCCCTCTGCTTTATTTTACACTGTAATTGTTATTTTGCATTATAATCTGTATTTCATGATCTGGCCTCCCACTTTTCTTGCACCATGACAATGTGAAATGTCAAAGAGATTATTTTGCAGAGCTTCATACCTAGTGGAAAAAACTACTGCTGGATGACTTGGACTGAGCCATGACACCAGAAACCAAGCGTGAAAAGGGGCCAGTCTGCTGAGAGCCACTCCACGGGCACGTCCGAGGAGTCGCAGCTCGGAGAGCAGATGTGCGATCTGGCCTGGGGACGCTGTCCAGACCTTGTGCTTCCAAGGAGATGGGAACAAGGCTCGCAGGGAGGAGTTTAGGATTTTGTTGATTTAACCCTCTCAAGCTGTTCAAAAATAACATTTCCTGCACTTAAAACATCTCTGTGCTATTCCGGTATCCCTTGGATTTTTTATCACCTTTTTTTTTTAATTTTATTGGGAGTTAAAAAAACAACTGGAGGCATCTAACTACTCTAAGTTGAAGTTTTGGGTTTAAGGAACCAGACCTTAGGGCTCTTCTGTCCAGGAAAAATGCCAGATACAGGATTTTGCCCTGAAGGGTAGCCAGGAGATCCAGAGATGGTTACAGGATCAACACTCAGACCAGGTTTGTCCAGCGTGAAGGGCTGCAGAAGTTAAGCACTGCTGGAGACAGCCAGCTTTTCAGATGGTGATCACAGGGTATTAATGTCAAACAAATGTCACATGCGCTAGGTCAACAGAGTCTGTAAAGATTTTATTCCAGTGCCTTGAGTCTGGAACTTTAAGAGGTCATAAGGAAAATGCCTTAAATTTTGAGGCCATTACTAAAGGGCTGAACTAAAATTCTCCATAAAGAGCCTGAAAACACTGAGAAATCCATCATCTGAACTCTTTGGGCTGGGCTTATTAATGGTCAAAATCAAAACTGTCTTTTTAATTTAAAACGTATGCATGTGAGTACTCATCCCAGTGCAGGAGGTTCAGGTTCAAGTCCTTTTCCTGCTCATTACAGGATTTATTTATTTATTTTTTTGTCTCTCCCTCCTGCTGGAACTGTTAAATTTGTATAAACAGTGAAGCATTCACCAGATTAGAGCTCCTGCCAGTATAACGTGGTTGTCAGGATGAGAGCCGGGAGATGGAAACCCCCGTGCAGGTCCCAAACCAGATGCATTTCGGGGAAGTGTCAGAGCTCTGGGTGCCCATCTCCTACATGGCTCCCCTGCCACTCCCTCTGCCTTTCTGAGCCAAAAATTCACCTCCAGGAACCTCTTTCCATCACGGTGTTATTGAATCCGGCACGTTTCTGTCAGTCAGCACTGTGCAACGAAGTGCTGGTATGAGGGGGACATTCCTCATCAGTTCTAGTCAAAATCAGCAGAAAAGGGATGGTAATTTCACCCAAAGGCATCTTGGACTTAAGAGTATCTGCTAAAAGTAGAAGTGTCTGACATTTGTTAGCAGTTAGACTGTATTGCTTATCAGAAAATGCAACAGAACAGGCTTATTTTGTTTTCTTGCCTCATCGAATGTATTTCTAGTGTTTATTTTGATTTTAGAAAAGAAACAATAGAGGAAAGTTCACCAAATGTAACATTTGCCAATGTTTTCACAGAAATATTTGCCACTGGAGGTCAGCTCCACATTTCCAACAGTAATTTAATAACCCAAATCTATCATATGGAAAATCCCTCTGGACTCTTAACAAACAGAGATACATTCATAGGTCATTTTAAAAGTATCGGTGTACACTTTGAAGATGACTCCAAAATCTCCTCCGTGCTATAGATTCTTGTTGGACAAATTGTCCCTGAATCTGTTTATTTATATAGATTTTTTGCAGCATTATGAGAAAGCATATGTTTATCTAGCTAAAAGTGTCTACCTGTAGTCACACGACTGCACTGACGTTTGGCAGAGCATAGCAATACTGACTGAGAAAACAAAGGATTAAATTGGAGCTACCTATAAAAGATTTCTTTACTCAACATCGTTTAGTGTAACTACACAATTTAAAACCACTCAAAAATCAAAACAGATGCTATCAGTGTTTTAACTCAGTCCCACCGCTCAGCCTGCCTGAAACAATGATCTGTGCAACCTCGTGACTGTCTTTTGCATCTTTCAATGAACACTCTTTTCTTTCAAATGAAAAAAGGAAACTTCACCCAGGTATTCTCAAAAAGTTGACGTAAACTTTAGACAAAACCCTCTTCAAGTCAACGTAGGCTGGACTCGCCAACCTACGGATTACACTGGCCAGCGGGCCGGCAGAAACTGAGTAGGTACACAGAGTCCTCCCTTGAAATGCTCACGGCCAAGTGTTTTGTTGGTCAGTCCAAGCTCATCCAGCTCCTGGCGAAGTGGGGCTGATGCTGGGGATGGGCACGGCGCGATGCCTGCCACTGCCGCTGGCTTGGCACGCAGGGTGGCTTCACACTATGAGCTGCTTCAGCAAAACCAGACTCAACCAGGCATTGACTGCACGACTGAAGGCACAGGCAATCTATCTGAGACAACACAAAGAACAAATTAAAGCAAGCAGATGAAACATATCTTTTTAAGCAGGACTCAGGTTTTGCTTTGTGATGAGGTTTTCAGCAAAAAGCCCTGTGCCATGGGGCTTTTGCTTTCCTGCTGGCCAGGCAGACTGTCCCCAGCTTGCTGAGCTGCACAGGGCAGCGAAACCTCCACCTCCATCCTCAGTGCTGCAGCAGAGAGAGCAGGGCTGCAGGCCAGCTCTTCCTGAGTGACCTGGAAAGAGCACAAGTGAAGAAAATCCTGACCTAATCCATTTTGTTGTTCACTCAGAGTATCCAGGCAGGAGTCAGCTGCTGTCCATCCTCCCTCATACCTGCAGCATGAGTTAGAGTCACAGTTGATTTTCTTGCCTGTTTCTAGAGCAACACACAAGCTCATGCACATCTAATATTTATCTCCTGGATCAGAGGAGGCTAACGTTTCATTCTTCCTTTAACAAATGAGTATAGCCTCTAAAAGGGCTCTTTGCATTGCTCCAGTTATATGCAGCTGATGTGGGATGAAATGCCGGCAGACTCTGCTGGAATAAAACAGGAGTCCCCAAATCCTTCACCTGCCTTAGGAAACGTGTCCTGCAGCCAAAGAAAAACCCACCACCTTCAGATGCTCCCCAACAGGCACACGGTGGTCTAGTCCTCCCGTGCCAGGAGCGCTAGGTAAGTGCTACCACATCCACCCCGTCATCCAGGCAAAGTGCATTAGGGTGCTGAGATTACACTTCTCAGCAAGGCGAGGACAAGGCAAGTTTCTTTGGTGGAAGAATGGAAAGTGTTTGTGTCCCTGGATAGTCTCTGGAAGTGCATGGGTGTTTCTGCATGCTCCGAGGGCCCGGATCCACAAAATACTTAGGCACAAGTGTAACCAGAAGTGACGTCCAATAAGGTCCTGCAGAGACAGACACTTCCAGTCCCAGCAGGATCCAAACAGTTTTGCACAAAGTTTCAATTTTTATTTTGTTCAAGCCACTAAAATAGCCTTCATTCTGACAAGTGTCTGCCCACGTAGCAGCTGAATTAAACTCACTTTGAAGTATAGCAGGTCACAAGGAGAAATATCCATAATACAAGGTAAGAGATCTTGCACTGCTGAATACTACTCGGTTATTAACGTGAAAAACAGAATTAATTCAATGCCAAAAAGTTGTGAGAAAGTCTGAGCAAAACTAACATCAATTATAGGGACCGTCTCATACCACAGCTATTTTACAACAATTCTACTTTACATTCCTTGGCCAGCACAGTTTATTGAATAATTAAATAGCCAGATGACACACAATCAGATTAAAAAGCCTTGAATGTGAATGAATATCAGTTTCTCAATTCTGAAAGGAATTTAATCATGGAAACTTCCACCAACTGTCCAGTTTACTGTATTCTAGTGAGAGCTGAAAAGCAGTGATATCCATGAGATCATCTTCATGGTGCTTTTTCCAGTACAGAAGGAAACCTGAGCTATTGCCTCACAGGGGAACTTGGTCACAGGACACAGCTCCTGAAGATTTGGGAGGAAAAACACCCTCTTCTCATCTCGGTGTAAAGTAGCTTTTTCTGATCGGGATTCACATGTCATTAAACCAGACACTTCATTAAACCAGACACTTCATTAAAATTGGAAACATATTTAAAACTGAGAGTGCAAGATAACTTACCATAACTTTACAGAGAAGAAATCAATTACAATCATATTAAAAGAAGTGTTTTTCACCTAATAATATCCAATATGCATTGCATTGTAAACAGTGCTTTGTGTTATATAAAGACATTGTGTTTCTCAGCATATAAACCACTTAATTGCAATAATGACTCACATTTCAGCTGCAAAGCTAGACATGTATGTTTTCAGAACGTGCCAAATAGGCAACACACCAACCAGCCTTGGTGTGTTCAGAAGAACGTGCTTAAACCACATGTCAAAGCAAACAGGAAAGCTAAACTATTGGGTTGGGAGCGGGTTAAGCATCTCAATATTTGCCTGGAGCCCTAATACATATTAAAATGAAAGTATATGAAAAAGTGTTAATGATTCATCTATAGAACGAACATAGCATCTGCAGAGACACTGGAAATTCTGAAGTGTGTCAAAGTGTGACTTTGCTCACATATTTTTTCCTTCTCCTGTTTGTAAATCCAGAATGTGCCTAAATAAGTGTCAGATTTAGACAAGTTTTAAAGTAAAACCACAAAAGATCCTCCATTTTGAACTGAAAGCCATCACACAGCAGAGTTGTGCAGAGGCAGCTTGTGATCTGCAGTAACTCAAAGTTTGTGTCAAGCAGGCTCCATGCAGATGAACAGTCAGCATCAAATGCGGAGGAACTCCACTTCTCAGCCAAGAAAATAACCACTATCTGCAAAACTGAACCAGGTAAACCGAAACTTTCCTTGCTAAATTTGCATTTTCTACACTTAGAGGGCCATTCACTTTATTCACTCAACTATATCACATCTGATAAACGTACTTTTCCATCCACTTCTGGGACTTCTTTCAAGAACCTACAGAGTTAAAGCCCAAACCCATCAATTGTGGAGCCAGCGTGAGGGAGATGGTGGGAAAAGGGCAGTGGGAAGAGGATCACCCCCTTACAGCAGCCCAGCCTTGTGCCAGATTAGTGACTGCATTACCATGGCCTGATGTAAACAGAAAAGATATTTCCTGTCTTGGATTACATGGCAGGAGACAGGGAATTTGACTTGTAAATGAGGGGAGGATAAAAGGGTAAAGCCCCTCAGTACACACAACAGCATGTCTATGAGTAATGAGCCCAAGTTAGAAGTGCTCCTGGAGACCCACACTTCCAATTAATTGCCTTAAGAAGACTGATTTGCACATTTGTTGTAAGTACAGCCTGGGATTGCCCTGTGAAACAGAAATATCTTGTTTTCCGGCTGTTCCGGGGAATAAACACACTGGGCCTCAGATGAGTATTAGTGGGTGATGGATCTGTGCCCACGTACCAGCTGTATCTGTTTACCGGGGATCCGCTCCTGTTAAACACAACGCCGTGATGCTGCCGTGATGCGCCACGGGCCAGCAAAGCCAGCGTGAGGCTCTCCCGCCTCCCCATCGCCCAGCGCTGGAAGAGCAGTTCGCATGAGAAGATGTGTTGGCCCAGTTGGTGCCTGTTAGCCCACTGCCCCAAATACAGAGGCAGGGCAAGGAATCAGAACACACTTTGGGCAGGGCTGTTCTGATCAGCACCATGCAAAACATCTGGCAGGAGGTCTGTGAGGATGACGTCCAGGCTTTTGGCTGAGATGGGCTTGCAGAGAGGGACTAAGGGGGAGAAGGGAGGTCAAGACCTCTCCACCAACATTTCTGCACAAGGAAGCAGGAGTGCAAGACAACCTGTTCAGTTCCCAGCTGCGTTCGGATACTTGGAATCACTGCTATAGACAGCACCAAAATTCACTGCTCGGAACTGCTCAGTCCTGTCAGGATCTTCATGGCTGGGATCTTGTCTGAAGCCTGTCGTTAGGCTTCTGGCTGTCAGATTCCACTTTAAAACTATGTTTCTTTCTCACATTGTAGATGCAGCATCTGTCTCCCTTGTTATACTGGGGGGGAAGGGAGGGAGATGTGTAATTAAGTGCAAATAGGGTTCTCATGATGCAATACAGATTCATATAATACTTCCCAGGTGCCACTGTCTCAAACAACTTGGCAGGAGTTCCCCAGTTGCGAGGCTAGGATTTAAGAATAGCAGTAAACTTGTGTGGTCCTGCAGAAGCACTCCTTACGTGCGGGGCTCCAACCCTGCCTTTGGGAACAGCTGTGCAAGTCCACGCTTACGGCTGGGCTGGTATTTTGAAGGGAAGCTTGGGTTAGTTCTTGTGTTTTTCCTCCTCTTCCCTTAAGACAGCCTTCACTTTAAAACCAAGTTCTCTAAGTTTATCACAGGGTGATAGCGCTGTCAAGCCACTGCGAGCGGCTGGTTTGTGTCACGTTCAAGAGACGCAGCATAGGACCAAAAAAAAAACCCCAACCCCTTAAGTAATCCCTACAGAAAGCAAAGTGCGGAGGAGTACAGCAAGTTACATCAAAACACAGGACGGCCGTTTAAGAGCAGCTGACTGGTTTGCCAGTTGCAGTTGTGCTGAAAGATGGAGAATGAACTGCCACGGAGTTGTGAGATGAGGGTTGTGGCTCCTGAGTGTGCAAAGAGCCCAAGAGCGGGCAATAATGCAATTTCCATCTCTCCCAGCCCTGACATTTCCCCTCTGCCATGACTGTGTTGGGGAGGACAGGCTTATTTTTCTTGCAAATGCTCTGTTGATGAATTTCAGCTGCTTATCACAATTTTTGGCTTCTGGCTGGACCCCAAAAACATTTTAGCTTTTGGCAAAGGAAATTGGAATAGGTGCCATTTTATTTATTTATTTTAATAAGTAAAAGTACAGTAATTTCCCTCCAAAATGACTGCTCACCTCAGACTAAGTTCTTGCTACTGCTGCTCCTGGATCAGGCTTGGCAGGTGGCTCAATAAATTGATAATATGCCGCACAATCTGACAAGGAGCTTTATCAATCAAAGCAAGCCCTGCTATTCGGCTCAACAGGGAAGTTCAATCACTCTTCTCTAGTGGAATCAGTCTACACGTAATGCTTTCATCCCAAGATACTGTTAGACTGCAGATCTGCTCTCACTGCTCCAGGGCTATTTATATCTTTCCACCTTGAGGGTTTACTAATTAGCAGCCTTCTTCCACACCCTTTGGTATCATTAGAGTAAACTCAGTGTAAGCGACTACTTTCTGATGATATCTCTGAGGGAGTGGAGAACAGCTGTAATCGTTCAAAATATGATAGTTTGGGCACTTTTCCACGAGCAGTGATTGAAAGATGGCAATAGTTTTGCCTACAGAAGCAAAGCTGGCAGAGCACCCTGGCTTCTTTGGGGTGGCTGTGGCCGACGGGATGCGAAAGGCATTTACTCTCAGAAACCGGAATCAGTAGATAGCAGGGGGTTAGTATGGGTTTCTTCTAGTCATCACAAACATCACATTATCAGGTAAGCACCTTTCAGTCGTTTTTTTTTCGTTCCCCCTTTTGCCCACCCCCCCGTTTGCCTTCTCTGGTTCAGCATGTGGAGCCCTGTATACTCAAAAGATCCTCAGCGCATTAGGGGCAAAGTAACAACAAAATCAGGACCCAAATAGGAGGACTAAGTGAGTACTCGGAGAAAGCAGCCGAGAGCTCAGTAGTGCCTGTCTGGAATTACTCAGTGTTTCCCACATTTTGCAAACCCTCTGGTTCCCCGTTTCTCAGGCAGGAGAGCTGGGATAACTTGTTTGGAAGATGAATTTAACCTTGCTGAAATCTCATCTCAGGTAGTTTCTAATAACATGGTGGGTAAGGTTTATTTAAACCATAATCGCTTGCATTTTTTTTTCCACGTTACTCACTTCGCTGCTGCCCAACACAAGCCAACTTAAAGGCCTGTCATTAACCTAGCCACTCATCTGCAAAGTTCAAAACTGGAGATGGGAAAAAGTTTTCTCCACGTTAAAAATGCACTTCAGACCAGAGTGCCTCTGATGTGATCCGATGGCAGCTCCTACTCACAAGATGAGCCCTCGTAGGAAAACATGCAGTTTCGAACAGTCACTTGGATACCTGCTATTAATTGCCTGCTCTCGCTCGCATGGTCTTATAGCAGGCTCCTGCCCTTTGCTCCTTTTTGTTCTTGTTCCTGTTTGAGCACTTCCTTTTGTTGTCAGCCTCTTGCTCCCCTTCAGGACCATTTTAGAGAGATAATAAAATCCTCGTGCAGATAGAAAGAACCAGATACAAATGGCTATGTGAGTGTATTTATGTTTATAGCATGAAGCCAGAGAACAGGCTGTCCTGGGTTCTGGTTTCCAACTGCAGCATAAATCCGTCAGCAAACGTGTTACAGCCCCGGAGAAGAAAGCAGAAACATATCGGCAGACACTGCAGGACATCCACCAGAGCCACGTTCCAGAGGGCTCCCTATGTCTTAATTCTCCAGAAGTGTGAAAGATGGAGGCTTTCACCCCAAATTAAACGAGGTGTTATCTCATTTCGTTGGTGGAGACTGCAGAAAGGAGGTAGGGAGCCAATGTCTGATAAAGAGTGTTAAATACCTGGTTACATGCTTGGAGCAGTGTCCCGGGCCATGTGCTGTGCTTGCTGCCCCCCAACGAGCTGCACGGCTGGCATTACTGGGACTCCGTCCTCTGGCCTCCCTGCCTTAAAGCAGCTGTTAATTCAATACTATCATCCTCTCTCAGCCACTCAGGGAGAAGCATCCAATTAGCGAACACCGAACAAACTTCCCTTTGCCAGGCTTGATGCACAATGCATTCACAGCCCTACCGCAGGATGGTAACAATTTCCTTTGCCAGATAGCAGTCTCCAAAGGGAAAGCTGGCACAGGTGGCTCCTCAAAACAAAGGAAAAGACGTAATAAGATTATTTTTTTCTTTTTTCCTTCGAACGTTTTGTATGCAGGGCCATGCTGAATGTTTCAGTGTTTTGTATGCAGGGCCACGCTAAGCACAAACCAGATGACAAGCTAAGAGGATTGTTTTGGCTGATGCAGGAGCCCATCTCTTCTGGTGGAAAGAGATGACAGCAACATGTGCAAGAAAGCCTGGCTGAACCGAAGCCTTAATGCGAGATGTTCACATCTCAATAGACTTTGAGATAAATGGCCTTTTCTTGTCTCCCATATGGTTTTGCTTTCCATATAGTAAGGGAATCATAACATTGGCTGAAGGAGAGGAGCTGTCCGACTGTGCTCGCTGCGCCGAGGTGGGAGAGGAGAGGAAAGCTTGGAGGACAGAGAGAGGCCATCTCTGGAGAAGTCATTATGCTGATGGGGAATGACAAGATGAAGATGATGCAAGAAGTAATGAGCAGCACAGGAGGCTGAAGAGAGCCTGCCCAGCAGTTAGGATGAAATACAATTAATCTGGATGAGAAGTGACCATCTCCCCAGCATTCTTCACTCTCGTAACTGGGTTTGCCCCAAACACCCTTACGGGTCAGTGTGCTACAGGACCAGCATGTGCTTAAGCATGTAACTGGTTCAGGGCCTTGGAGAAATGGTTTAATGGGAGGTTATCTTGTCACCACTGACCTCAGTGGGAGTTTTGCTGAGGATGTCGCTGGAACTGCTCATGAGACGAGGTAGAACCAAAGCATGAATGGGCTCTATTCCAGCATTATGCTTACACTACTAAGACTGCACTCACAGACTAAGTTAGGAGCTGCAAACACAATCTTTCACCCTAGCAATATTTTATACCTTAACATATTAGTTGTCAGGGTTAAAAAAATATGAAATACAAATTAAAAGCCAAAGCAAATGCACTCACTGAAAGGGCAGATCCACGGTTCAAGAAGTCTTCAGTTTTATAAACCAATTTAGCCAGGTCTATTAAGAGCTTTTCCTGGTGAAAGAGTGAGAGTATTTTTCTCTGCTATAATCATATCAGCCTGTATTCTGGGTTAATGGAGATGAATATTACTGCCAGATTTTGTTCTTTCCCTGTGTGTAATCTAATGCCAGATGGTTCTGAATGGGTATTAAATCCCCCATGTGCATGACCTCCCTGAGGATTTTATCATTAGAACCTTAAAATAATTCAAGGGAAGCTTTCCCAAAGCCTGATCATAAACCTCCTAATGAGGGACTGAAGTCACAAAGAAAAACCTCTTGTTAATTCCTGTTTGGTGTTTTTCCCCCTTTATGACAAATAAGCAAGAATTCACAATAACAGGGATGCATTCAAACCATTTCAGTGGAAAACACATAAAAAATGATCATTCAGGTTAACAGTTCAGGTTCCCAGCAGGGTCCAGAGATGCAGTAACTGATTAGCTATCTTCAGCCTCCAATACAGGGCCCCATAATGTCACCATCCCTCAAGGCAAGCAGAAGTTACTCTGTCAGTAGGTGACTGTTTTATTCACAGTGTAACATAACACCTAGTGTCAGAATAAATATGATCCAGTGTCAGGCGAGTGGCTGAAACAGGACCTTATCTATGCAAAAGTACAAGGACTTACATGAACACCATCTTCACACTAACTGGAGTTCAGCAACAGCAGATAAATTCCTAGGGATTTTCCTAAGAATTTTCTGCCCCTCATTTGCACAAAGTGGAAGGTACATTTTAATGATTTTTATGCTTGGTTTCCTACTTGCTGTTTACTGCATTCCACCATGCCTTACTTGCTGCCTGTCACTTGAGCACATAAGATAAAATTGTTCGTAGCCTCATAGGCTTTCTGTGCTTCTCATTACTGGGTCATCGAAAAGCAACGTAAGTATTCCTGCAGCCAAATCACATGTTGTGAGAATAGGGAGGTGTGAGAAATAATCAGAATAAAATAAAAAAGTTTTGCTAATTTTGGGATGTCCAAACTGCCCTAAAAACTTGTTTCTCAGGGGTCTTTACACTGTGCGTGCAAAACTCAACTCTCATTAATATATATTGCAACTGGGAATACGCAATGTCTGCAGAAACCAATCCTTCACCAAAACCACAGAAGTAATCATCTTGAAAGAGTTTAGTTTGGGTAACTGAGGAAACAATCCAGTTCATCAGGACGACACTGAAATGCATGAGACCTTAATCATGGGACCATCTTGCCTTGCCCTGAAGTCCCTGACTCACCTCCTGCCATGTAGGAAGAGGAATCTGACAGAAAACATCCTTCTTCCAGGATCTGGCACTCAAGCAGAGCCACTCGGGATGGCAGGAGACCTATAGAAATAATTACACAGCAGAATAAATGAAAAGACAAAGCCTGCCTCAATACCCATGTCACCTCAATACTGTCATGTCACCAAGGGTTGTGTCATTGTGCAGCATGTAACTTCCCCAAACCGGAGACACTCTCTCACACTTAGCATCATACCTGCAGCCACATAGACCAGGTGTGTACAGACATCTGCAGAGATACGGGTGGTCTCTGAAACAGTTAGAGAGAGACAAGGAGTCTCTGCTGGAACTCAGAGCTGAACCAGGAGCACTGAGCTCCAACCGGGCATTGGAGAAAACGCCACCCTGAGAGGTAACGAGCCAGTTCATTCAACCTGTGAATGTGAGTCTGCCCCTTATTACCTGCAACCCCAAACAGAATAGAATAGACTAGACTAAACTAGAATAGAATAGAATCATTAAGGTTGGAAGAGACCTCAAGGATCATCCAGTCCAACCGTCCCCCCACCACCTATTAACCACTAAACCATGTCCTTCAGTACTGTGTCTAACCTTTCCTCAAACACCCACAGGGACAGTGACTCCACCACCTCCCTGGGCATGTCCAGCCCTCACCCCAACCCCACCTTAAACCCAGCCTTGCCTTCTTTACTCTAATTCCATCCCCTGCCTCACATTGACTGTTCCTGTCCTGGTGAACCTCTCTACTCTGCATTCAATCATCTCTCTTGCTTACTGCTCTCTTCATTCACCTGCATGTTCCTTATCAACCTAGTTAGCAGCTCGTTAGCTCCCAGCATCTGCCTGCCTCAGTACTGTCTCCACTGAGGGCAACTTGATGCCAGTCATCCCCACCTCAAGCTGTCATCTGACCTGGAGGAAGTATCTGGGCAAGAACACGATTCGTTTATGCGGTGGAATACTGGCAAAGACTTAGGGCCAAAGCTTTTTTGGAAATTGGAAGAAATCAGAAACAGGAATGGAGCACAACCGAACTCAGCAACAGAGCGGTACTTGCCCCCGCCACCACTCGGTGCCATTTTCCTTCCTGGCACCCCGCCTGCGCCCCAGCAGCAGCAGCAGCGCGTTCTGTTCAGGGCCAGCACAGAAACAGCAAAACGGCGTGTGGGGGAAACTGATGGCACTGTGCAGGGCTTTTCATCCCGCAGCCAGCGAAATCCTGCCGAGTGTTATTTGTTATTTGTTATCACAGGTTATTTGTTATCCCAGTTATAGCACAGTTATTTGTTATCCCAGGTTATTTGTTATCCCAGGCCAGAAAAAAAACCGAGTCCATGGTTTCTGTCCGTTCCACGATTAAAACGAACAAAGGAGCAATGCTGCCACCAGCTCCCACCGGAGAAGGACCTGACGGGGCAGGGAGGACAGCCTGCTCGTTCTGGGTAAACCCGCCGCCGGGCCGGGGCTCAGGCCGGGCTGGGGGCTGCGGGGCCCCAGCCTGCTCCGTCTCTGGGGACGAGGAGTATTTCTGGCACGCCGGCCTGGCACCTCCGCCGCGCCGAGCGGGGGGGGGGGGCGGGGGGGGCGGGCCGCCCGTGCGCCGCAGCGCTTTCGCGCC
>VWZZ01006765.1:102561-211888 GCA_013399095.1 Psophia crepitans
GCTTTCGAGACAAAGCGGTTTTACTAAAAAAGGAGCTTGGGAGCACTTCAGCCCGTGCCGGCTCTGCCTGCGCCCCTGCCGCACGCCCCGGCGCCCGGGAGGAGGAGGAGGAGGAGGAGGATGGCACCAGGCACCCCGGCGCGCTCGGGGCCAGCCGCAGGCGACCCCGGCGCTGTCGGGCAGCCCACCGCGGGGTCGGGAGAAGCAAACCCGCGGCTAAACCCGGGGTTTGGCGGCTGGTCCCGCCGGGGACCGCGGGAAATCGCTTCCCCTGCCCGACTCCCCTTCCCCCCCACCCCNCTGGGTGGGTACGGCCGTGGGTAACAGCGAGCCCGAAAATAAACCCTGGCTGCATGGAAAATATTAGCAAATTACAACATTTCCCGTTATAGCTGTGCTGCAGACGGCGTTTCCAGGTCGCCGTAAAGCGTGCGTGCGCTTCCCATCCCTCAGCTGGACAAGTTTCGTGGGGTTTTGTTTTGTTTTGGGTTGGTTTTTTCTTCCGTCTTAATCTGCAGGTTTATTTTATGTCACCGAGCACTGGCAAGGACAGAGAGGCCGTTACATTGCAGTGATCTGAATTCTAGAAATAACAAGCTGCGAAGGTCCGTGATTAAACGCGGAGCGGGCGATATCTGCAGAAACAAGTACTCTGTGTTCTTTAAAAGATCGTTTGGATAATAGTGACATAACCCCCGTACCCGGTCACGGTCCAATTTAATCAGCAAATACGCCTCTGGAGCAGAACCGTCTGCCTTAGGAGAAGAAACAGAAGTACAGTCCCCACCAGTAGGAGAAATTAATGCATTCCGCTTAGACAAAGATTAATTATTATGAATCGCTCCAAAAATACATTTGCCCCAAGTGGGAGTATATGCTCTTCTATTCATCAACTTGCTTTCAAATAATCATTAAACATCTTAAGACAGAAGACAATTCTGTTCACCCAAAATAAACACTGCTAAAAGTCACAGAATGAGGACCACCGTTTTTTTTAACGTCTGGAGCGTTTTGACCAAGAGTAGTCGCCTGAAAGCGGGACAGGCAGAACATCTGCCAGAAGAAGTGTGTACAGGCGCAGAGGACTCTGCTAATTCCAGTGTGATTTTTCATGTTAGAGTTTTCCTGTCAGGATAAAAATTATATGGAAAAATCAACACTAAGTTCACCAAATTGTATTTGCTGCTAATTTTGTCCTCAGCTGTAGTCTCAATGGCATCTCAAAAGGTCGTAAAGCAGATTTAAAGCCAAAAATCACGTCAGTCGCATGTTTTGGGGGGAAATTAACATGATGGTTACAGGAAGGGCATGAGCAGCTGTCTCAGCAAGGTCTCCCTTTGCACAGGGGTTCTCCTATTGAAAGTGCTTCAGAAGGATGATGCTTTTTGTTTTGGTGGGACAAGTACGTCCTGAAGCAGACTGGTTTAGTAGCAGTAGGCATGGCTCCCCTGCATCACCGGTCACTTACATCTGATTTTCCATTTCTGGCAGAGCATTGCTTTGGATGAGGCAATGTGCAAGAACAAGGGCTTCGGCAAAATGTTCTACCCAAACATACTTTGTTTGACACCAATAAATCAGGGTAGCTCTTTTAATCATACCCGAGACTGAACTAGGCCAATTTTATTTTTTTAAAGCTTATAAAATTTGGTGACTTTTCAAAGAAAACTTTTTTTAAAACTTTTTTTTTAAGTGGCACACTCTGTTCCTGGCAGCAGCTCAGAAGTGTGCTGAGAAATGCATCTCTTGTGGCAGTTCTGACCCAAATGAAATCAAGAAACCTTGGAAATCTCACAGGAGATGGATTTTTGTGAGTTTTCCAATTTAAACAGGTGGAGATAAACCAAGATAAGTGTCTGAGACAGATCTGCAACATGTGGAAGATTCATCTATAACTAGAAATGTCTGCCTTTATTTTTATGGCCTTACCCGTTTCTTGAGATATGCCTACAGGCACTTGATTAATGGTGGAGGGAGTTATGTAAATGAATGAATGGGGAAAATAAATGTAGTAGAAAGAAGCCTTCATTCTTAACTCTGACAAATACTGGCTTTCCGAAGGAGAGGTTATTTTAATTGGCCAGCTAGTGCCTCAGGATGGGTTTGAAGTGAGAGGGAGAGGATCTTCAAAAGCCCAGCAATTCTGATGCTTTTTCCCAGAGAGCAGCGATAATAAAAAAGTAACGTAATGCTTGTTTCTGTTACTTAGATATTTCAAATGTGTTGCTTCAAATCAGCTCTTAAGTTCGGCTACCGTATCCACACGGCAAAAAGAGAGAGAGAGACATCTTTATCTTCAGAACAGCTTTCTCAAGTCATACCACAGTTTATTTTATGACTCCAATATACTCTGTATTTCCTTCACTCCCTTTCTTCATTACCGCCTCAACGTTAGCAAGTGTTGCTAAGTAACATTCTACAGGCCCCTGTAATTTTGCTGCATGACTGCGCTATAACCACGCGTTAATACTTCACAATAGCAGTAACTATCAGCAATAACCACTATATTACTTTAAGGGAAACCATGGCACTTTCTCATTATGACTGTATACGCTTCCGAATTGCACCAGGCACCAGGGCAATTCACCGCTGCTGGAAGCTGAGATGAATAAATTCCTTGGTGGATTTGGAGAAATATTGATGCTCCTGTCACATAACGGGTGTGTGCAATGAGGTAGCTGCAACTTGGTTTTTGTACATGAAATAGCGAGCGCGTCGGTTTACGCTGCCGCTGGCTGAATACTTTATTGTGGGTGTTACACGTCCACGGCCGTCTCTGTACGGGTGGCATTGGGAGGGCACCTGCTGAATCAGCGCTGCGGCACTGACCCAGCCGTCAGTCGGCATCGCAGGCAGCGGTGTGACAGCAGGATGACTGGGACGTGGTGGAGATCTCTGGTCAGTCGTAGGGTTTCTTGTAAACTGCTGCTCTGTGTGCGATGCCAAGATGCCACTACACAGAGTGGCTGGGAAGATGATGATCTCGGGAGGCTTGGTGCTTATGGCATGGGTCAGCCTCTGGGGCATATGTGGAAAAGAGATCGGTAAGGGCAAGTAGTCCTGGAGAAGATCACCTACAGAAACATGATATCCTAGAAGGTTCAACAGCAACTTACCTGAAGACAGGTGACAAAAGATGACATACACCAAGAAATATTGTAGCTTAACTCCTGCCTGAAATGATTCTCTGGTCTTAACCAGCAAGGACAGAATGAAAATCCACATCTCAAACAAGAGGTGATGATGTTGCTGGAGTGGGATAAAGCAAGATGCTTAGGAGCTGGGTCCCAACGTGCAGAGTTCAGAGGGAGTTTTCTGCCTGCATAAAATTTGAGAAGGCAGACGTATAATTACTGTGAAAAAAAGAATCATTTTTCATCCTTTTCATTCTGCGGTCAGAGGAACTAAAGGAAAAACAAGTACCTTTAATAATTTCAAAATGCTGCACTTTGTCATCAATCTCAACTTGGCATCACGCGCCTTGAAGTTCAAAAGCTGCAGCGGGACAAGAACGGGCTTCAGGGGTGCAGGGCATTGCAGAAACGTGGTTCAAATTGTGCCAGATAATGTCTGCTCAGCCTTCATGATATTTTACTAGTAAGCCTTTTCTATAGTGGAGACCATATGTGTGCATGAGCGTGTGTATATTTATACATACACGTGTATGTAGAGAGCGTACATGTGTGTGCAAGCTGCTGCATGCATGTTCAGACACACGCACAGATTATCTGATGGCAAAAGGAGCAGAGTCCTTCAATAGCTATATATATTTCATATCTAGCGTTTTCCCTGTTTTGCTTGGTTGAAGGCCTAGTATTTACATGTTTTGTTATATAATTAAGGTTTCCTCTCTCTTAAGGAATGGACTGGTTTGCCATGTTCAATAAAGTAATGAAACATAAAATAAATCTTTCTGGTGGAATAACTACATGATACTAAACCCATGTTTTATCTTATCCTCACCATGTACTCCAGTTTCTTTAAATACATCTTTGTAGCAACCAAACTAGCCATAAATTAGTCATGATGATATTACAGCTGAATTTAATTTCAAAGTCTCTCAGCAAGTTGTTAAGGGTTTCTTGCCTAGGTCACTCCTGAGGAAATTTGAAAACTCTGGTCTGATTTATGAATATTGCTATATTACCAGAGTATAAAAGGCTATGGGGAATACAAGCACATAAACCTCCGTTTAATTCCATTCCAATAACAATTTCATTTCTTATAGCAAAATAAACACGTAAATCAATGTTTAATGATTCTGTTGTTTTATTACGTAACTTATTATTTGCCTTTAAACATTCAAGCCAAGTAAAATCTGGGACCGTGCTCATTTTTGTTGAAACATAATTAGTTAGCAGTTAGACCTATTCTACAGAGGTTGCTTCCTTCAGTGGCATCCATAACGCTACACAAGAGAAGAAAGCCCAAGAACAAAAGACCTGGCTTCTTCTTTCCCCATTTACAAATACATTATCCCTATTATTAGTGAATGTTTTGTTCTGAAATTTACTCAACTGTCTAAGGAATAATTAGTTTCCTAAAATTGCTATACTGTCAGTGTTCAACTTCAGAGTAGCTGTTACCTTGAGATTTGTTGAACAGATCGTGTGGACATACAACTTCTGTTCCTCTCATCATGTAGCCTATCCCCATACTTGGGAAACGGTCCCATCAGTATTA
Source organism: Psophia crepitans (assembly GCA_013399095.1). Lineage (NCBI taxonomy): Eukaryota > Metazoa > Chordata > Aves > Gruiformes > Psophiidae > Psophia > Psophia crepitans. Next base: position 107,245 of record VWZZ01006765.1, read on the forward strand.
ATCTCTTTCAGCTAATGGAATGGCAAATGGCCAATAGTGAGGTGAAAGGTTAAGAAAGTTAAAACTTTGGCCATCTTTGCCAAATTACAAGCTCATCACAGAGCAATAGACTTCATTAATCACCTGGTGAAGATGCAGCTCTCCTTTAAGAAACTGAAGTCCATGGGACTTATGCAAGTAGGAACATGGGGACATCTTGCTGGATGTGGCCATTGCTGTCTGTAAGCACCATGTCCTGGCTTTTGCAATACTGTGCAGTGAAAATGTCCCTCATGCTGGTGAACGGGTAACCTCCTAAACTAGTACCATTTCTAGGTTATAGTAGGTGCACATACATTGGTTTCTCTGAAATATTGCACAATCTTCTTGATCACTGGGAGGCAGTAATCCCCAAGCTTAACCACCGTTTCTCTTGGACATATTGCTTGACCTTAGGTGAGTCACTTAATCTCTCTTTCTCTCTTTTTTGCTGTCCAGAAAAGTAGGATAATATTGGCTCACCTCATCTGCTGAATAAGGCAATATTCAACACAAATAGCTGTTGTGAGATTAATATTTCTAAAGTACTCTGTTGCTGAAAAATGCTGTCAGTCCAAAGTATACGCTACTATAATTATGGTATACAATAGAAATCAGGCAGCTAGGCATATATTCTTGTGCCAGCCTTTATCTCTGCTGCCTGACTTCACATATACAAGTCCAATGGAAAAGAGATTTGAAAATTAAAGTGTCCTTGAAAGTAGACTAGAAACTTTCAACCAATGCGGAATGTCCCATCAGTGCCTGTCTGGGGCTACAAACCAGTGTTTTCCGGTTGGCTGGCTGATTTTGTGGCTTCATGTGCCAAAATCAACCATCTTGGCTGGTAAAGGATGAAGGGACAGCTTTGAGAAAAGAGTCGTGGTAGGTCAGGGTGCAGGGGGGTTTGAAGAAACCCACCAAGGTTTTGACTCATGCTAAGCTGCACACCTAATGATGGTAGATCAGGAGGTGACAATTATCCTGTGATCTCTGCACACCCATCATCCTGTGCCTGACAGGGGGATCCAGTGATCTGCATTGCAATCCACTTGACAATAAATTAAAATACATAACTATTCTGTTTGGGTGGAAATTCCGAAGCAAAGGGTGACTGTCCCATCTTTTTTCCATCCTCAGAGAAAATATTAACCTGATTTTCTGAGGTTACCACTACATGCCTCATATCAAAGCCTTGTACAAATCAATGCAGACCAGAAGGAGCAAGGAGCTACTAAGTACTCCTAAGAGAGTATTTTTTTCCTTTAAACTATAAAGTCATCACAAAAGGCTGAATTTTTAGAATGAATGAGATTGTGCTTGCACTAAATACCTGCTGCCTTGAATCTCCTCCCTCTCTCTCCTGTGGCTCTTTAGCTGTAACTTTCTTCCACCCGGAAAATGCCTCGAACATTTCGGGCACTATCAGGAACAAGCAACAGCCTGTGTGCTGTTCAGTCGCAGCTGGTCCAAGCCATGTCTGAAAAACAAGTCGCTTTGTTCTCACCGTTAGGCACAAAGTGGAACAGTGGGTGAAACAGGCTTTTTTTTTTTTTTTTCCCCTTCCCCAACTCTGCATTTCCCCAGGGAATTCCTCCATGTTTCTCAGCATCCACCCAGACAATGTCATGGTGCAGCTGTACTGTGTTATTCCAACTGAACATGTGTCCCCACCGCCCTCCAGGTTCGCACACCTTTGAGTAGAGGACAGCATTGCACAGCTGCTTGGACTAAAGCATGGGTCAATTTGATTGCATGCTATTTTATCATGTAGATGAAAAAACATGGGCTGTTAACTTTCTATAAAATGAACAAGAGTAAAACCTCAACCAAACAACAGCTTGGAGATAAAAAGCCCTAGAATTTCCAGAAAATGTCAACTCCAAGAAATGTAGTGGGTGTAAAAACCACAAATTAAGCTTTACATTCGTATACAGCATCTACGTTTGTTCCGAACAATGCTCGATGGTGAGAGCCAGGAACCCCGTGAGCGCTGCCTCCCACCGTGGACATGCCTGCCATTCCTAAGGCCGGGCAGGAGCCCCCTTCCCACGGATGTCCCTTCCCATGGATGTCCCCGCAAAGCCACCATCTGTTCTGAGCAGCACCAGGGAGGCGTTTTGCTTCCTCTTTGCGAAACCCTTGCCAGCAGGATGGAAAAGTGGTTCTTGCTCCAATAGCTGGGGGTACATCTTGAGACAGTGTGTGAACAGATACCAGACTGGGTCATTGAATATGATTCTACCTTTTGCACTGTAGAAATTTGTGGGGAGCTGTGGAAGTCACTGCCTTGCTCCAAATCTAGTCAAGGACTGGGTTTGTCTCATTAGAATTACAGAATCATTAAGGTTGGAAGAGATCTCAAGGATCATCTAGTCCAACTGTCAATTATCTTCAGCCCAGAGTACATAGGATTCACCCAACACAAAGGGTGAGACAAAAATTAACCCTTGTTTCCCATAATAAGTCAGTAGATGAGGGACAATGTCAGCTATGTTGCAAATACTTGCATAATACCATCCATTAAATGCCCACTGAAATTTGAGTCAATTTCCAGAATAAAAATCAGAGATTTTTCAGCAAATCCTTCTCCAAAATTTGACCAACATGGAGTTTTTTTTCTTTCTCATTTTTGAGCAAAAAGACTTTTGACAAACTTAAGGAACAACGTACAAAATCTACTTAGCATGAGCATCCTCAGCTCTGCAAGGCCCGTGTAGCAGCTGAGGGTGTTACAGAGGTTATAATGCACAGAGTGCTTTAGGGGGAGAAGGTGGTTTGGAACAGGCTGTGTTTTAATACATACAGTCAAAGCAGTAAAGCTATTTTAAAAGAAAGGCTTTATAAATACTTGGGCTTATGCAGTTGATGTAAGTTCTCACTGAATCAGTGAGTAGAAGTGAAAATTATTATATAAACCTACCTTTTTATGTCCTACGCAGTTTTGGAAGTTAATCTAGATGCTATTATGTCTTGCAGAGATGACAACTATGTATTAGGACTTTAAATCTTCAATCCTTTCAGAAGACGTTATAAAACTCACTTGTACCGTGATATTTGTGAAAACCAAACACTTGTCCACCTTCACGACTTTCTCAGAGAGCCTGCACGGCAGGCGTGCTTAAATCTTTCGACTGAGATTCAAGCAGTGAGAAGGAGCTACTGAATTGCTGGCGACATGAGCTAATGTTGAACTAATATGAACTTCATGCAAATTTTTGTGTTTGCCAGAACTGCCGGTCGGGGCGAACTTGTAGTAACAGGCTTGTCGGAGACCTGCCAGGGGAGTCTCTCTGGCAGGCTGCGAACTGCAGCTGGAGCTGCCTTTGCTTGAGTTTGCTCTGAAGTTAGGACACGCTTGCGCAGCTCGGCTATAAACTTTCAGCTGGAGAGGAAACAGAGAGGAACCCAACAGCCCCGAAGCAGCTCAATGTCAGGATAATCCCAGAGCAAAGCCAAACCTTCAGTGAAACTGCAGAAGTGAAAAGTTTATTGAGGCCCAGACTGGGTCTAAGCCCATCTCATCTGGGCTGAGGAAGCTGTGGGCTCAGGAGAGATGAAAGCATGGAGTTTACTCATTTTAATGGCTGTCTGAGCTGCCCATAGATAGAAAGGCATCTCCATCCCTGGATGAGGAGATTCACCACCTCCATGGAACCACACACACGGAGCTCAGCTCCCACCAGACAACAGCTCAGTCCATCCTTCCATCACTGCCTATTTCACCACTGTCACAGCAGTGAGACAAGTTTTACAGTGAGAAATGACACCTTAAATCCTTTAAAAAACAAAGAGGAGCCCAACCGACCAAGGTTCATCAGCTACACAACTAAGTCCAACAAAGCACGTTGCGGTACTCACAAACTTTGTCTCGACAAAGACAATATTTGGGCTTGTCTCGTTTGCACCTCTCCTGTGCAAAGAAGCCGTCGTTGTTCCCTTAAGAAAGCTCTTCCCAGTTCACAGTCGGGAAGATTTCCCTGATATTTCGCCAAGAGCTGGATAACAAATGGCCGATGAAACAAATAACAAGATCAGGCCAGAAAGAAGAGAGGAAATATTTAAAAAGGAGGAAAGGAACAAATGAGTCTTCAGAGAATATGAGCTACAGAGAATGCGCTGAGTTTGTGTCTGGTACGTTTTGCTTCATTTCCAGTAATTCATGCCCTGTATGATTTCTAGAAACAGACAGATCAAACATTTGCAAAAACCACAACAGCAGAGGCATTGCAGCCAATGAAAAAGTCGATCCAAGATGAGTGGGGAGAAAAAGACAAGATTTCTAAGTTTTGACAGTCAAAATAGATTGTCACTGAGCCAATACACAGAATTTTCCCCTTCTAACTTGGGCTGAAAGAATCAAATGGGATTATCTTTCTGTGTCCCTGATCTCTCCGTCCAGAGCATTCCTTTCATCACTGCTACCCTGCACTGGATGGTCCACAGACCTCAGCCAGCACCTTTGGGTCAAGGTCCACATTTCCTTTTAGGAGCTGAGCAATGTTTAGAGTGCATGGACAGAACTAGCCAAGCCTCCAAAGACAAAGTCACCCAGCAGATGCTCTGAAGGCAGCAAGCCTTTCAATGTGCCCACCACAAGGTCTCCCAGCGAGACAGTGCCATCACTGCTGTCAGGCACTTGGAGAGAGACAGCAAGCATATTGTTGGCAGAGACCAGATAGTCCAGACTTGACACTGGAGAGGACTTGGAGAAGCTCAGAAACAGAAAATATAGTAGCAGATAGAGAAAAAAGACACAGGGAAGACAAAAAGAAAGTGCAGAAAAAGAAAATTATAAAAAAAACCCCTATGCTGTGTAAAATTTGCACATAATTGATGATAATAAAATAATGTTCATTTATGAATAAGCAGTAGCTGCTTATTAGCAGCATCTTCCTAGGACTGTTTCCCACATCTGTGTTTTCCATTAAGACCGAGTTACATTCTCTGGAGCACACGCTGTTCTGCGCGCGTCTACCCGGTGACTGCGAAAATCAAAACTGTCTGTTACACAAATATTGGGAAATGATTCTCTAGGTAAGCTGTGCATGTATTCACAAGTAAAATATGCAGCCATACCAGTCTGCACATGCAAAACACTGAATTTGTATGTGCAAAATGGGAGCTTGAGGCACGTCAGCACTGCAGAGGAGACCAAGCTTTGAACTGGCCACTCCAGTCCATCGGAACTGCCACCGCCAAACAATAGCGTAACAACAGCCATCCAAGAAAAGCAACGTCTTCATTTTTGCTTGAGCTGGTTTCACCAACCTTCCTCAAGACCCTCATCCATGGATCCAGAATATAACTCAGTCAAGAATGCCCTTCTTCTGACCGTCAAATGCATCGTTCAGGGAAGCTCAAGTGTTATTAAGCCCTATAAACTATCACATTTCTACACCCTGCTGACAAAAGTAACTTCGAAAGTTAAAACCTGTATCAGTAGCAGGGTGTTATTTTCCTAATAATGTTTTCATGTGATTGACATTTTTGGTACAAAGGGAAATACTCGCGCTCACACGAATGGAAACTTCGGGTTGTAAATGCCAGCTGATTACCAATGGCATTCTCCTACAGCACAAGCTGCCAGTAAAGAATGGCAACATTTCCAGTTGCAAACAGACATTATAGCTCATTAAACCAGTTCACGGTTAGCTCAGCAATTCTCTGTTTCTGTACAGCAATTCCTTTTTTTTATGGGTTCACAATATCCATATCGATTTTATGGGTGTGGTGGTTCAGATGAAGAACATGTGCTGCTAGCTGGAAAATTGCATTTGACCTCTGATTTTCCTTATCTCTTTAGGTTTTGTTTTCTCTTAAGTTTAAAGACACTTCCATTAAAGAAATCATTTCCTTTCTTTGGGAGGCTGAATCAAAAGACACCAAAATCAGTGAGAGCCCTTCCATTAATTTAGTGGGGCTTAACATTAGACTTTCAATTAGAAACAGTAAGTGTAGAAGTATAAAGAAACTAAAGATAAAGGAGAGGGGAGCAGGAGATGGAAATGTTTCATGAACATTTACAAACCTCTAAGGTTTCATTTAGCTTTATGTTAAGTTTAGGTCAAAGGTTTGGGTCAGCTTTTGTTCTCCTCAGTCACCATTTGCTCTGATCTTCTTTTCCAGAGCGGGAGTCTTGACAGATGCACTGTGAAAGGGGGAAAAATGGTCTGAAAAGCTGGACGCAAGACCTGCTAGAAGCAGGATGATGAAGCAACTGCTTTGCAGTTTGTTTTCATATCACAGAGATTGCAATTCCCCCAGCAAAAGTAGGGCAGCATTTGAGTGAACCCTGTGGAATTAGAGGACCGCATCACAATTAATGTTCTTGCTTGGCATCTCCCGCAACTCACCTCAATGGTGGCAAACTGCAAAGATGAGTTTTAGGACAGTGCCATGCCCTGAGGCAGGAGCATTGGCTGGGTTTGCCACTCATAAAACTTTTTGCTTGGGGACAGTATTTTCTTGACCAGTAGCAAAACGCAGAGTCTCCCACAGGGAGATGGATCACTGGTCCTCCAAAGGTCACAGTGCTCTGGGATAGCATACCCACCATCCCAGCCAGCTTTTCCTTTGCATTGACAGGAGAGGGGTGAGGCGGCAAGAGGAGGATTTTGGCACCCATGACAGAGATAGAAATACCACAACTCCATAAGGAGAGATAATATCTTAAGATAATATCTTAACTTAAGCTAAGTTATTAGTATTTTTTTTTTTAAAAATTGTAGATGATATAGAGGGAAAATCAGAGCAGCTTCCTGGCATGTCTTCTAGCCAGCTTCAAAGATAAGTACAAGTTGAAAATAATTGATGAATTTAGCTGAATTATGTTAATCAATTGAACAATTTGAGGGTAAAAAAACCCCAACAAAAAACCACTAGAAATGCNGCAAGAAAAATGGGCAGCTCTCCGCCCCAGAGCACTAAACTTGCACTCGCATTTCCCTCTGCTCCATCCCCAGCTCCCTGCTTCTGCCTTATGTCCCCGTTCATCCCCACCTCAGCTGCACCAGCACCCCCGTTTGCAAGGCCACCCTCTAACCCAGACCACTGCGAACTGAGTTGACACCTAAGCCTTCCGCACTGCCTGGATGCAGGCTGCCTGGATGGGGCTGGCACGTTACGCGTGCTTTGGCTCAGATTCACCCTCTGAAGTGTGGGCACTTAACCACAGACAGTCCTTAATTCCCTTAAAAACCCTCTCCAGTGAGCAGAAGGAGATGGGAACCCCAGGGGCAATCCCTGCTGTTGGAGACCTCGTTTTTCTGTCTTGCCACTTAGAGAGGGAGCTGGGGACAGGTCACCCTGCTCAGCCCAGCACTGTGCGGGACGGGGCTGGTCTCACAGCCTCTGCTCAGAGGCTTTCCTGGCCCCGCACAGGGCTAGGGATCGTGATGTGGCCACAGAAGAATAGAGACAAAAATAGGTTTCTGACCTACTTCTTGGCAGTAGGCAGCAGTGAGAGCGGCTGCCGGAGCTGAGGCAGAATAGATCACAACCACACGAACCGCACGGATGGGTTGGTGAGCTGGGAATGACATTGCTTCTCCAAGCTGGCTTTTCCAGCTTTCCTGTTTAAGCCTTTTCATTCTCTTTTTCTCCATCCTTGACACAAAGACCTGGATGATATTTTTTTTTCCCCTTTCATTTCTGTTGATGTCACATTTTCTTCTGTGTTTATGTGAAACAACATTATTTGCCATGGTTTTGAAATCAGCTTGGGACATAGTTGCTGTCTCACAACATCTATTTTGGAAACAGCACTTGGGAAGCTTTTTCAGCCATGAATATTTGAAAATCATTATATTCAAGTCGCTTTCAAATGTGAAATGTTTTTGCATCTCAGGGGAATTGTATTGTAATACCATAATCCTTTATATTAATTGTTTCCCTTTCTGATTTAAATTCAGACATACTGTGGATATATATTATTACTTTTCATTGATAGCAGGTACTTTCCACGCTAGCAGATTACCAGCGATGTCTTTACTGAACAACAGAAAATACCTGTTCCTTGAAAGAGATTTCTCTAGATAATTTTTATTTTTTATATTTTTAGACTGTGTTTTTAATTATCAGTGTTCTCTAGTGTCTCATTTTCCACAAAAACTTCTAATATTTTTAGGGCATATCCTTTTCAGACACCCAAATTATTTCCTTGTGGAGGCTTAGCTGGCTCCATGAGACAGGCAGCCCTAAATACCTGACAGCTTTTGTTCTTTTTTTCTCCCCTAGGATGGTTTATACCAGCTTGGCTGAAGCCCTGCTCTGAGCAGAGGGACCGGATGCTGTACGCTGCGCACATCCAAGCAGTACCGTTGTAATCAATTAGTAAGATGAGATAATTTAAAAGAAAATATTTCCTTTGTCCCATACAAATAATATTTTCATTACTCATTTCAATTGGCTAAACAGCAAACCCAAAGCTTTTCCTTAATAAAAAGTGTATGGTCTTAAAGAAAACAGCACCAAAACTAAAGACGTTGGAAATTTTCTTGCTGGGAAGGGGTGCAACAGAACTGCTGGGGAGTTTTATCTTTGGGTCGTGGATACTTAGGGCCAGCTGGGGAACTCTCTGTAAAAATCTAAACTCTTCTGAGAAAAATAGCATGTTATCCCTGCTGACTGACTCCAGAGAAGAAAAAAACCTGCAGTTTTACCCAACACCTCCGGTTTGGTCCCTGTCCATGCCTGGGAAGGTGTGTTTCCCTCAGGGCGATTTCACTGCTGCCACATCCTCCCATATGGCTGAACCGCCAGAGCCTTCTCTCCGTTCTGCTGCCAGGATGCTCCTTACGCCCCTTCTGCAAACAAACAGGACAGGTCTCAGCAAACTCGGCATGATACTTTGAACTCCATTTGCACAGAGCAATCTTTTTCCATTGCGGGAAATCAGGGAAAGAGGACTCAGCCCGTCCTTTGGTTGAAAATCACAATTCTTGGGCATCCTATGGACATGGCTGTTTAGGGTACACTCGAAAGAGCCCAGTACATCCTCAAAACAGTTCCTGAGCTCGCTTAGCTTTTAGAAGCATGAATGTTGCCACTGCTGACAATGCCATTTGGGCTCTGATTTATTAAAAGAAAAAAGAAACCACCCACTTTTTTTTTCTTCTCAATTAAATAGGCACATACCTGTGCATATACTCATACTTCTTCAGAGGTTTGGGGGAATTAGATGTAAATGGCTGCTGAAACTCAAACGCCACGTGCTGGTGCTGGAATTTGGAGCCAGCTTTCCGGGATTAGATGTCCCCGGCTAACCTCAGCTGTTAGGAATTATTTTGGAGCTTGGCCCTGACAGGTGAGGGGGAACCACAAGGAGGAGAACAAAAGGGTTTCTCTCTCTTCTGCCCCTGCCTCCTCCCTTCCCAGCACTGGGCAAATGTGGTTTTAATTCAGAAATACAAATGTCATCTTCAAAGTCACTCTGGGGAGGAAGATGGAGGGGGGAAGGAGAGTTTAAAAAAAAACCCCAACAATTGGACTGCAATTTTTCAGGATTTTTTTTTTACTGTCAAATTGCACTGGAAAGTTGTAACATCCCAAGTGCTGAGCAAGTGGGGGACCTGGAGAGGGACTGGGTGTGCTGGAGCTAGGCTGCAATGTGCTTGCAATGCTAAGGGCTTCCCTGCTGTCCCAAGCAGCCTCTAATATTTTGTTTTCTTCAAGGCAAACCCTTTTTCTGATGTAAATAAACCTGTGATTCCATGTCACCAGGAGCCTAGGGAAAACAGTCCCCCCCCTCACATGCTGTTCCTGGCACACTCAATGCAAGGCAAAAGGTGTCACTGAAAGTTGTTTGGGTCCGACACGTGGTAAAGAACCATTTTTTCCCTATGTTAACCCCCAGATTGTGCTTTTGGCAGTCTCCAGGCTAGGAGCTATTTTTGTTTCCTCCAGGTTATGACAGCCACAGCGGAAGGGCTGCATACGTGCTACAGCTCTGACAGCAGACGTGAATAATGGAAAAGGGCTACAAACACAAGAAGTGACTCCAAGTGCTTGCTGTACTTTCTTAATGTATGTGACATTGACATAATACACCCCGGGGCATTTTGGATCAGATGGCGTTTGCCTGTTCCACGTGTTGGTTTTATGAACAGCAATCAAGTTGTGAAACACATGTAGGCAGCGTGTGTGGCGGGTGGCTTTCCATCCCGCACGTGGGTGGGAAGCACGGAGCTGCGGTGAAGGCACTGTTCCCAGCAGAATCCCCACTTTGCCATCAGCGAAGAGGGCTCTGGCTCCGTGGCAGGGCTGGTGGTGGGCTGTCTGGGTGCTGCTGCAGGGTGATGGTGTCATACTGTCCTTTTATCTGGCTGCATAACACACAGAGAGCACCTAGAAACAGCTTTCATGATATACAGAAGCTCAACCGGATACATCCCACAGGAGCTGACCTCTCCCTTGGATATGCTCCTCACCAATTTGGGAAATCAAAGCCTTATTTCCCAAGCACACAGGCGGAATGGGAGTGCCACAGCTCAGCAGAGGGTGAGCCCAAGCCCCTCTTCCTTAGGCTGTGAGGCAGCAACCCATCAGCCAGGTACACAGTCCATGGAGCTGTGTTAGTGAATCACCAACACTGAGAGGCACTTCTCCCCCTCCCACAGCCCCCATCCTTCAGAACAAAAAGTCCATTTCTGAAGAGACAGGAAGCAGGATTAATCCCTCTGTGATTTCCTCCTCTAACTCCTTCTCCCTGACACCCCATTCCAGCTTTCATCCTCCTATCTGGGCTATTTAGTCTGGAGCTGGGACGACAGAGAGGAGACATGATAACAGTCTTCAATTATGTAGAAGGCTTATGCAAAGAGGAAAGCAATAAATTGTTATCCACATCCACAGGGGGAGCACAAAAAGAAATAGGTTTAAGTGCGGCAAGGGAGAGTTAAGTTCAACACTAGAAAAACTTCACCGCTGCAAGGGTCATTGGGCACCGGAGGAGATCGCCCGGGGAGCCTGGGGGATCTCTGCTGCCGGCGGGGTTAAGGAAACGCATTAGACAAACATGTGACAGGAGCGGTTTTTGTGTGGGGGTGGATGAGAGATGACCTCCTCAGGTCCCTTCCAGCCCTATTTTCTCCTATACCATGGTGATAATTGTCCCAGCCTCGCTCCGTGGCAGCCAGCTACGGCAGAGCTCCGCTTCACCTGTGTTTGTCAGTATGGGACGGTGATCAGTAACATGCTTGGCTCAAGGAACCAATGAAGCCAGAAGATAGAATGATCTCTCCCGTCATCACACAGCAAGCACAGCTGTCAGGTCCTGCAGACCCCAAACAATTAGTCTACCCACTCCTAAATAATTTCATTGTCTCTAAAACAGTCAGCAAACGAAACCCAAGCATCCTAAGAGGCCACCAGCCCTGCAGAGGATGAGGGCTCCCACTCACAAATGCACACTACAGCTCTGAAGAGGGGGCACCTCAACAGCCTCCCCCCAAGCACGGGGATGTCCCCACAAGCAATACAATTGACAAGCGTTACTTTGCCCAGCGCAAGAATACCAGACACCAGGGACTGAGCTTGCATTTGCAAGCAGCACAGCCTGGTCTTGCACAGCCCTTGCAAGAAGCAGCATCCCCTGAGATGCTCTGCTTTGAAATGCACTTCTCACCAACTTGTACTGAAAATGGGACTGATCATATGTTTACACTAGGATATCCTTAAGTGCTTTGCTGGATTGGGGCCTTCTCCAGCAACATTTCAGGCTCTTGGAGGTCAGTAGGGATTGATTAGCCTCTCTATATGACCTGGGCACTGAAAGCCTACTTGTGTCAAAATGAGCATATTTTACTGAAGATAAATTTTTTGCGTTTTAGATATCCTAGGCAGAAAAGATGGTCAACAACAACAAAAATCGGAAAGCAATCCCCCTTTCTAACCAGCAAAAAGGTGCAAGTGAACCCTAACAGATGTAATTTGTATCATTACTGCTGATGAAGTTGGTAACCTTTAGCAAGGAGACATGGATCAATAGGTATTTGAGAAGATGCAGCTGCAGATATCTACATGAACTAGGAAGCGAGGTGTAAAAGGTAATAGCTGAGTATTTAAACCAGATGAAAGCTATAAGATATGTTAGTGACCTTGAAAGAACCAGATAAGTAAAAAAGTAGAGAAGGGCAACAATGATTTATATACTTGCCCTGCACAAATATTACAATGCTTATTGAAGGGTGTAGTAAATTATGAACAAAGCAGAGCTTTATTAGATTAATGACAGGGAAATTTATATAGGAAGGTTGGCGTCTACAGAAAGTAGGGAAGAGAAATTAGTTTTATATTAACTCTTTTGTTTCCAGGCTTGAACATTTGATTTTCGACCATGGAGCAATCTGATTTATGTTTGCTAATTGCACATCTGTTTCCAGATCCTTGTGACACCAGTAGAACTCGATGTATGGAAAGCAATGGGACACCAGGAAGGAGTACCCACGGAGATGGTAAGTGCTAAAATCGAGCAGTTCACCAAGGACCTGTTTCTGCCACAGTGGAAACAGGTGGGAGTCTGGGGATTAACTGAGAGGCTCCCAAACCCTTATCGTGATTATGATGGTGACATCCAGACCCCCTGGTCTGGGATCACACCATGCTGACATCTGTAAAAAAGACAAAAGACGACAACCACCTCCCACAGGTTTGAAATGTAGCACGGCAGGGCAAAGCTTGGTAAGAGAGCGGAGGGCCATGGCACGAAGTGTTCACACATGGTTGCACAAAAAAGTGGGCCAGGATCTCCAAATCCAATTTCCCACCCAAATGCCTAGTCTAGACTAAAGGAAAGGCCATTTCAGACTACAAAACAAAATTTTTGACCTGGCTTAAAGGATTCTGTTAAAGCAAAAAAAAAGAAGAAAAAGTCCACTCTAAACAGTTGTCAATATATGTAGTTCTGTTTGCAAAATACATGTATTAATCCCAAGCTGTTTATACCCTTGAGGGAGACAAAACAGCCATCACAGTACTCGTAATTACATGTAGAAATATATTTGTAATCATATCAAGTCCCAGCAGTGACTCTAACAACTCCTTGGACCACCACCACCCATAAAAGAGCTAACTCTACAGAGAAAAGTGTTCCGGGGCACAGTTTGCACCAGTTAATCAGGACATGGTCAGCTGCATTACTGGGACACACCAGCCTGCTGATCATTAAGGTCTGCGATTGCCTTTTACTGCAGGAGTGAGTGGCGACTGCGTTCTCCAGCCCCGAGACCGTGCTTTGTGAACTCGGTGCACGAATCCTTACCTCCGTGGTCAGGGTAATGCCCGAGGAGCTGGCACCGTGCTGCTCATTATTCACCACGTGCCACGTACTGGTGACCTGAAAACCTGACCCACAACCCAGTGAGCACCCTTTGGATTTCGCTGCACTCCGGATCAAGCCTCGAGAGAACAATTAGCATGAACAAGCTCAAATAAAAATGAATTTTTCCGAGTGTATTTGTGATCACTTTTGCGTGCTCCTCTCTTCTCCCTGTAAAAGCCCTCGCTCAGGTGCAATGCAGCCAAAGAAAGTTTTAGCTAAGAGAGGATTGCAGGTTAATATCCATACTCAAAAGAGCTGCTTCCAGTGGAAAATTAGAATGGCTAAGAAATCAGAAATATTCAACAGCATCATCACCCACAGAGAACAAATTTTGCAGGTAGGATAGTGCAGATACAACTATTATGGAAACAATCTTCAGCTCCTTTACATTATTATGTTTTTCCTTGCTTGTAAGATTTGTTGAAAAAGTAGAATATGCTAATAATACTATCTAATTTGTCTCCCTTGAAGTTTTGTGCAAGCAGAGTAACACATTCCATTTGAACTTTGTAATTTCTATGTAATTATTTTCAGTTATGTTCTCTTTAACCCTCTATGGGCAGCTAATGAGTTTAAGAAAACGTATAGTCTCCTTGAATTACCTTCATTTCTCACCAGCATTAGCTTGAATTCCGTTGGCAGCTACACTCTTAAAAGTCATCACTGAAACTCTTCCCAGTCCATGTGCGATCTGTGAAGTTTCCCCCCATGCCCTCCTGCCTCTGCGTTACTCAACATCTCACCTTGTGCCATTCCAGCTCTAGTATCTAAAGACTGGAATATTTCAGCTTCTCCATCTGTAAGAACCAGAAGATAAATACATATTTACTGGTCCACAGCAGTCTGTGCTGAAGTCTCCTGTCCCATGATGAACGAACTACACATATGCAGGGAAGACAGTCCCATGGGACTTGGGTTGGACAACTTGAATTAGGCTGGGAAAGGGAAAAGCTGGGATGGGGTCTGCCGCTTCTGCACAGTGGTGACACCGTCTGCAAACACACTCCTTTACCAAAAGAAAATGCAAAAAGGAGGCATGAGAAAGAAGACAAATCCTTTCACCCCACGTTCTGTCCTTCCCCCGCCGCACCTTCACAAGAAATGGAAGCCGACAGCCGCCCAGCTTCATCTCACACCTGCAAAACCTCCCAGTGGCCTCATTTCCTCTCTCCTCCGCATCCTCCCACAGAAATGGGTCTATCTGTTAAACAGAAGTAACGAGACTGACTTTCTTTGGTGAAATACTTTAAGACGGCCTGTGTCTGTATACGAAAATTGGAGATTTGTTTTCCTACAGAATCTGCGTTTTCTGAAGATTACAGGAAACACTTTTTTAAAGGAAATTCATAATTCTCTTGGGAAATTTTTGCCCTTACAGTCTCCTCTTCTTTGCAGGCAAGCTTTATCCACATTTACTTATAGGAAATTCAAAACGTGCATTTATTTTTTTGATTTAAATTTTAAAAACCCCTAAAATTTATAGATATTAAGAGAAACTAGAGCTTTTTGTCCTGATGGTGAAAAAAAGCATCACGATGGCACAACAGTGAAACATAGAGCTACATACAAAATTATTAAAACACCCATACAGAACAAAATGTTGCCATTTGAATGCATCACAAAGAAATAAAAGAGTCACTGCCACCTTAACACAAAGCGTTAAAAATATCAAAGTAACACCTACCTGTGGAATTCTTGGGTTTTATGAAATAGTTTCCTACAGAAAACGGTCCCATAGAACTTTTCAGCTCCACTTAATCAGTGCAAAAAAAATTTAAAAAAATCAAAGATGATGATTCTCATTTCCTTTTCTAAATGAAAAATGTCCATTTCATGAGGGAGAGGTCAGCTGTTAGGCAGAGGGCTGGTGCACTTTACAGAACTCAAAACCTGCACCTGGACTTCCTCATATCCTAAATATTCCCCTCCCTCAGCCCAGCGGAGAATTGCTATTTAAAACCACATTTTTGTTCTTTGTCTCTCCATTACTCTGATGGTTGCATCTTTCTCTCTTAAATTTACTCTTCCTGTAACATTCTCTGGATTATATACGATAAATACTGTTTAATGTCGTAATCCCAGCTAGACAGCTATAGAAATGTTAAATAGCTACTGTGACATGGCTAATAAATAGCCATCTAGGCACATTATAAATAACCTCAAATTCAGTCCAATAAATACTGTAATAAATTTGGTTTTGCCAGTGCATCTGTATGAATATGAGTAATAAGATAGACCAAAAGGGCTAACCATACTAAAGAGCTTTGATTCTGGAAAAAGTCCATGTGCAATACTTCATCCCCCATAGGAAAAAAATAAGGGGAGAGGGAGATAAAAAATTATTCAGCAAATAATATAGCATAAGGAAAGGGAGAAATTCTTGAACAAACTGCAGTTTATTTAGATGAGAAAAATGAGGCATGCAAGGCAGGGCATACTTAACTGCGTGTCTATGGAAGTTGCACAATATTTGCATGCATTAAAAAGCAATAACTTTTCATCTATTAACTAGCTCCTATTACCAATACTATTACCAGCAGCTGGAAACACCTATGGAACAAGACAGACAAGTACCTTTTTCTTCTGGACTGCAATCCCGTATTGTCTGCCAAAACTTCTGAAAAATATTCCAAATATTTGGCTGACTATTCGGTAGCCTTATCAATAACAGCCGCAACAACTTTTCCTCACCTTCCACCCACTTTTCACCATCCTTTGGATGACAGAAACCAAGAGCATCTCAGCTGGAAGTGGCTGGCATGGCCATGGAAGGAGAGGTCTGTCTCCACCTCCCACGCCTGGTGGCGTGCCCGTACATGCACCACGCGGCCAACCAACAAACCTCAACCAGTGCCATCGGCACCCCGAGCCGCAGTACCGGGAGCTAGGTGCGGAGCTAGGTGCTTCATATGTGCTCTACCATGTAGAAAAACATTTTGCATTTCCGCTGCTCAAGTTTGGACAGCTTTAAGGATCCTCCCTGGCTTTGCTTTCCCATTAGCAAAATACCACTCACTTGCTGTGAGCAGCGATGACGATACCTGCCGCAGTTTTGTGTTTATTCCAGTCTGTTAGTCTGTTTAGGTTAGCTTGTTTTGGTTTCAGTTCTGTTTATAAACTTAGGGAAAAAAAAAAAAGTATTCTCTTCGGAGGAAGCTTTTAATACCACTCTTGGTTCCCTATTTATATCCTCCTGGAGCCCTGGGATCAGGAGATAATACTACCAGTTTCCCCCCCATGTCAGTCCACTCATAGAAAAAAAGTTATACAATAGTTCTACTGTTACACAAAGGATGGGCATAAAACATCTGCATAATCTAATATGTTCCACAGGGTTAGACTGTTGGGTCATGTACTCCACATTGGTTTCTAACTACTCAGTTCTGGTAAGGACTGTGGAGGCACACAGATGAATAAAGGAAAAATAGGGAATATTTCTTCTGCATTGAACTTCAGTCATCAGCAATACACACTGAAGATACTAAAGGTTGCCCACAAGAACTGAAATTTTGGGCAAAGCACTGTAGATGTGAAAGCAGTGATTTTCTGGGAGCCTGCAGACCGTGGTAGCAAAACATATCATACATGTCTACACTAAAAACACAATTGTGTTGTTTTCTGTGCCTTGGGATAACACCACACGGTGATCTCTGAGTCCTCGTGAGCTATGCTGCTTGACAAGAACACTCCAGGAGCTGACATACCTGTGAGAGAAGAAACCGAAGCTGTTTGCTCTGATAGGCCATACCAGTGCTCTTTCCATTCCCTCCATGGCTGTCTGGTCAGACTGCCCCCATCTTTCCCCATACATCCCTCTGCAGCGGTCTGCAATATCTTCTTTTGACAGCATCTTCCATCTCTGTAGATGTCTGGGCATGGAAGAGTCTTGGACTCCCTTGGATTTTATATGGTGCCATCAAAATCAACTCCATCTTCTCCAGTTAAGACCACTTTTCTGCCTGAGGAGAAACAGAGTGTGCATTTGGGTACTGACTGCACGTGGTTGTTTTCTCCAGATGGGATCTAGCTCCTGATTTTGTAAATACACACAACACAGACCATATTGACACACTGTCCTGTTCTATCCATGTGATCTCCAAAAAGGAGGGCTTTTGGGAAAAACCCGAGCTGCCTCTTGACTGGGCAGTAAAAGGTTCTCAGCAAAGGGTGGGATGGGCAGATTTGAAGGAGAAATGCTTGTGGATACAGATCTTTTTTCCATTGACTGCTTTAAAGCACAGTCTCGTTAAACATGGAGGATAGATGTAAGGAAGCATGAAACTTAATTAATAGGTCAAAGCCTGCAAATATCTAATTATAACCCCTTTGGTCTTAGCCTAAACATCCTAATCTTGGTCCCAAAACATACAAGTCTGCCTAGAACAACACAAAGCAACTACAGCCCGTACAGCGACTTGCCAGCCTCAAACTGGCCATGTTGCTCTTTTAGTTATCACAGTTTATTTTTTGGACATCGAGACTCCAGAGGCCACTTGCTGCAGAACAGTAAAGCGCCGCAGAGGATACAGTGATTTGTGGCAAATCACTTCAAGGACAAGGGGAACCTTTTCAACGATTTCACTGTCTGTCTGTCTCCGCATGATGTGCTGCAAAGGTTAATTTGTTTTGAGAACCCTGTTTTTAATTTGTGTTACTGATCAATCTAGCAATTATAAATGTTAATCTATTCTTCAGTGGCCTTAAATTCAGAGATCGAGACTGTTGCACTAAATAAAAATTCCGTCCCTTGCTGTGATTTATTAAGACTTGAGTGATACCAGGAACCCACTGAGACAAAGCACTGATATAAGCATGCTTTCAAGGCACATCCTTAATTAGTTTTAAAGCAGGATGGACCAATTTATATTCCTTTGATTTAAATCAGTTTTGTTAACTGTGGCTTAAATCAGAACCAGGAAATCACAATTTAAGTAACTGAATTCGTATTGCAGTTGCACCTTCTAACAGATATTCGTATGAGTTACTCTCAAAGACTGACAACTAATAGAAATATTTCATTGTAAAGAAAGGTAGCTTTGAGATTGTAATTAATATTTTTTGTTAATGAAGAGAACACATTAAAACCATACTTACATCACTATATACATCAGCATTTATTTTGGTGTCTGAGTTTTACATTTGGTTTGTGAGAAAACAGAACATGGCATTTTTAGTCACCTGATTAACATTTTAATGTGTGCTTTGTTATGCTGCTTCTGAACAAAAATATCCAGAATTGTTTAAGTAGAACTACATTGTGTCCTGAATATTTTAGGAAATATTATCAAAATATTAATTGCATTTCAAGGCAGTTGGTGTACCTAACAGTGCAAATATTATCAGCAGTTAACCAGCTCAGCTATTTTTACTTGCTGTCATGTTCTCCAAGATCAGAATTAGTCCATCGCAGACTCCCTCACATATCTTTAACTCGTAAGTTGGGAGAACGTAAACAAATTTTCCTGTTCTTTCAACTGCCAGTTGTTTTCCCAACTTGGAATATTCTAGTCATTAAGTGATGGAAAGCAAATAAAACGAAGAAAATGTTCTTTTTGCACCTGCAAACAAGGCCACGGCTGTCAAAAGCTAGTTTATTACTCAAGAAGCTCCAATTCCAGGTGTTCGGCTAGTAATTGCTCTCATTTAGTGATGTGACATTCTTCAGAATTTTAGCAGTGAATATATAACTTAACTGTTATTTTTATGTAAGGGTTCATTAATAAGAAAATATAACTTTATTTTAGGCATTCCAGAATACATGTCTTCAAGTTTAATTTACAGAAAAGAAACACAGCTGTTTAAAAATTTTTTAAAAATGCATGGATGTATATTGTAAAAAGGCACACAGTTCTCATCACTAAGGAACTACTGACAAAAGGACAAGAACTTGAATGGATCAATTCACATCTATTTTAGAAGGAAACACAACAGAAACAGTCTAGATTTTTTTTTGTCCAGAGGATTTTCCTCCCGCCTTCAGCTGAGAACTGAGCCTGTCCCAGGCTGAGACATCTCCATCACAGAAACACTTTGCAGGTGTATGTGATTCCTTCTACCACAAGCTGCGTTTTGCCGGAGAGGTTACGCACCGTACACCATTGTTTTGCCAACAGAAAGGAGAATTGGAGAAGCTCATGTATTTGTGGCATGATAAAGTGTGATTTGTACCAGTTGCACCTGATAGATATCTGGAGATCTTTTCCTTGTGGCTATTTGTACCACAATATAAGAGGGCAATGAACCCTCTTCCCCAAACATCATTCTGAGACAATGTGACAGAAAAGGCACAGCTCTAAAATCAATCAAAATGCTACACCTGATTAGAATGAATCTAATGCTACACCTGATTAAATTCTACACCTGATTAGAAATTAGTTAGCTAAGTTAATATGACTGCTGGGTAAGTAAGAATGCTCAATTACTCAGCACAAGTCTGGAGCACAGTTTCATACCACAGTGACCTGGTTTGGTTGTTCCCATCCGCGTTAGCAGGAGCAGGGCATCAACAGCAACTGCTCAGGGAGGGCAGGACTGCTGTGCACAAACCTCCACGTCTGGGCAATGGCACCATAACATCTTAAAATGGGCTTTAGAGCTGGGTACAAATTTGTCCTCGTACTATTCTCAACATTTGGCACTAGGAAATCCTGTTCTGCGAGCCACAAATCTGTGGTGTAACAGAGGTCAGACAAGGGGCTCCAGACTCCAGTCCTTGCTGAGGGTGCACACTGGGTGTCCTTTGTGTTTTAGTCAGTCCTCTAGAGCTTGTAGCATTACACTCTTTTTTCAAATGGTTTTCTATAATTAGACATTTGTTTTAATTTCTGCATTGAAATTCTGAAAATGATGCTGAAGATGCCACCTGGTACTTCAGTTACCAGTGCTAACTGATACCAGTGAAAGATGCGTGTTGGTCTTTAGCTCCTAGAACAAAATTAATTCCCCAGTAGGGTAAGAATTTGAAATGAAATTAAACAAGTAAGCAAGTTAGCTTTTCACCGGTTCCAAGTTTGCAGCACAGTAATAGGTGCATCAAAGATGTCCAGGAGTGCTCGGACCAGACAGGCACACACCTGGGAGGGTGCAGGACAAAACGTCCAGCTGACATTTCTATAAGGCCCTGCAGAAGTACTTCCCAATCAAATGAAAACTTAAAAAACCCAAACCCATAAACAAAACCACACATGAAAACTTGATAAGCAAACAAAAATTTTACAAGAGGGTAAGAATGTTGCTGTGGAACAAAATTTACTCAAATGACACCGAATATGGTATGTTTCTTCCCAACTTGATCTGAAATTCAGAGGCCAGCTCTCCTGACGACTGCACTGTTAAGAAATCAGCTAGGTGGTGTGGCTAACCACGCTGCCTACACGAGCTGGACACTTCACCTCCTGTGTGGGGAGGGAAAAATGAAGAGAAGAAAAACTAGCTGACATCAGGAAAATGGAGAAGCTGTAATTCATACAGAATTGGCCCAGAAGTTATTAGATTCCTAACTCCTTTATTTGTTCCTGGACGGGATCCATTCTGACGAGATAAACTCCTCCTCAGTACAATGCACAGCTTTGCACGTTGATGTAATGAAGTGATGGGTCACACTGGTGCTATTGTATCCAGGATTTATGAGGAGACACCATTGCCTGAAATCAGGAATTGGAGGGTGCAGAGATATTTCGATTCAGCTCTGCAGATAAGTCTGTAAGACATGTTTAAACGTGTGGGATGAAATCAAATTAAGGTGCTGTGCATGGGTATATCACCACTGACCACAGAGGGATTCCAGTGTACTTTGGTGCAGGATCTGACCAGTTAACAATTAATGCAGAAACTGGGTACATCTATTAGCAAAAGCAGGCACACCTCCTATAGGTAATTCAGCGTATTTCCCCTCCTTTCCTGAAAATAAAGTGCTCAGTGCAGACACAAAAGCTGCTTTCCCTGTTGGTCATCTTTTGTCTGTTTGGCACGTCACTTGCATTCTTCATTCAGCAGCAGCTGTGCAGAGCTGGTCAAACACTCAAGTTGTTTGTCAAAGTTTTCCTAAGGCTTTTCGTCTCCCTGCGTTCCTATGAGGTGCCCAAACATAAGTCATCTCTGTTGGCTTTTGGAGCAGATTAATTCAGAGCACAGCTTCAGAACTGGCAGGTAATCAGTTAGCTGGAGTTTGAAGTGGAGCATTTTTTCCTAACAAGGGCAACAAAAAGGTGGGAAAGGTATTTCTGCATTGGCACATTTCAATTCAGGTAATATATTTCCTAGAGGCACACCTCTAATGCCAACTCAATGGCAATTTTTTCAGTAGATGGGACCTGAAAAGCCACTGGAGGTAGAGGAAAACTAATCAAAACAGAGGGTATGACTTATCACTTCTCAAACACACAGGGGGATATCGAATTGTAGCCTCAAGGTTTTGGGCCCTGAAGCACATTGCACCACTCTAGGTCCATGTTGATAGGAGGAGAAAACCTCCTACTAAGACCATTCCTTCTTGCCCTCATCCTGTTGGAGATGTTGGTGTAAGGGGCCAGCACCAAGGAGGAACCATGGGGCCATCAAGAGCCAGGGATCCAGGGGCTTTCTGTAGCACTCCTCAGCTAACTAGCAACAAAATACAGGAAAGAGGGATTTGGTCATCCGACCACAGATCGTGAAGAGAAACATGCATATCTACAACATCTTGGAGCCCTGATCTGTAACCAGCTAACTAGTCATAGGAGTCTTCTGCAAAGATGAACTCCACTGAATTTTTTAACATGTCTATCTCTCAATTTAGTTTATTTTGAGCTATCTGCTGGGAAACAGTCCATTATAGACAGGAACTCCCGTTAGCCTCCATCCTCAAAATTCTCATCCCTACAAGACAGAAGGAAAGAGGGCAGCATGGGACCTGATCTCAACTGACGCTCATTGGGAGCCTGGCTCCTATTTGTGCTTCGAGAGTTCTCATACCAAACTTATGCCCAAGTTGTGTCATATGGTATCAGGCCAAGTAGATGCACAGGTAGCTGAGGGAGGTCAGGGATTAATTTGACACATCACAGCTCCAAATCCCAACATGATTTATGGATGTGAAAAATCTCTTACCTTAATACATGGGAACATTCATATGCATAAAATTATATAGGCAGGATCAGTCTCCAGAGAAACAAAACAATGTAAGAGCAGTTATTTATCATGACTACTTTGTTTATCGGGGAGGGGGAAAAAAAAAGGAAAAATTTGAATTACAGCTATTTGATGGGTAACATTGCAGTAGACAGGTTAGTCCTTATAATCCACTGGCACCATCAGCAGAGAACTAAGTAATCTCGTATATCTATTAATACAATCCATTGCAATGGTTATTCAATATTTATGTTGTCTGTGTGAATTACTGCATATTTCATTCTCTTTCAAAAACTAGAATAGTTGAAATAGTACAGCATTGCTTTTTATCTTACAGAGCTTTAATCTTTTGCTCATAGTGGTTTTACCTGAACTGTTGTTTGCAAAAATAAATAAATGAGGTTTTACAAGATAAGGAGTTCCCATATTCGAATTCTGTGGTCATGCTATCATGATACACTTGGCACTCCTTATAAATAATAAGCATGTGAAGATCTGTTTTTTCACTGTCTGTATTATTTTGAAGAAATAGCATCCACTACATTGAATAGAATAGAATAACATTTAAAGTGCTCATACTGTAGTCAAAGTAGTCAAATCCCACCCTTTCGGAAGTAAAATAATCACTTGCAGAGGTCAGGAAAGATGTTCTACTCACAGGAACAAACACAGTTTGCAGCTCTTCTCAGCTAGTTACATCCAGCATGGCACTCTCCATTTGGTACAAAATATCCCAGAGATCAAATTTCTCTAAATCATTAGAATAATCCTGCTGTCGCACTCCAACCATTCATCATTTGACTCACAGCCCAGAATCTTGATCCACTTGGCAGTGAAGAACCAGCTGAAAGATTGGAGGAGAAAATCTGCAAACATAAACCTTGAGAGAAGAATCACCTGCCACCATGTAGCTGCCCACCACCCTCCAGGGTGTGGGTGTTTGCAGCTACTGTGACTGAAAAACCTTGCTCTGGAAGGGACCTTATCATATATTTAAGCCTGTTTCCAGGTCCAGGAAGACAAGACAGATGTCAAGAAGATATCAGAAGCAGTTGGCATTTTGCATTGCTTATTTCATATGGGAGAATTCAAACGAAGAACTTAGAACGACCTTAAAAACTGAGAACGGAAACAAGAGGCAGCTCTTAATGCTGCTGTGCCATAATCTATGCTACCCCAAACCATCCTCCGAGGCAAAAAACTGAAAAACCCCATCAAGGAAACAGCTCCATAAAACAGAAAAATAAAGTATAAACAGAAAAATAAAACCAGGCACCAATGTGTACCCAAAGGAACTATTAAAAGCAAAATGTTTGTCAGTATAGGATGCTCCACTGCACACATCTGGTGCTCTCAGCAATACAGAACATTTCTTTAATTGCTACACCTGAGACCGAGAGCAAGAAATAAATCTAGGGACTGATCTCGATGTATTTCGAGACAGGTGGAGATGAGTCGCAGCACGAGGATTTCATTGTCAGTAATCAAGCAGTTATACATTACTGCGTTAAACAGGTACATTAAGGATACAGCTACGAGCCTATAATTTGATGTCTGTTTTTTAATCCCTTCTGGTGCCAGGCTTCGCAGAGATAACCATGATAAACCTCCTATTTGGTGGATATCATCCAATACTTTTTGCACAATCCAAGATGTCAGTACAGCGATATCCAGTGGAAAAGGCAATGGACTAGCAGTCAGAGCAGCTGGGCTGACTCCAGGCTGCTGCTGCTTCCTACAGGGTTGTTGCGTGTCACTGAACTTTTCTGTTCTGGTTTTAGTTACTCGCGCTAAGTATTGGCTACATGTTTAGACAGCACCTTGCATAATGGATCCTCAGTCTTTCCTGGGCCCTTAGGAAGGTGCAAATTAGCACTGTCCACTCAAATTCATGACTTAAGCCTTTCCATACAACAAACACAATGAAGCCAACGTATCTATCAGGAGAAAAAGATTCAAAGTTAGGCACAACATGACAAAGGAAATAACTAGTGTCAGAAGCTGTTTGATATTTCTAAACTGGAAAATAAACTACTGGTCCTCTCACTCAGCATCTCTATTGCCTTCACCTCTCAAAAGGATGGTGAGAGGTTCCCTTGACTTTTTAAGTGGTGTGAGTCCATACAAAAGGTACTTCTAAATAGGTATGTGAACATTTTAACATCAGTCTTTAAAGCAATATGTTTTTCTCTGAACCCAAGCAGAATATTCTGAAATGGATTCTAATAATTTCTTTCAGGGTAACATCAAAGCTCACCTTTTCATAATGCCTCAATTTGCTATAGCTTATCCTTTTGTGAACAATGGTATGATGTCTCCCATTGCCAGCTGTTATTATTACCTATATATTTTTCAGCTGCATTTCATGTAGACCTGGTGACCTAGTACTCCATTTACCCAAAATGTTGAGTTCTCATCCCTGTCATTAGCCAAATCAAGAATGACATCTCTTGAACTACAGTGACTGCCTTAGAGTATTCTCATCTTTCGCAAAATGAAAATTTAGTCATTCATTGCCTTACAGCACATTTAAGGTCTGGAAGAAATATTAGGTTCCTAAGTCTCATTCTTCAGGTTAGTACTCAGATACGTGCTCAAAGATAATCACATTCTCAGGGCTCACCAATGCTAAGCACACGATACAGAGGTGTCCTTAAAAGAGTCACTAGGTTTGAGCAAATCTGAAGCAGTTCAAATAGTGTCTTTTCCATCCAATTTGCGTTGCTTTGATGCAATTTATTAAAAAGAAGAAACTCTTGAACTAAAAAGTAGACTGAACAATTTTTAAATTTATTTTTTAACCAGAAAATTACCCAGGTATGATGGCCCATTGCTCTGATCAATAGCAGTGCAGCCAGAGGAGAGGACTGTGTGAAGAGTTTGGCAATCAAAGCCATCGGTCCTGCCTGTCATGATCAGACTGCAGTTTTTGGCAAGTGTAGGCATCAATTTCCTGATTTCATCTTTTATAGAGCACAAGCAGAACAGGACATTAACAACTCCTTTCCTGAAGGCCAGTAATGCATCTGCTGGATGTCTGTCCCTTTGGAGCAATGCTCTGCAGACCTTACCAGGTTTGTGTAGGCAATGTCAAGAAATGTTTCCTTGAAATTGTCAAATCAGGACCAAGCCCAGAGACTTGCTGATCACTCCCTTTTGATGTTGAGGGGAGGTGAATTTTGAATCAGGCATTTTGAATGCCTGATTGTGTTTGCAAGGAATGTAATGCTTTTTTAACAAAGCTTCAGTTTTCACCCTGAAAAAAAAAACCCCAACATTAAGCATCTTGAAATATGTCCTTGTGCTGACTCAGAAGAGAAAAAAAAAAAAGAAAAAAAACACCAAAAAACCAAAAACCACGTGAACATCAGAATTGGAAAAAGCCAAACCCCCAAATCCCTATCTATGCTGGTCCCAAAATACTGTCTTGTGATACAGTTGTTACACAGCAATATGTTTTCATGCTGTATTACAGATACCTAAATAAACATTGAGCATATATATACTATGCAATTAAAGTAAAAATTAATAAGAAATGCTTATACATTTGATGTTACCAAACAAAATCTAAATGAAACATTTCCTCTTTTCCCCATCTTTCAGAAACTTCTGAATCAGTGGACTTCCAGACTACATTTCTCTTTCTCTCTAATGAAAGATTCCCCTATATAAAGGTTTATGATTAGTTCAATGACATGGTAATTATTTATTTCCTGTTTAGAAATATCCCAAATAGGATGAAGTTGAATTTCAGGCTGCAAATACCTCTTCATTGTACAACTACTACAAGACTAGTTATTTTTAATTTATATCTAAAACTGTTTTGCTGTGCTAGCTGAATGCATTTGTACAATTTTTCAGTGCAGTTCGTATCAATCACCACTCAGTAACCAGCATGAAATGCTTATCCTTTTTTAAAACCCCAAAGTATATTTCTGGTTACCATTACTGCAATGTTTTGTATTCTTCTAGAGAACCTACAATGGAATAATAAAGTGCATGACTGAGTAAAGACCCCTCTCTTTAATTTGACCCTCACCAGTCTTACCAACAAGGAGAAAACTGCTCCAGTCCTGCATGGTTGCATGGCTGCTTGGCTTCCCTGTGCAAGATGAGTCAGAGTTCAGTCTTCTCTGCATTTCGGCCACTAGTTTCACTTAAGAGATATTTTTAGGTTGGTTGTTTATTATTATTATTATTATTATTATTATTATTATTATTATTATTATTATTATTATTATTATTATTATTATTAATAATTTTTTTGTATTGCACTCCTTCAAAATAGTTGAGGAAAAAGCCCCTGCCCTGAAAACTTGAACTTGCAATGTTTTTCCATCCTACCATCTAGCTCTAAGAGGGAACATGGGTTAGCAAATATACACAGTTCCCAGCGCCATGCTGCTAACATGGTAAGTGTTACAGATGGCAGCGCTTATGATAAGGAAGTTAATGAGAAAAGCCAGGTTGGTTCATATTTTGTAAGAAACAGAAAAAACACCCTACATTTGTCAACTGTGAAAAGACAAACATTGGAAAGGAAAGAAAGGTTACAGTCCAAAAAAAGTTATTCAAAAAAGAAGAACGAAGCTATCATAGTCAGAAATACCAGTGAACAGTATCATAGATTGGCCTGGTGTAATGATGCCTTGTCTACATGTTTTGTATTAATAGTTACTTCCTGAACAAAGGTTGAAGTCAGGATTTATGAGGATTTTAAAAAATAGCATGGGGTGGTCGAGAGAAGAAAAATAGAGAGAAAGTTCTGTTGAGTTTTACTGGGTATCTACAGACCTCTGGTTTGTTCATCAGCTAAAACTTCAGGCCTTGTGAACGGAAGTGAGTGTTGGAGAGAACCCTTGTGTGGGAATAAGTCCATAGGAGGCCACGAAGATGCTCTGAGGTCTGGAGCACCTCTCCTATGACAAAGCCTGAGAGAGTTGAGATTGTTCAGCCTGGAGAAGAGAAGGCTCTAGGGAGACCTTATAGCAGCCTTCTAGTACCTAAATGGGCCTACAAGAAAGCTGGAGAGGGGCTGTTTACAAGGCATGGAATGATAGGACAAGGGGCAATGGCTTTAAACTAAGAGAGTGGAGATTTAGGTTAGATATGAGGAAGAAATTCTTCCCTGTGACAGAGGTAAGGCACTGGAAGAGATTGCCCAGAGAAGCTGTGGAGGCC
This sequence comes from Psophia crepitans, assembly GCA_013399095.1. NCBI lineage: Eukaryota > Metazoa > Chordata > Aves > Gruiformes > Psophiidae > Psophia > Psophia crepitans. The sequence continues at coordinate 134,873 of VWZZ01006765.1, forward strand.
CCATCCCTGGAAGAGTTCAAGACGGGGCTTTGGGCAACCTGGTCTAATGGAGGGTGTCCCTGACCATGGCAGGGGGGTTGGAACTAGATGGTCTTTAAGGTTTCTTCCAACCCAAACCATTCTGTGATTCTATGAATCAAATGCCAAAAAAATCACCAAGATTTTTAGTCACAGCAGCTCAGTAAGTCTGGATGAAATGTCACAGAAGAGTAAGACCTGAAATTTTACATTCAGTCCAGCCTGTCTTTACTTCTGCTTTGCAAATCATAACCACCATGCAAAACAAGGGATATACAGACCTTTCTCTTAAATTACCTACTCATACAGCTTTGAAATTAAGTGGTGTGCACCTTTTCCAGCAGAACCCAATAGGAAATAATGGTCTGGGAGAGTGCCCTTCCCCCTGCTTCCTTCAACTGGAATGGTAGTTAAAGTCCGCCGTAAGACCACAAAGACTGATTTTGTTCCGATACACACAGTGGTGTGCTACTTCTCTCTTGTTGACTAAACCTAATTTTTGCTAAGCACTCGACGTTTCTCTCGGAGAGCACCACTGGTTTGGCAAAAGTTCAGTGACAGGTAAAGAACCACCTCCCAGAAACTATTGTAGCCTAAAAAAAAAGAGAATGGGTGAGCAGGTTGAAACATATCAATTAATTGGTGCTAAAGTGAATGAGTGTGTCTAGAGAAAATACTAGAATAAAAGGAGGGGTTTGTAAGCATGGATAGATCTTGAATTGTTCTAAGAAAGGATCTTACACACATTCCTTTGCTTTCTACTTAATCATTAATTACTGCTGGTGATTTGCAAATGCAGGTGTGCCTACACCACGCAATGCAGAGCTGTGCTGGAGATCCCCAAGGCACACATATGAGTAAACTGGCATGCCTACACAGTGCGATGCTCTGCCACAGACAAACCAGTTGAGGTCCCAGAAACGGCATCACCTTATAGGAACACCTCAGTTTGGGTCCAGTGCTGTACCAGACCTCCAGCACCTAGCTGGCACTTAGATCAGCTATTGTCACCCAAGCAACACGCTATGGGATGGAGCCATAGTAATGGCTGAATGGAAGGGCACAAGCACAACATGTTTCTTCAAAATATAGAAAAGAAACATCGATTACATTAAGCTGCTTTGATGTTTCCAGAGCCGATTTACAAAGGAAGACTCGTAGAAATCAGATTTGCGGTATCTGGGATGGACTCTTCTGTGCTGGTTCACAGTCTGGGAACATCTCAAATCCTGCTCATAAGAGGAGTAATCCCTGTGGAGAAAGTGCCACTGGTCCATAGGTGGACCTTAGATTCACCTTTTTTTTAAACAAAAAACACACACTAGAAGAAATGTCAAAGCGCATGGTCACAAATGGACAGTGAGACAGGCTTACAGTATATAACACTGTAGATGTCAGCAAAAGTACAGATCAAAACTAACTGCAACTATACAGCCTCCAGCCCAAGAGCCTCACTGCCTTCCAGGGCCACATGAGTAACAGGTCACTAGATCCAGATGGGGACAACACAGGCTCAGCAGAGCCAGGACCTGTTTTTTTTGTTCAGTAACAGTTTGCACGGCTCTCCTTGGCAATGTAGCAGAAGGAGGCTCAGACAACATCAGGAGTTTCTGCCATGCTGCCCAGGAGTTTGGTCCACATGTTGCTCATGAATAGCCTTGGCTGCTCAGCCTGGTGCTGAGTGGAGATACCAGGATGTGGTCCCCAAAGGAGGGGACTGCTGCACAAGCAGCCTCAGGGATCTCTAAAGGACACAAAGTCCCTGAGAAAAAGGAACAAAGCTCATAGCCTTTTCCACTTAAAAATAAACTAGTTAAATGAGAGGAAGCAGGGCAGGTGGCTTGTTTCCTCAGCACCGCATGGCTGATTGCAGGGTGAGTCCAAGCAGTGATTCACGGCCGGGTTGAGGCCATTGTCCTGTCCCACCAGCACACAGGAAAGCAAGCCTGGTCCCAGCCGCCCCGGCAGCCACCGCCCCGGCACACCGCTGCACCCTGGCACAGAGCTGTACATCCAAAACCTCGGCAGGACCTATGGATGCAAGTACAAAGCAAGGTAGCTTTTCCCCACCTCGCTTTGCCCTGCTGAAGTTTGGCCACCTGCATGCTACGTGAACTGAGCACTGTGCTGCTGCTTTAAATGGACCCCAGATACTCACAGGAAACAAAATATAAATAACATGTACTTAGTACACGTATGAGAAATCATTTCTATTTCCCTCTTCCTTGGTTCTGGTTAAAAGAGCAAGCATCAAATGGGGGAGACAAATCACTTCCCATCCCAGATACTCTATTTAGGGATGTGCTCATCTAGAAGCCATGCCAGGGGACACCGTGAGCAGGAAAGCTCTGATTTACAAGCAAGCCCCTCCTCCCAATTTAAAAGACATTTTATGACCTTCTGGGTGTTTCTTTAAAAGATGCCTTCCCCTTCCATCAGCCCTGCTCCCTGTTCTCCGTGGCAGTGGCTGATAAATTAAGACGATGACATGGGCTGATTAGAGCGAATCTCCTCCCAGCCTGGCTTGCCTCTCTGCTTGATACTGCAACGAAGCTACTGCCCCACTTCCATCACCCCAGCACGAGGCCAAGGAACAATCTGCGTTGTCATAAATCTAGGCTTTCCCAGCAAGATCAAGGAGGAGGGTGGCTGTGGGAGGCCTCCAAGGAGGCAGGGGAAGCTGTAGCAAACATATGAAAATTAACTGGATTCCTGTTTACATTCGATATGTCCGCACATATAGGCACAGGCAGCCACGCGCTCACCCGGCCCCGCGCGGGTCCCGCCAGATGCGAGCTGCTCACGGCTGGGAAAGCCCTCGTTCTGCGTCACTGAGCCCGAGTTAGAGCTGCCTCTGCGTATAAAACACGGCTGCACGGCTCCCAGCCTGGACCGCCTCGCATCCAGATGGGATAGTACAGCAAATGTTTGCACCTGTTCCTGCAGACATATACTCAGAGATTTTTGCTGACCATGTCAGAAATAAAGCCTCTAACGCACAAATTCGGTGAAAAATAGAATGGGCAAAACTCTGCCCCCGCATGTTTGCGAAGTCCAGCAGGAATCAGATGCGCTCATCCTGTCGGTTCAGGGTGTCACACATCGCTTTCTAGTCCAAGCACGGGATGGGCGCTTCTTGCTCCTGCCTAACGGCATGACCGCCTCTGCCTGCTGCGAGAGGCTTATCCCTTCTGCGCCAAAGCACCGGGGAACCGCCTGCTGCAGATGCATCATTATTCCTCCTTCAGAGGGAAAACGTTAGCAGTCTAACTCCTTTCATACCACTGCCAGAAGACACAGGTTCAGAATGAGTCCTCCACTGAAAGTGTTAGCTTTGTCAAATCGGTAATTAGCTCAAACCGAAGCCAAGGACTGCAGTTCCTCATAGCTGTCTGGGGCTCAGTCTGACTACGCCAATTTAAGACTCCAGAAGAATAGGACTCATTTCCACAGCTTCTGCTTGAGGATTGAGCCTAGATTAATTTCAGTGACTAAACTTGGAGCTTAGGAGTGAAAACTGAGCATAAAGTAATGTGGTTTCTTTCCGTTAATATTTCTCATGGTATTTCCCAGGAAAATGTCTAAACTCATGACAGCACAATCTACTTTTTTTTAGTTAAGGCCTTACAATTTACTATTTTCTGTAAGTGAAAAAGGGGAGGGAAAGGTTCAGATTTGTTTAGTATTCTTCAAAATTAAATACATCACCATGCAACCATGTGCAAAAACAGACCCAAGCATTCGTCAGCTTCTTTTTTTCTCTTCTGGAGGGTTACTAATGTCTCATATAGGAAGTTTTGTCTTTTTAGCACTGTCTTAACAGGGAAAAAATAAAACTTCTGCACTAGGTGTTAATTCTTTGATAGCTTGGACAGTGTGTGGGGCTTTGTGTCTGTTTTTAAAATATGGCATATTCACCCTAGATCCAGGAAAAAAAATCCTTACCTGGAAATCACCTTCTGTGTAATTTCCTGATAAGATGTCAAATAAAGCAAGGCTTCGTTACTTCTTCGGAGAAGATTTTAATGTAAAAATAGCTTTTCTCACAGAGGGTTGCCAACTTCTTTATTAATGGCTATTCCCTCACATTCTTTTCTTTTGACTGTTGCACAATTACTACTCCAGTGGAGCAGGTCTTGCCCAAGGGAGAAGAGCTGCTGGATTTGAGGGGGTGGCCGGGGTAGCAGTGGTGTGGAGTCAGGTCGTCTGTTACCCACCAGGTCTACCCAACAACAATAACAGCAGAATTCACAGAATGTAATCAAGTGCATTCTTCTCCAGGGTGATTAAAGAAATATTAAATTTGATGCAACTGAGGTACAAAAGCTCTCTGTACCCTTCTTCGGCCAAGCATGGAAGAATGCCTTGCTTTAAATGATTTACAAAAACCCCTGTATGCCAAAGACATATCATTTACATGGAATCCAGGCAGCTTCACGCAATCACCACTTACACATAATTGTTCCAAAAGTAATGGGGGTGGGAGGGGCTGGGGGTGTCTAAACCAAGTCAGTCAGCTTTATCAGTGATCAAGGTTTATTTTACTTCTCCCCAAAGGAAGTCTATGGAGATTTGCTAGAAGTCTTTTTCTCTCTACTAAAGGGACAAATCTGAAATGAAGAAGAAAAATATTTCTTAATTCTGATTTTGTAACTGCTCCCAGTTTAAAATCTGCAAATATAAAATTGATATAAAGCCACTTCTAATTAAACGATACAAGGTGGAAGTAGCAACGACTGAAAAATTCAAGCAAGCTGTGAGTTTGTTTTCTTTTCCTTGTTTCTCTCAGGCTTTTGCTCCCAAATATCTCTAGCAATGATATAAATCATCTCTCTGTTTCTTCAAAGCATTGTTAAATGTCCATCAGGAGAAAATAGCATTGTACATCACTTAACAGCAGTTGTGCCCTAAGATACTCAAAAATCAATTACGTCTCACATCATGCAATCTCAACTTTTAGCGTTTTTTGTGGTGCTAATTTAAGTGGTCCTGAATAATTAGAGGATCTGTATCTCCACCATTATAAAATCACTTTTGCTAGGATATGCACAGAGGTACTAACAGCATTGCAATCACAGCGATTTTAATAAAGGCTAGATTGCGTTTTAGCTCTAATACTCAAAACCTTTAATGAATTTATCCCACAACATCCACAGAAGATCATTATCGCCTTTATCCCCATTTTCTATCAGTGGGGAACTGAAGTTCAGCAGTAACACAGTTTAGATGCTCAGAAACATAAGCACCCTGCTTACCTCCACTTCTAACACGCACGTTGGGAAAAAACCACACAACCACATGGATGGTAACAGAGGAAAGAGCTTAGACCCTTCCTGAACAGGGTCTGAGCTTCTGACACCAATATACCCTTGAGCTGTTCTCTGTCTTAATGGGCAGCAATGCTGCTACGGCCAGCCTGGCTTCATCAGGGAGGATTCACAGACACAAGCCTTAAGCAAGCTATAAAACATGGTGACGGGTAAAAATAGAAAGACTACGGGAGATTTGCCTGCAGCAGGGGAAGGAACTTGCCTGAGGAAGGTTTATTGTTTCAGAATTGTTTGATGAAATAATAAACAAAATACTGCACTGCTAATAATTTCTGTAGACCCATGACGCCTTGCGATGCAGAGGAGTACGCGTACTCCCTGCCCAGAAAGGGCTTCCTGCATAGTTTCAGTCTGAAGAAATACGAACTCATTTGTCAATGACAAAAAGCTAGAAGGCAATTTCTTAGCCTTAGTGCTTTCTCTTGAGCAGAAATAGTCCCATCAATGTTTAAGGTGCGTAAGGAGATTCAAATGGTTTTAACGCTCAGGCTTCTTTTCTAAATTGAATTAAAACTGCTCTGAACCAATATTGCAAAGAACAAAGGTCAAGGCTTTATTTATATAATACGAGGATGTAATGCAATAACCGGCTGTTTGAGACACGTAAGTAAAAGATCGGGGACAAAGCTGCAGACAGGATGTCAGCACTGCACAGGGAATTAGCCATGCAACTCCCTCTCATTAATTACAGACACGCACATCCGAATCACCATACATCATTATCAAAATGTACCAAGCGATAACGATGATTCATACTTTACCATTAACGATGCAGCAAAAGGTGAAAGAGGATGGTGCTCTTCCAGCACCATTAGGTAACCGTGGCGGGGGGTGCTTCCCATGTCCTCTGAAATGAAACAGCAGCCATAGAATGACATGGTAGGAAGTGATTTTCACAACCTCCTGAAAGCGTCATTTTTTTATAACAATACGAGCTTGTATGTATTCCCATACCAATTTTCAGGCACCAATATAATATTTTCTACAAAACAAAAAGTAAGTATTGTTACACCTTGCAAGATCTCCAAAAACACATTCTATATCATTATATCTATCAGTGACAAGGAGATTTATAAGCTCAGAAAGACCTTGAAAATTTCAATTTCTAAATCCTGTCTTTGTGCAAATTAAGTTACTTGCTTAACACAGGGCATACCCTGCAGCTTCGCTCCCAAATACATCTACAACTTCTTGGAGCCCACCGTATACGTTTTGAGTACAAGAATACATCCTAGTTTTATGGCAAACATTCTGTCACTATGTTTTTATCCAAAAAATAAACACACAGTTTCAAAACCAATAATGCAGAGGAGAGAAAAACATTTCACTTCCCCTATATGTTAGCAAAATAAATAAAGGGCAAATTACCCTACTTATCAAGACCAATTGCACTCAAATATTCTTATGCAATTGTTATTGACATCAGCAGAGGAGGCGTGCACACAAAAAGCTGAACTTGACCTCTAAAAAAAACCCCAAGTGACTAGATTCAGTCAGAGAGCAAGGAACTACATCCAAAAGTTGACACTCTGGCAACAAAGCTCCATACGAGGTCTGCATAATATTGATTCTCATAGTAAAAGTGAGGTAACACAAAAAAAATATTACTCAAAGCACAGAAAAGGAACACACACCACATTTGAAATTATGCACATTTGAGTGAAACGTCTCTGACAACATAGAAATGTAATCGGTTTGGTTGGGTCTGCTGTAGCTGCTGTTTTGTAATTTCTTTTTTTTTTTTAAATTCAAGTATCGCATCGTATTCAAATGTTGTTTTTCCAGTTTGTACAAGACTGCCACAAAGACAACAACCCATCTTATTGTAACAGAACATACCTAAGGCTTTACTGCATTGTTCTAAGAGCTTGTTGACGTTTGGCTTTGTCCTCATGATATCTATAACTAATACAAAATTGGAGCCCTTATCAAGGGCTTTAAAATAAAGTTTACCAGCATTAACTGCAAGGTAGCCTGTTTCAAATGTTTTCCATAAACTTTCTGCACTAGATTCAGAAAATAAAGCTCTTCACTTAGACTGATGGAAAAGATCCATCAAAGCTCTTCTGGTAACCAGGTGTACCCTGTTTTCCCAGGCGCAGTGCTCTGCTCGCAGAGAACAATGACTGATGCTCTTTGTCTCAAGTGAACTGTAGTACCCCATAGGCTAGGAGAAAAGTGAGCCAAAAATCTGCTCTTCAGCTGAGCTGTTTTACAGGTGAAATCACCAGTTGTGGCTCATATTCACTTGTGGAGTCTCAAAGGAGGCTGCGCTTGGAACTAGGAACTCTGACTACTCCTTGTCATCACTGATCTCCAGAAAGGTGCAGGTCGAATATACACCGTTTGTAGGCTTTGCCCAGCTCTCCGGATGAGAGGGTTTCCCTCTCATGCAGGACAGCACGGGATTCCTCTCCGGACACCCAAAAGTGCAACAGTGCCCGTAGCCACCTCTCACCACTACTGATGTTCGCAGCTAGTGGTGATGAAAACAAATGAAAGCTTTCTGCTCTGTTTCCTCACCCTTGTAGCCAAAAATCAGGCAACATGAAGTATGTTGTTCATTGATGCTTCTATAACATAGTCTTCAATATATAAATTTCAGTATATACAAAATCTGAATAAAGTATTACAATCCCAAAGGGGTTTTTTTGTTTGTGTTTTTTGTTTGTTTGTTGTTTTTTTTTTTTAAACATAACAACTGATATCTTCAGGAATGGAAGAAAATATTTTGTGTTTTGCTAAGCTGGCAACATATCTCCAACTTACCAAATGAACTAGAAATTTTTCAGTCACTGCTACTATTTCGTTATAGTGACTCCAATACAGCTTGGAGATGTAAAGGCATTATGACACAGAAAATGATTAATATGAGTTGCGAAATTTCTGTGGATTTTTTTTTTTATATTACAGATCAGTTCCTGAGGATGGGAACAGGCTCAGCTTCCTGCGTTTTTTGGCAACTGAAGATGCAGAGCATGCCATAGACTAGCACCCAATTAGAGCTTTAATTTCTATGATCTTCTACCTCAGCCTGCATAGAACAGTCTCTCAAATACTAGTCTACCCTTAAGTTACTATCTTTCACTCTCTGCTGATGTGGATTGAAGTTCTGCAGTATAAAATACTTCTTATTTGAGTCTCCGCTGAGCATTAAGCAGCTTTTTAGAGGTAGAACTCATGACTCCAAACCATTCCTTGATCACCTTTTTCAGAACCTCAGAACTTCAGACTGCCCTGAGTCCTGCGGTGTGTTAACCCGTGCTCAAGAAAAGTGCCCCACATCCTAGATCAAAGGCTGTGTAAAGGGAAAAAACTTTCAATGTATATGGGAAAAAACTTTCCAAACAAAGATGGTGCACTGCTCTAAGTTTGGTTCCTTTAAACGAAATAAAGAGGTAAAGCAGAGGTTTTTGACCATGCCTTGAAAGGCATTTCAGCCAGTTTTCCATTTAGTTATCTAAATGTGAGCAATCACACAGATTTTAAACAAGCAGTTTTTAATGAGCTTGGTGACATCACTACACACAAATGATTCCTCAAGAGGAAAAAAGTGTAATGCCTGGTTTGGGATTGATGGACTTGCTGTGAGCCTGTACTTAAACAAAAAGGTGGGAAGAAAGTGAATGCATGGAAACATACAGCTTCAGAGAAGTGGGATGTAAAAGCAAAGGGAAAAGGAAAGGTTCTTTGTCATTGCTCAGCATCAAAATAGTCAAACCTTTCATGTATGACAAAGATTTAAACATTGCATTGACAGAGGAAATTATTATTCCAGCTCTCCAGTCCCAAAATACAACGAAGAAGTGGGAACCCCTCAGTGGCTGGACATTCCCTAACTCAATGCCCATCTTGTGCATTTTAACGTTTCACGGGGTAAGGTTTCTGCCTGCACTATGGCAAGCACAAAGGTCCTCGTGTTTGCTTTGGGTCTTCAGCTGCTATTGTAATCTGCAACAACATAAATATTACTCACATTCTTTCAGCACTACACAGCACATCTAGGGAATGAACTTCAACAATCTGGACTGAGGATCCACTGTGTCCTAACCAACAATTCCTCTGTCCTCCTCGAACAGCCATTACAAAAGAAGACGATGCAGAAGTGGAAGCAGAAGACAATGACAGAATGAAGAAGGGAACAGGCAGAACTTCATACAGACCACTCTCCACAGGAAGCCTTCTACTGCCCTGAGGCATCAAACTGCTGGAACAGAAGGAAGGTCATAAAAAACCAACCAGCTAACACCACGAATGAAACTGCACTGAGAAGGTCATTCCTGGAGAATACAGACGGATGCAGCACAATGGAGTAGAAGAAAAAGCAGTGCCAACATCTTGCTTAAATGAATACATCATCCGAACTTCGTTTTTGTTGCAATAAAAGAAAATCTAAATAAATGCAATATGCACACAGTTGCTTGGAGGTCATCAGAAATGGGATTAACATCTCCATGCTGAGATACGCAGCGCTCATAGCCAGGTACTTCAGAGCTGCGTTTGCATTCTGCAACTTTTAATTGACGTGCATGCAAGTAAAAGCTGCTCCCACAAATACGGGGTGTGCGGTCCTACTCTCTCGGAGTAACCACAAACAAAATGAATGGTCGCCTCTTGGGTAGGACAAAATCCTGTCCTTCCTGAAATCAGCTGCTTAAATCCTATTGACTTTTGGAAGTCTCTGATTTCAACAAGTGACACAATCCCACAGCACAAAAATCATAGCTGTGTAGATATGCTGCACAAAGGGAGAGAGATCTGTTCTGAGCACTGATGTTCTCTGTAGGATGTTAATCTTCCTAGAACAGGAGATTTTTGAAGCTGTGACAACTTAGAGTTTTCTGGCTCCTGGTCCCAGCTTCTCCTAGACCTATCTAGCCATGATTTTGGTGATCAGAGGTACTGAAGAGCTGTTCTTTCTCCTGGGGATGGGTGATCACCTCACCTCAGCTTTCCTCCACGCAATGTGATTTTACTACTCCCCTTCCAACTTCCCACATCCTTTGTTTGCTTGTTTACGTATCTATCCCTCAGCCAATTCACCAACCTTCAAATTTTTCCAACACAAGCTGCGCTATAGCATCCACAAAGCATTTTTGCAGGTACAAAAAAAAATAAAAATCAAAGAGGGATTGCTTCTTTCTGCTGCATTCATGTTGGAGGTTACAATTTCACCTCATTTGGACCTGGCCAATGACTAGATCTCTCCTTGGACTGCTCAATCTTATGCAACACTGTCCTATAAGCCAAATATACGTATCAGAATTGAGAAGCACATAGGTGCCAGTGGGGCCACTCAGAGCCTTGTGGAGATCTCTGATCTCCTCTTGGGAGGGCAGCAGCTTGTGGCCATAGCAGAGCTACAGAGCCATCACTATACAAAAGCGAGCCAGGTTAGCTGTGATGGAGAGCAGCCACTGTCAACCAGCTGCTTGATGGCCTAATGAGGTGGTAGGCTCATTCCCCACCGCAGCAGACAGGTGTCTAACCTCACGCAAAACCATCACTGCAATTGGAAGTAATTGGAGGTCTTTTTGCCAGGCTCAGCAGGGAAAGCAAGGAGCAAAAGGGCACGGGTGGACAGCTGCCAGGGCTCGGCCACGGTCCCCTCGGGGTTGGGGCATGCTGGGGGCAGGGTGTGGAGGTTTGCAATGCCACTGCCCGCTCTGGGCTACCCCTCCAAGGCAGGGTGCGAGCCCCGCCGTCACCAATCAGCTGTAACAACTAAGTACCATTAAAATAAACCCCAGCAAAAGTGTTCCTGACATCCCAGATTATATAAAGGGCTGGTTTTGGACAGCAGCATTGCCTCTGTGTTGTTATAGACTCCCTTCCACCCTTCTTACTCCATTTCTCATCGGTGGCGGTTGCTCAGGTCTCATAATAGAAAATCCCATGCTTGTCCTGGTCTCCTCACCACACACAGAGCAGGAATTTGGAGCAGCGTTATTGTTTGAGGTACTTCAGGACTCAATGTTCTCCTGAAGGGGTTTTTGTTTCTTTTAAAAGCATTATTATTTAACAGTTTGATTAAAAATAATACTGAAGTGTGAGAAGGGGCACTTGTGACACACCAGCCTGACCTACTAATTTAAATTCCCAAATGCCCTAACTCTGAGCCCCTGAAATGGAGGACATTTCATAACTATGTTTGCTAAGGACATGTGGAGGGGTATTCTTCTTGGACCAAATTTTTTTTTTTTTTTTTTTTTAAATACAGCTGAGACTCTCCAGAACATCCTCTTATCCCCAGGCTACAGCATAGCTAAGGTGCAAACCTCATCAGCTGTTGGACAGGGATATTGTCTGCACCATTCACCAATGATGAAACCACCAATTCCAGACATTTGCCCAGGCTCAAGACATCCAGTGCTCTCCGAGATCAGGATGATTGCTCTAAGCGTATAGCCTGTTTTCCTGCTGTGGGTATCTAGCAGTCCACAACATTAAAACAAGTAAAAAAAATCCCTTGCTGAGTTTCCTGTAGGTGAAGATCACTTAATGACAAATACATTGCAAAACATTGGTGCACAGACACTTTCTTAAATGTATTTCAACTGCTGAATATTGGCAGCCTTTTCACTGGGAGACAGTATGACCTCATCATTGAGATTTTGGCTCAGAAATCATCAAAATGAGAGGGGAAGCCACACAGTTTCCCATACTCACCATTCTTCCTTCAGAACTAATACTACCAATGCTCTGAGACATTTAAGTTCTCTGGGTCAATTTGCTCCCTGACTCAGACATTTTCTCTTAACCATAAGAGCCTACTGTATTTTGGGTTTGCTCCAGGATGGGAGCAGTGGTTGAACAGCCTTGGTGATGTCAGTGAGACATCACGTGTGGGGAGAGTAGGAGTCCCAGTATAGGACAAGGAGGTGACAGAAGGAGAGTGTAGTTCAGAAGCAGGGACTGAGCAATGAGCACAGACAGGCTCTGCCATGTCCCAGGACTATTAAAAGTACAGAGACAATTACCAAAGGGAAAACAGCATCTAAACTGGCTTTTGAGACAAAATAGCATTAAGAAAGTTTGCCCAAACACTGGAGGAGACAAAGAAATCACTTTACAGTGTATGCACGGTCAAGGCAACTGAACACTAAAGACAAAAGGACTAGCACAGTGAAACAGAGACTGTCGTCTGGGGAAAGGACAGGCAACAGAAAATCTGATTAGTCTTGAGGGTAGAACAACTTAAATTCAGTCCATAGGGAGTTTGGAATAAAATTATTATTCCATTTTGGAAAAAGGATTAGAAATTACAACATTCTTTATAGGCAGGAAATAACATTCTTTTGATGCTTTTTTCTTCAGTTTTTTCAAATTAGGCAACAGCTGAGATTCCCATTCCTTGGTCCCTTGAGCTGCCAGGTACTCATCTTTCCTTGGCTCCAGTAACCCAAAAGAGAGCCAGGCGTTCCCAAGCCTGTTCCCAGGCTGTCAGGAGGGCACAGCAGAGGTTCCAGACCACTAGCTCCTCCACAAGGAAACCATGGAGCTGGGTACCCTCAACCCAGGCAGTTGCTGGGACATCTATGCTAAACCTGCAGACTCCAGAGCCAGGAGCAGCCTGAATGGTTGGGAGGCACTGAGCCAGCAGACCCTAGAAACCCAAACTTGCCAAGAGCTTGCCAAGCAGCTTAGTGGCAACCAGACAGAGGGCCAGTGTTTCAGCAGAAGTCAGTAGTAACCTCTTCTCTGCTTTGGTATCAGCTAGTCAGTCTTCTCCTGTAGATATTCCTTACCATTCCCACCGTGAAGCTGCATGCATGGCCACGGAGGTGGTCCCATGCCCTGCTTCCTACCAGCGCTCACAACTGGGTGCAGCATACAGTTGTCTGGATGTGACCCCAGTGCAACCTCGTGTCATACTCAGTCATATTTGACAGTTTCCCCACACACCCTGCTCCCCTAGGCTGGGTTTACTGTGGATTGAAGCAATTTTAATCCATTCTGCTTACCCTACATTCTTCATTTGCAATTGTTTTTTCTCCATCTTTAGAAAATATGTGTAAAATTATTAGGGACATTTTATAATAGATAACTTCCTAGCACTTGTATGACCATATGCTGCTACAGGATACAGTTGCTGCATGCCCACACAACATCCTCAGGCAAAATACTCTGGTAAAACTTATCAGTCTTTGGATGTGTTTTATTGATTTATTTTGACTATATGTGAACGAAGGATTGAGGATCCGTCCTGCAGCTTTAACATGGGCTGGTGCCATAATTAGGGAAAGGGGGAGTTTGCCCCAGTCAGAACTGAGTCTTCAGTCCTTAAGCCAACAACAACAGACTCAAATTCGACCTTTACATGAAAGAGTTGTATGAAGAATGAGGTATGGTAAAATCCAACTTTGCGTCTCTTACAAGACTCACACATTCCCATTCACTTCCAGGAGCTTTGCTCACACCTTGTTCCTGGAAACTTGAAAACAAAAACATGACAGGAGAGCTTTGACTGATTTTTCATGAGATAATCAGGAGGTCTTTCTGGGTGTTTTGGTTTTTGGGGGGTTGTGTACGGATTTCGTTTGTTGTTTGGGTTTGGTTGGGTTTTTTGGGTTTTGGGGTTTTTTTTTGTTTTGTTTTTTTTTTAATTTTAATTTATTTTATTTTTCCTCACATTTCTCTAACCTCCTTTTCCCTACACTGTGTCTGTTTTAACAAACCTCCACTCTTCCCTCTAGTGCCCGACACTGCTCTCTTTGTGAGGAAAGGCGCAGAGTTCAGGTTTTCCCCTCTCCATTTCTCTTTGGACCTGACACTGCTTCTGACCCCTGCTCAGCCTTTGCTTTGAAGTGCTTTTTCTGCTCTCTGCTTTCCCACTGGATCATGTTAACCCTCCTCCTTTCCCCACTCCATCAGTTGGCTTCAATAAGCACGAGCTGCTCACTGGAACCTCCTCTTTTGTCTTGTCAGCACTCTTCCACTTCTCAAAATCCTACCTTACACATAACAGTTTGGCAAAAGGTGACCGCTGTGGAGGCCTGGAAGCCACTGCTAAATACCTCACGGGGAACACCGCTAGCTGCACGAGACAAGCTGGTCAAATACACCTTGCATTCGATCCATGTAGCTTCACAGCAGAATCTAAAAGCAAGAAGCCACATGCCTCCCACTCCCCAAGATGACTGTATTTAAGTGTCCTTTTTGCCATGCGCTGCGAACAACGTTACCCTTGCAGGGGCTCTGCACCTTTGCTCCTGCTCTATTGCAGCTTTAAAAAAAAAAAAATCCCACAAATTTGGTTTAAGTATAGATGGCTGATTTGATTCGGTCTCCTTGGTGCTACAGCTCCTAGCTGATGGATGTTCGGGTCAAAGCAAGAAATGGCATCAGCACAAAGAGAAGGGTTTGGCTCTCACTTCTTGAAGACTCGCGAAAGCTTTCCAGATCTATAAATATTCACATTATTCCCACAGAGGGGCAAGAAAGGGAATGATTTGTATCCTTCTAGCTGATTGTGTTAACACATTCCCATTTTTCAGTGTTTCTCAGTTGGATAAATACCATGACAAACAGAGGAAATCCCTGTGAGAGAACATACATTTTAAAGTAAATTGCAGTGATGTGTAGTTTATAAATATTCGCAATGGTACAGGGAAAATCTCTCTATTCATCATATTAACGTATCCTGAATACAAAGATGACCAGTCTCCATTGATGCCTTTTTTAAAAGATACGACTAAAATTTTCACTGGAGGGGGAAGAAGCCTTGTGTATGCTATATAAACATGCATACATAAACATATAGGCAAAGCACACTTTAAAGTAGACCTTATTTTAATCACAATAGTAAAGCTTGATTTATTTTTGCCAAAAAGTTAAAATCTAGCAAAAATCTGAGTCATGTTGCCTGAGGATCAAAACCAGAGAAAATACAAAGCTCAGTTGGCATTAGAACCCCTTAACCACCCCATTAGTGAGAACTGATGATAGCATTTGAATAAGAATGTGCAAACAGTATTTTCCTCAAAAATCACATTGCACAGATAAATTTAAGAGCTTGGGAATACCCTGGATAACGCAGCAGGCTGAAGGACTCTTACAGATCTCTCCTCCAATCTCCTAAGCATTTTTCATTACTGCTTACTAGATTATTAATTATTTTTTAGAGGATTAACATAGTTACTAATTCCAACTCAGGCTTCTTCTCTGACCACTTGAGAATACTGCAAACGAGTGCATCATACGTGGTCTACCTACGCACATGGCTTCAGAGTACACGGGACGAGCATGCAGACACGGAGCCACGGCACTCAAACACACCTCCATGGGTAAGGCTGGGTTTAAGTCACCCCACCCCTCCCAACAGCTCTGGGCAGGTTAATTCCTCTCTGCCAAACTGATGCAGCTGTAGAGGCAGTAACCTCTCCCTGTTCCCACCTCTTTAAACACTTGAAATGCCCAAGGTAGTTAAGGAAAGCACTGCTACTTGGCCCATAAACACCTTTCACCTAAAACAAATGGGTGTTTCTTGCAGTTGCTGATTTTCTAGTTTCCATCATCATCATTCAATTAAAGGATATCTGACACAAGTCATTAAAAGCCCACGCAATGAAGCTGTCCAACATACAAACTAGTCAAGAAAAGGCACTGGGAACTGATTGCACACGTGGAAAGTACAGTCCCTCATTTCACAGCTACCAGCCTGTTTACGTGCAGTGACAACTTCTTAGCTTTAAAAATCAAAATAATAACACATACACACCCAGCATCAGTTCATCCGTCTTGCTGGCAAACAGCTCAGCCAAAGGGAAAACAGGTTGGGGATAACCTACTTGGATCTGCTTGTAGTCCCCGTGAAAATCAAGGTGGCCAAGGCAACCAGTGCGGCTTTTCACACATTCCCAGTGCTGCTCCTCTGCTCAACTGCGGCAGGAGCCCCAGGTGGCCCTCAGCAGAGCCAGGTACCTCAAGGATTTCAGCAAGGTGAACACTCATGATTATGGAGCTGGCTAACAGCCATCACTCATTTTACACTGGCCATTAAGCAGCCTGCAGGCAACCAGCACAGATCCAAAGCTGTTGCGTATGCTCGTTTCGCCTGAAGATAAACAAGGTAGGGGAAGGAAATGCTGGCAGAACCCACTTCTTGACTCTGTACACAAATATTATCTTGCACCCTCTCATTCTGGCTTATTTTCATTGCATTATATCCTCAGGGTCTCAGTGTTGCTGTGCTGGACAGTGTAGAAAATGAATCAGCATCTCCCACACTCAGCCCGCTGGGCAGAAGCAGCCATGTCCTTACCGGTAAGTTCAGGGCATCTGATGAAGGTAGAAAACCTGCAGACCCCACCAAGACCAAAGGGATCTGTGATGGGCTGTACGCTAAGCCCTTCCACCACAGCGTGAGAGAAAAGGCTTTCAAGAACAAAAGGTGTGTACATTTTGTACCATGTTAAAGAGGGAAAATAGCAACAAGGACAAGAAAAGCTTGGGTTGGGAAGGATGTTCCAGCAGAGGTGATTAATGGTGTTGAAAGAAGCCCCAACTGTTGTTTCAAATTTCTTTCCAATTAGCCACAAAGTTACTCCCTCTTTTTTCCTTTTTTTTTTTTTTAATTTATTTTATTTTTCTTTCTTCCTCTTACCTGTGTTTGAATAAGAATCAAGGCTGGTGATTTGTGTTATGACAGCAAAAATAAAGGATCTGTGTACTGTATGCATGGGGATTTAAAGCATTGCCTTTGATGGCTCATTAGCTGCATGTGGCTACATGCAACATTGCTCGACTGAGATATATTGCCCAGGATTTAATTCCAGAATAATTTCAAAGGCATTAAATCGAATGCTTGCCCTTTTCACCATGGTATTTAAACGGTACTTTGTATGCCAAGCTTAAAACAAGAGCAGAGGAAACACAGATGCAGTACTGCTGGAACGTGTACTGAACTTTGTTAAAATGTTAAACATTTATTGGAATTATTTTTTTTCTTAAACAAGATAGTGTTAAACCAGTCGTTACTTCAATTAACTTTCTTTGCTACAAGGGAGAAAGGAGATTTTTTTTTTTTAAACTAACAAACAGCTCTCAGAACTAGTGAACAATATTTCACTTGTTCAGTAAGACTTCAAGACAAGAACGGTCTCAGGCTGGAAAACTAGAAGTGCACATTTCTCTGCTGACTGAGCAAAATAAACCAGACAAATCTTCCCCCGCAGCAGAGAGGAGATCAAACCCCAGAGCTGAGCTGAAGGTCACAAGTCTCACAGCTTCCCAGGCACAGCCCCTCTGCTGCTCCTCCCGTGGGAGGGTGACTCCGATACCCACTGACCAAAGCCATGGTGAGCTCTCAGCTTACAGCCTGGCAGGGAAGTCCAAGGATGGAAGTCTGCCTCCGTTGCATGGGAGCAACCTTGCGAAACAGGCTGCACTCATTTACTGCTGGTCTACAAACTGCATTAAGACAGGGAGCCCTGTGTTTTCTCATTTTTCCCTCCATCTGCCTCATCCCTGCAATTTGAGGGATGCCTACTGGTAAAATGTGAGAAAGTTCACTTTATCCAGTTTACAGTCAAACTTTAATTCTGAAACGAAGCAACCCCCAAAGCACAATTTTGCTTGAACTTACAGCAGAGATGTACAATTACAGCCTCAAATTGCTCCTGGGGAGGTTTAGATTGGATATTAAGAAAAGTTTCTTCATTGAAAAGGGTTGTCAGGCATTGGAACAGGCTGCCCAGAGAGGTGGTGGGGTCACCATCCCTAGAGATGTTCAAAAAACACGTAGACATGGCACTTTGGGACATGGTTTAGTAGACACAGTGGTGTTGGGTTGACAGTTGGACTTCATGATCCTACAGGTCTTTTCCAATCTTAAAGATTCTGTGATTCTAACTGGTTGTGCAGGGGCAGCAGCCCAACACCATGCCCACCTGCCCCCTTCCCTTCGCTGTTTTATTTCAAATGTGGTTACAATTGGCTGGATCAGGTGGTTCTGTCAGAGCCTGAAGGACAGAAGACATTATTAGAATTTGCACCTGGATTTGAAATTCGCACCATTTGGGAAATGCATGTGATTACCTCAAATTGTGTTTTCACGCAGCAAAACTTGGGACTCTACAGTAGTAACACACCGCAATTCAGCTTCAGCTGGAAGCCACATTTTGTTGCCTCCAAAGTGGGATTTTTGAGCAGCCGCAACCAGAAAAAGATGCCTGAGGCAGAAGAATATTTTCATTTTTGAGCCCATTTCAAATAAAATGAAATATTTCATAAAGCTGCACCACAAATTATCAGCTTATTCTGTACAGATGGGGGACTTCTCTGAAGAAAATTGGAATTTTTTACTTTTATATGAATCTGTTCATCTTGGAAGCTTCCCTTTTCTTTCAGTCTTAAGGTGGTTGGTGGAATGTCAGTCTGTGACTTACAGGTCCCAGCAGCACTGCGGTCAGTCTTTTTCTAGCGCTTCACCCAGAGCCACCAAATCCATGTTTTCATTCCTTTATCTCAAAGCAGAACTCTTCAGGGCCTGAGCAACCTCCCCTACCAGTTCTCCTCTCTACAGACCCAGGTCCCTTCTGCAGAGATATTGCCCCGTGGTTTCCCATTTACTGAATTACCCAGGCAGCATGCATGGGGTTTTATAACTGCTCTGTTTACAAACGCAACACTTTCCTTCAAGACTTTCTTGAAGTCTACCTACATTGTGGTGCCTTACTAAAAGAAAAATACAGAATTGTTTTGTTGAGGGTTTGGTTTTTTGTTCTCTTTTTAAATTGCATTTGTTCTAGGCATGACAAGATCCTGATTCTTAACATTATTGCAATACAAGTAGTAAATAAATTAGTAGCAGACACACACATAAAA
The DNA here is from genome assembly GCA_013399095.1 of Psophia crepitans. Taxonomy (NCBI): domain Eukaryota; kingdom Metazoa; phylum Chordata; class Aves; order Gruiformes; family Psophiidae; genus Psophia; species Psophia crepitans. The sequence continues at coordinate 154,048 of VWZZ01006765.1, forward strand.
GACCAAAATCCATCTCACAAAGACTTTTATGAGGAATTTTGGTCCCCCAAAAAATCCCCACAAGCCATTTTCACCAATTTGATTCCAAGAAGCTATCTTGTTTTAAGTTCACTAACAAAACAGCATTAACAGAGGCACCGAATTCCTCCATGTGCCTGAAAACGCAAGCACTTCTGCCCTGCCTCCTGAAGGAAGTGCAGAGGAACAAATCTGTCTGAACACATGGGCTGCACCTGGCTTTGGCTCTCTGCTGTGCTAAGCAGCAGGGGAGCAGAGGAAAAATTGCCCAAAGTGCTCTTTCTGGCTGAATTCCAGCATATACATGATTTAACTGGGAATATTGCATTACCTGTAACCACTATAGAGCAATAGTTATCTCAAGAATTTAGTAACTAATGAGAGCTATTTACAATTAAACCATTTCGTCATGTCTGAAGAGAGACCTTACATTGCACAGGAAGGTCCCAGATCGTCACAAGCGTGCAGAACTGAGGCCGGTCCCTAGAGGCCAGGCCTTGGTTTGATTTTCTAGTTGAGATAAGTTAAGCATAAAATACATGCCCAACCTTTGGTGTACCCCAAATGTCATATCAAAAGTGTTTCACCACGACCATGGGATGTTTTGACTGAAACACCACATAAAGGTACAGCCTGTGGTACGTAATGGCCCTGCAGAGTTTTCCCAATATCTGCTATTTTATGCACTTAAGTGAGGCTTCAGCTTCAAATACACAGGGTGTAAAGTCCTGCTTTTACAAGGTTTCATGGGATGTTGACAAATGAAGTACCAGTGTTTGGGGCAAGTGATTCACTGACATGAGGTTATCCAGAGGTTTAATTTGTCATGCATCTCACCCACACGCTTTTCATTCTTTCTTCGGAGGCAGCATGCTGCACACCACCAGCAGTGAAAGGGCCTCCCTTTGCACAGCAGCAATTCATTTTTCTCAGCTTCTCTCCAGCTAGATATCAATGATTCCCCAGTATCTGCAACGCCTCTCTAAGATCCTGTCAGAAATACAGAAGCCTCCTTTTTCCTACTGCTCAGTTAAACACGGCCTCTGCATTCAGATTATCCAAACCGATTTGTGCATCCATCTCATTCCTTCCCTGCTGATAAAACGTGGGGTGTCAGAGTGGTTTAATCCAGCAACCTGCCAGCCACAGTCTCATTTGTCTGCTAGGATGGAGGCAGTCCCCCACAAGAAGGCTTAAAGTGATGTCTGATCCGTTCATGCTTTTACTTTTAGAAACTGGATTATAGACATGGTACTGAAGGATGTGGTTTAGTGGTTAATAGGTGGTGAGGGGACAGTTGGACTGGATGATCCTTGAGGTCTTTTCCAACTTTAATGATTCTATGATTCCAGTGCCTAAAGACCAAGTCCCATCCTGGAATTTACACCAGAAACCACAGCTGGGAGTGGAAGACGACATCCAATAGATTCGGACCTGAAGCAAGACCTCCAAAGGGTTTGTTTGCTATGAAAACCGATCAGCTTTAAAGCACTTTGTCCAACCCTGGCTCCTTCTAGAGCTGTGCAAATACTTGACTGCCAGGAGATGGATTTTATCATAGCAACATCCAGGAGGACAGTCAGTTCTGACATTTCTGTGTTTACTCTGACTCACTCCTGTAGCTTGGAGACCTGCATCATGATGTCTCCTTTCAGCATGAAAACTACCACACATCCTTTGCCTCAGTACACGTACGAAGTTTTATGCCTACTCTCTCTTGCAAATACTCGTGATCAGACAGGGGTGTTTTAAAAAGAGTTAAAGTTCCCCAAAACAAGTGTTTTTCTCAAGGATGCTACTGGACCACAACTTGCAAGTGCCCACCAGCTCCAGTTATTATTGCTGATCACGCAGAGCCTCCTGTCTCCCACTGCANTCAGCTCCAGTTATTATTGCTCTTAACAGAGTTATTGCTGATCACACAGAGCCTCCTGTCTCCCACTGCAGCTATTCTGCATTTCATGTCAAGTCATTGAAAGACTGGAAGTCACAGAAAACAACTGCAGGCAGAAACTGCTACTTACTTATTTTCCAAGGATATGCTAGCAGTTAGGACAAACTATCACGTTACAAATACACACTTGCATGCAGTAATGTGAACCATAAGAGATTAATTAGTGATGCAAACCTAAAATAGATTAATTAAAGTGCACTAAACCAGGCATCATTTCCTCCACAACCTGCTTGATTTTAATCTGACTCACTCTATAAAAGTGTTTTTTCTCTGGGTTTATGGTTTGCTCAATTGTATCCTCCTCCAGAAGGTACCTTCACAGAAAAGCTCGAGAAACACTGTCTGTACCAGCAAGGACTGAGCCCTTTATGGCAATATTTATTTAAAGGGGGAGAATAGCTGCATACTTATTGATTTTGTGATGGGCTTTCAAAACACACAGAGGGGATTAGTACTCAGCTCATCCTAACGCCTGAACTCATGTAGCTTCTTCAATTAACCTGCAGAAGTAATTCAATGATGTGTTCGATGAATCCCAAAAGCAAGCGGCAGGCACTCGCAATGCGCTCAGACAAGATTACAGCGGCAGAACACGCGCAGGCAGGCACCGATGGCCAAACCCAAGAGAAAATATCTACGGAGCCCTGAATCCTTTACCCGTTTGCCTGTGACGATTATGATAATATCACAGTAACACCTCAAAGTCCCAGCTGAGTTGCACAGCTGACATGTTAAATACCATAAAGATACAGAGAAAACAAGTCTGTCTGGATGCCAAAGTGCTTGCTGCTCTCTAGGGAGAGGTGACAGGCTGGAAGAAGCCATCCCTTTATTTCAAACTGAGGGCCGATGTTTGGGGGGGTAACGGACCAAACCTGAGCTGTGGCCTACAGCCAGGGCTTTGCTCTCAGCTTCAGCACAAGCTGGAGCAAGATCCAAGCTGAAACAGGGAATCTGAACATGAGGAAGAAATAAGAAGTTGCTTTCTGGGACTGCAGTCTGCAAACCTGGTGATGTGCCACATGTCTCAGATATTGGGCACGACTACCTTCACATGCTGCTGTGCTCTGGGTGCTCTTCTGGCCTGTATCTATTACCTTGGGATGCCCTTTGTTACCTTGTTTGCCCACAGGACATTGTATAAATAAAAAGTCAGTGAAATTCTTTCCACACTTTCTATTAGAAAGAGACTTTCTCCGTATTCCTCTGCACTTTATATCCTATGGCTCTCTGCCACAGACTTGTGTAAGTGTAGGAGCAGCTCTTCCTTACAGTTTAGCTTCTTTAATGTGAAATAGTGGTACAATAGTCCAGTTCCAAATCCACACAGAACCTGTTTCTTTCAAAAGCAGTAAAGCAATTTTAAGGTATTTCCATGGAGCAGAGGAAATATGAAATACAGCAGAGTCTCCAACTGCAAAACAGACTTGGTCTGATTTTTTTTACCAAGCGGTGTGACATATACCAACCACCATTATAGACTAATAAAAGGTAAATTCAGTTTTCTGTCAAAGATGACCAATAAAGTTTTAAACACGGACAACACCCATACAATTCTATAACATCTGAGCAGATTAATAAAGCTCCCTTTAAAAGCACACAGACCCTCAGAGATAACATTCTACCGTGGTATAAATCAGCCAGCTTTACCGTAGAAGGGATGTGCTGCACATCATGACACGCTCAATGCTGCCCGAACTACCCCTTTTAAAACGTTAAGGATTGCTCTTCAGTACCATCGGGTTGTTCGGCAATAGCAGCCTGCCTAGCAACACGATCTTCAGAGCAGAACGCAACACACCAAGAGAATATGAATAGTTAATTAAATTAAAGCAAATATTACTCCATTTTACATAGAAGCCTGTAGGGCTCAGCTGAAATCATGATCCTCTCTGAAAACAGAGAGGGTCTCTGCCCTGCAGTCTCAGTAGAGAAGACAGATGAAGGTGAAGAGAAAACATTACTTAGAGGGAGAGGCAATACAGCAACTACTTGCAGAAGCCTCCAGGCATGTGCATCCTTTCTGAGAGTCATTTCTTGACCATGAATGGGTTCAAGTCTTAGAAGCATATTAGATAGAGAAGGAGACCAGACAAAGGGATGGGCAGAGAGATGACAAGGCACAGCAGAGGCATGGGAGGGTTGTACCCACAGGCAAAACAGACCAAAGATGCTTGGCATTTGCTTGCCTGCAGTGAGAAATAGCTGTACCACACAGACCCCTAGCAACCAGCCTGGCACCAAATAAAATGTCAGGTGCTGCAAAACAGGAGAGGGGTCACTGTCAGCTGGTACAGCTATGAGAGGATGCTGGAAACCAAACTTCGGGTGGCAAAGCAAGAAGCCTTGAAGCAGCATAAAAATAACAACAAATATTCTGGAACAATCTGAATGCTTTGCCTGTGAAGAGGAGGAAAGGTGGATGGCTTCATGGCCAAATGCAAGGTGCTGTCAGTTCATCACAGGCAGGAGGATGTCGAGAGCCCTGGGGAGCACCTCGACAGTTAGGATGGGCAGTGGGGCACAGCTGTACATCAGATGCTCACCCTGGAGCACTCCCAGCAGTGTGAGCAGCAGCTCCTGAGCCCTATTGAAAGATCTGTCCTGAGTGTCCATACATATCAAGCCATCTTTATTGCCGGTGTACTTTGAGAAAGAGAGCCAAAATGCTTTCAAGCTCTGATAAGAGGTTTCTGTGAGGCATGCCAAGGAAGCAAAAGGAAAAAGAAAACCAACCATGTTTTGCTTCTGTCTGGAAATGTGGAAACACCATCCAAACCAGGGAAGAAAGGCCTCTGGAAGTATTTGAATTAGAACCCAGGGGCCTGATTAAGAAAAACACTTTAATATGCTTAAAAAGCTTTGCTGCATTAAGACCCAAATCAAGCAAGGTACAGATGTAAGGTAATCAGAGAAAGAGGATAAAAGAGTTAGATTCTTTCTTCATTTATGAAAAGGGATGTACAGAATTTACCATTTTGCAGGACACGCAGAAGACAGAGGCCATTAGTTCAGGCACCCCAAGCATTTCTCTTCCCAGTTTTCCTGAACCCTGCTGTGTGGGACTATTCAGCTCTCCCACACCGGATGCTTGGAGGTCCACACCAGGTCATGAGACATTGAGACAAAAGTCCTCTCTTACCCACAAGCCACTGCCATTGGAATTAAAGAAATAGAACTGCAAAACCAGGAAAATTACTTAACATAACAAATGCAAGACCACAATCTAGGTTAGTCCATTCTCAGACTTGTGCTCTTTTTAATAGGCCACACAACAGTTCTCTTCTGGTGATAACGAGAATAGAAATCAGCACTTTGGTCATTTTTGGAGGGACTGGATATTTTAAACAAATGCCTTTTTAAAAACCTACAAGACTACATGATGTACACACTGATCCCCTTTAACACCGGTCAGCGTAGTCCTGGCTGAGAGCAGCCACAGGGCAGGCTGCCTGCTCTGCATCTGTCTGCATCCTCCAGCCTCAGCAGCAGCTACGAGCCACAGGGACAAGCAGGAGAGCAGCAGTGGGCCAGGCAAAGCTTCACACAGCAGCATGGCTAGCATTATAGTGCTGTCTCTAGTGAGCTGGTCAGCGTTTTCCTGCGTTACAGAACAGGACTGGCATTAACAGTGCTTGAAGGACTCAGGTTGAGGGTCAGTCTGGTTCTCAGGACAGCAAGAGGAAGGGACAGGTGGCACTGAAGAGGTTTTCAGCCAAGCCTTGGTCTGACCCAGGCAGCACTCTCCATTTTTCTCTGCTGACGTGACTGAAGTGTTGCTATCTGCAGAGTCAGTACCCTACCTTAACTCAGATTGACTCAGATGTAATTCTTGCAATAATGGAGCAAGACTGCATTGTTGACAGGATGCTGATTCATTTCAAACGGCAAATGATGGACTGAAGAATAATGAAATCTGGGAATATCTGAAATTCTTATCCTCTGTGCATTAAGCAATCAAGAACCGTAACTCCTTAATTCTGCTCCTATCTTTTCCTTAATGTCATCTTTTCTTGTCAGGGAAGATAAACCAGATCTGAATTCAGGGATTTGTGCTTTGAGTCACTATTGAAGTGTTCATGCTGACTTATTTAACATCTCTAGGCATTGAATTTTCAGCAATAGGCCTGACATTGGTTTAAACTAAAAATTAATGATGGAAAAACATTCAAGAACATTTGCAAGATGGTAGCGCACTTGCATAAGAAATAGACTTACAAGAGGAGGGCTTAATCAGAGAAAGAGTAGGACACAACAAGCATATCCAGAAACCACAGCTAAAGCTGTGCAACTTAAGGACTCCCTGAAACCAATGTGTGTCCTTACCGATACAGATTATGGTTACAAGTCCAGCTCTGTTACTACCAAAGGGATGTCAGCACCCATGTCACTCAAACCAATACATTGATAGAAAACAGTCACATGTGCAGCAAGTGGTTGGAAACAGCAGCAATGATTGATAAAAGATTCTGATAAGAGAAAGGTAAGAAAAAGTGCTTTAAAGTAGGTATTTGTACATCACTAGGAGAAAAGGAAAATAAAATAGCAAAGTTTGCTGATTATTTAAAACTTGAAGATTAAACATTTGCTTTATCTTAGGCTGTGACACTAGAGCACTATAAAAAAAATCCTGCTGAGAATTCAACATATGTTTTCTAAATAGAATAAAAAAATAAAAATTCAAGCCTGATGTAAGTATTTGCAAGCAAATAAAGAGACACAAACCTCCTAAATTGGAAACAACATAGGCCCCTAGGAATCCCCTCCTGAGAAGCTTTATTGGTTATAGCTCTCATGAAGTCCTTACAATTTCCCACTGTATGTATGAATGCAAATAGGTTCAGAGGGTGCATTAACAAAGGACATCATACCAGCCCCAGTGATGCCATTGCCTTACCCGGCGCGGATGACGTATACGTGCCACTCCAACTGCCTTCCTTAGGAAGGCCGTTATTGTATGAAAACAAGAATTCTCAGCATGGGCTTCGCAAGCCAGTGTCGAGGAGCTGCGTCGTTCCTTTACTGCTCAGGACAAAGTACTCTTGGTAAAGCACAGCTGAAACGGGAGGAAGTTTCAATCAAAGCATGGGAAAGAAGAGCTTTGCTGTGCAACAGGCTGGGAGACATTGAATAGAAGAGGCAGGGGGAATAACGGACTGCTAAACCAGCAGAAACAAGAGGACGAATTCTGCTCCTGCAGACAGTGTTTCACCAGTGAGATAAGGCAAAACGACCGGGGTTTATTTTAATTTGTTTGGTCCCCAACCAGAGAACTATAAATCTAAAACCCTGGCCAACATGAAATAAGTTGGTGTTTCTTAGTTTATTGAGCCTCTCACTAAAAAAAAAAACAAAACACCAGGAGACACCCAGGCACTCGAGCAGAACTCCTCACGATAATGCACACAGTGTTCAGCAGAAGGAAAGCTGCCAAGGAAGGTTATCAAAACCAATGGATAAAGAAAATTTTCAAGATGCATCTGGACACTGTTATGACAAGAGCGGTTTGCAACACATAGGGATAAAGTTTTAATGAAATATTCTTAACAAGAGAAACTAGCTACACCTAGTCAATAGAGAAAAAGGCCACAAATCCTTATCTTTGCAAGTAATACATCACTGAAGCCAAAAGCTCCCCCCAGGAAACAGCGGGCTAAGGAGGTGCTGGCAGGGAATCAGGCAGGAATGGCCTGCTGCTATTGCAAGCACACCCTTTGGCATCAGGGGAAGTAAAGTATTTTTTCCCTTTATTACAGAGTATTTATTCACCCTGGGGGGTCTGTTTCTCTCAGGCAAGGCGTTAGCACCAACCAAGCAAGCAGGAGGGAGACAATAAGGGACCCTATACATTTTCATTTCGACACCAACCCACACACCAAGAGAAGGGGATTAAGTGGAAGCAGAAATACAGATCTTATCAGAAATGCAAGGTGAAAGAAACTACTGAATAACAACCACCAAACATCAATGTGCAACAGCTCTTCCCAACTTCAGCCAGTGTCCGGAAGCCCCAAACCACTTGATCTGACAGTCAGAAGCAAAGCTTCCCAAGAGCACTCATGGGTAAGAAAACATCTAGGTTTATCCAAATACAGGAGGAGATGCATCCTAAAGTCACAGTACGTAATGCATTTGGAGTGCTCAGGAGTTACGGGCCAGCTCTTCTACTGAGCTTGTTTGACTGAAGCAAGAACAGCAGCTTCCACAGGAAAGGGCTGTACCAAAACCACTGCTCAGAGCACAGACGCTGTGATCCAGGTCTGAGTTTCACAGGCACTGGGCAGGGAGAGAAGGCCCACAGCCTGCTCAGCCCCTTTGGAAGGGTGCATGAAGGGCTGCAGCTTTTCGGGGGGGTGGGGGTGTGTGTCTCGTACTGCTTATGGGATGCCTCTGTCAAATTTTGCAGAGCAAACCCATTTCTTCGAGATCTTCTCAGAAGTATCCACAGCTTAAAGTTTTGGGCAGGGTGGAGATGGCCTCAAATCTATCAGACAGCTCAAGACTCCTCCTCCACTTTTTTAAAGAAATGAGCACTTGGGAAATCATTGTTGTCAGCTGAATACCGTTATAAATCACATATTACCATTTTTTCACAGAGAACCATTATAAATCAAACCCCTGTTTCAGAGGCAAAGAGCAGAGCAGCACTCCAAACCACACAAAAAGGCCATAGATCCCAATATACCTATGAACTTCAGCAGAAAATTTACATTCACCAGGAACATTTTTCACTCAGGGCAGTGAAAAATCCATATGCCCTTTCCGTGGGTGTCCTGGGGAACAGGACGTGCAAGTACAGCAGCCGGACTATTCTTTGGGGGAAATTCTAGAGGGTATTTCTCATTAAAGAGACATTCCTGTAAATAAAGGAGACTACTGTATATCATCTCCCACCCAAGGCAGACGCTTTAATGCAAGCCTAAGAGGCAGGACTGTTCAGGCTCAGAACATGAGTTAAGTCCTTGGAAGGGATCTGGAAAATACTACTGCTGACAGGAGAGGGGAGCGAGGGGAGGCAGAGGAAGACCTTTTAAAATAAGTTAATTAAAAAAATGATCACAGAAACAGCAGACTACATGTAGACTATGTCATGCTGCGGCAGAAGAAAGTGAGGGGCACTGGTGTTCAGTCTTCATAACTGTTAAATCCTGGTTTACCTCAAATGTGTGCCTGCCCTCAGCAGTGCTTGGCTTGGCTTAGCTTCTACTGTCAGCTGCGTACACAGAAGTTTGGAGTCACAGGACTCTCAGAATCCTGCTTATTGCACATTTATTCAGGTAACAATCTTTTCCCTCCACTTTAGGGCACCATTCCCCTTCTGCAGGCAGAGATCTTGTAGCTGGAAGGTGACCTCAGTAGACTCAGCTGGACTTAGCTGGTCTTAAAAGGACAACATTATCTTATTAAAATCACCAGAAGTTTATCCCTGTGGCTTTCAATAATCAGTCCAGAAGACACTCTAGGCCTTAATTCTACTCCTCTTAATCCTGTTGAGCAGCATCTTCCTTTGCAATTGAAATCCTCCTTCCACACAGGCGTAGCAGAGCCAAAGACGAACCCCCCCACACCTTCAGCCACCTAAATGCAAGGAATCTAGTGTAAAATGGCAGTCTGTGCTCCTTCTCCAGTCAGGCACTGCAGAGAAAGAAATCTTGCATACATGGGTTCATAAAAGACGAAAGCCACTATGGAAACACCTCTTTCTTGCCATTGCTTCCAGAAGATGCTAGCATCTTATCGTTGCAGTACTGTAGCACATAGTAAAAACCAGAACACACTATTTCCACATCTACTAGAGTTCAGCACACAGTTGCTTTGTTAATCTGAAGCCCTAAAAACAAAAATGTAAATCACTTCACCAGCACAACTCCCCAAAGGCCAAGTGACCCCATTTTATTCCAGAAGAACATTTTGTACAAATCAACATAGCTAATTTAGAAGTTTTACAGCAAAGCCCTGAGTCATCTGTAAGACAAATTCAGACCAGTGTCTTTAAGACAGTTGCAAAAGTTTTTGAATAAGGATAACAATCACAGTGTCAGGAAACAAATTTCTTATTTGACTTACAAACCAGACTTTCATGAACTCCCATAAAGTGACCAGTAGAATCAACTTGACCTCAAAAATGGAAGTTTGGCATGCAGATGTAAGCTAATAAAAGAAGTCATCAAAAAGCAGCGCTGAGAACAGGCACCCACAAAGCATTAGCAGCAGTATAAAAATCACATGGTGCCAAGCAAAAATATGATATGAGTGACAAAAGCAGTGCACACAAAAGAAAGCCTGGAGAATCCCAATACTACATTTCAAGCCAAGACCGTTCCACACATGTCAGGAGGTCTGTACAGAGAAAGATGATCATTTTAAAGGCAGTTTCCCAAGATTTCCTCTAACAACTCCATAGACAGAGTTACTCAATCATTTGCATTATTTTCTTCACACACAGTAGACTAGAAAATACCATTCTAATAGAGTTAGCTTTCTGCCTGCAGCTGGGGCAGAAAGGGAGGAAACTACACTCTTAGATGCTCCAGTTGCTCAAAGATTTAATAGCTTCCATTTGCAAAATTATGGCTGCTGAAGAAAAAAAAAAGATAGAGTAATACCAGACGTTTCAGATTGGAAACTTAAATACCTGATTACTGCGGGTGTTCCCTTTCTGAAGAGGAGATTTGCATAGCTGAAATTTGGTATGTCTCCAAAATGCTTGCCTCTCTGAGAACACAGCATTACTAGGACAGCCTGTGGTGTACCCCCAAAGCATTCCTCCAGAGCAAGGAGTTAGGCTCAAGCCTAGCTTCTGCCTGGCCAGCCTAGGTCCAAAGAAAAGGCCTGAAGTCACGTCCTACAAACCCTGTTTGAGGTAATCTGTTGGGCTTTGCCTCCCTGCTTAGCTCCAGACTGTCTCAGCTATGCTGCCTTCAGCATCTGAACCAGGAACCTTTTCTTTTTCCCCGCTGCTTTCTATTTCTATTGCCATACTTATGTCACCCCTCTAAAATTAGAGATGTGCTATTTATTTTCTACCAGTACCTACAGCATTACTTAGGAGTTATTACTAGTAACAGAGAAAACAAATTACATCCAAGATAACCTATGTAGAAAGCTTGGGCATGGCCTTCTGTTTATTAACTCTCACTGGGAACTAGCTAAAAATAAAACTGCAGTGAAGCAAATTTAAAATGCTTAATACATGAGTGAATTTATGTAATGCACTACCATCACGTGGTTTGAGGGTTTGGGTTTTTCTTTTAAGTATAAAACTAAAACCAATTCATACTTGGTGCTGTATTTCCCAAATAACAGTATGAGATAAAGTTTAACTTAAACACATTAGGAATAAACACTGTTTTTGTTAAAACTTGTTTAAGTACTGAAGGACATGGTTTAGTGGGTAATGGGGGGGGCGGGGGTGTCAGTTAAACTGGATGATCCTTGAGGTCTCTTCCAACCTTAATGATTCTATTCTATTCTACTCAATGTGGCACATTTGCCTGCAGGTGATCCGTACCAGCACCAGTCCATAACCTCAAATATTAAGGTATCAAAACTCAGACTCAGTTCTTACCCCAGTCCGGATCTCATTTATGGGCTCCTGATGTCAGCACTGCCTCCTTTCCAAGGCACACATCCCTGCCACATGCCACCAGCCCCATCAGGCTGGAAACCCTTTTCCCTCAAATGGGCATCCACACTGCTCTGAGGGACAAATCCAGACATTTGCTGCTGCTTCACACTATGCATAAGTCAACACTCCTTTTATATTTCTGTGATCCGCAGTTGGGTTTGTTCCCTTCATAGTCAGGAATCAGTTTTTAGATACAGTCTCATTTATTAGGATTCTTGTAGATGGTTCTGCAGTAAATAAATCTTCATATAGATACTCAGCTGTTAGGGTGACATTATGTTGGAGTAACCCCAGCCTGCTTAGGATCTAACCAACATTCTACAAATAGAAACAAGGTTTTAATGAATGAAAAGGAAGAGATCACTTCCCTTCTTTTAAAAAAAGGCACTAAATATGGGCAGGCATTAGAAGCACCTCCATAACACAACAATTCCTAGCAGAAACAGTTATTCTCCTACCAAGGTTGTGGATGCATTATCCTAAAGCAAGAAAATCATATTCTCAAAACTGCTAAATACAAGAGAGAAAAGCACAGTTAAGCGTGCAATTGTCAATTTCTGCCTATCTTACAGCACCCACCCAGTTAAACTAAAACATAAGCACACGACTGTTACAGAACAATAACCAGCAAGTGTTGGGTACAATTACAGGGTGTTTCCTAAGAACACAGTTCACCTCAGGATAGAGTGTTCAACCCAGCCCTGCATCATGTTTAAGCCTTTTGAGACAGACAAGGGAAAAATTCATCTCAGAAGAACAGATAGATTATTCGGTGTTAAGGTTACACAGGGATAAGCACGTACTGTAGATATCCCACTCTGACATAGTGCAATATCATGGCAAGGACCCCCAGTCCATCTCAGCTGTGAAGGCTTTAGAGTTGTGTACTCTCAGATGGTTTACAAATACACTGCCCTGAATTTTTTCAGACTTGCTCTCAGCTGCTTTTCCTACTTTGCCATAGCACTCTGCCTGTGTTTCACGTCCTCGCTGTACTTAGCCATTCAGGTGCCCTTCTGTTCAGTGGGTAAAACAAGTTTTCTATCTGATTTCAGTGATTATTACCTTGCCTTCCAGGGATGTCACATCATCCATGCTCCCCAGGGAACAGAAGACATATTAGGTACCTAATCCACACTTGCAGAAAGAAGCATTGCAAATAACTTTCACTCACTGCAAGAATTTGTCATAGCTAATTTAATACACAGCACAGTAACTGCTTAGAAACAGTTCCCCAGCCCCACCTCTTCCACTGCTAGGAGCACTACAAATAAATGCAAGTCCTGCTCCTGACAGAGCTGGAACAGCAGGCAAGGGTCAATAAATCTCAGTCAGGAATTTCATATGACAGTAGGCATAAAACAGCACAGCTTTGGCTGGTAGGACCTTGCTACAGGATCATACAGCAGAAGTGCTATAGATTCTAGTTACAGTAGAGGAAGAGTAATTTTTGTGGGATCTTCTGAAATGTGGTCATGAACAAAGCATATCAGCTTGGCCAAGTTGTTAGAATGAATATCCACAACAAAATATTTGAGATTTTGCTTCAAAACAACCGTTTTGAAGCAAATCTGGCAAAAAGCTCACACTTTTGAGTGAAAACCAGGCAAATGAGAAATTAAATATTTGTGTTGAAGGCTTTGGGTGCAATACTGCAACAGAAGTAAAAATATTTATATTTTGTATTATAAACATCCAAATTCTGGTGATAAAAGAGGGAAAGCAGCTAATTTTCAAAGAATACCATAACTGATGACTGAAGTCTCCATTGCAAAGAGTTATAGAAGTCCAGCATGCACTTGGCCCCAAGTGCCCAACCATGCTTGTTTCCATTTGTCAAATACAGCCTGGATTTAACTGTCATTCTCAAGTTTCTGCCAAGGTTTATACAAAACCTGAACCTCAAATGTAATGAAAGAAGGTTGAAAGAAGAGATCTGGCAGCAACCTTTCAGGTTTTATTCAAATAGTGCTTTAATTATGGAGGAAAGTGGACCTGGACATCTGTCATCACTTTAATATACTGTCTTCAAGTGTGACCATATTGTTTAACTCCTTCAAATCAAATTGAAATGTTTATTTTGTAATACCACTCAAAAGATTTAAACAGAATTGGGGGTTTTGGGCATAGATAATCAAGGAACAGATTAATCAGAAATAAAATCTAATCCAAAACAACTCAAGATCTATCCCCTCTTGAAGTTTTGGCTGCTTCTGAATAGAGAAATTGAGATCTTCCTTTAACAGCTCTTCTCACTTCCAAAGTGCCTTTCTCCCTTCTGTCCCTACAGATCTTTTCCAGACCCCATTATGTAGAAGCTTGTCCTTTTTAAGCACTTTGAAGTTTGTATCTTACAACAAGATATTTGGAACAATGTTGTAGAACATTTCTACTTGAGGTGGAATCGGTGGCTTAACACTGCATGTGCTAAACTGCCTCGAACAGGACAAGCTTTTAAGTTAGAGGCACCCAATGACTACAGACATTGGGGAAAAACATTCACTCTCAGAATGCAGGAGAAATTTATGTCTGTATGGAAGATCGGGAGGGGAAGAAACAGAGCCTGTAGCTAATACCACTCCTTTTCCCATTCTCTAACACAAAAGTGATTAGCTACTGTAACCTGGAAAACATGCAACTACAACTACATTTCACTAAAATAATTGCTTAGAGAAGAGCTTGGATGAGCAGCAGAACCCTTCCTCTTGGCTAAGTGTTTCACATTGCCATGGTGGCACCTTGAGTCACCTCACCAGTGTCTGCTCTTGGTGCATTGACCGAGACCTGAATTACATGCCTTCCCAAAGGCATTTCCATGCAACTGTGGTGTCCATTGTCTTAAATATCCTCCTAGTCTTCACTTCTACTGGCTTCATGACTGACATATCCTCAGTCTTGTACACATCCTTCCTTCATCCCATCGAATTGGTCAGCCACCCTCTAAGGAGAGCTGTGCCTTATTTCATTTTTAATTATTTCTTTTCTATAAAATTAATACCTTGTTCTTCTCTGATCAATTCTCCCCCTCCCTCAAGGGGAAAAAGAAATTTTAAAGACAAGTCCACAGTAGAACTAATTTTCATCACCCTTGGCAGCTTGATAATTGAGTACTTCTCTCATTCCGTTGCCCCTTTAATGAGGGGGCAAAAGCTCTTTTGGTAGCAGATGCATTAGGAGATCCTCAGGTTTCCTGATAATACACTTTATTAGCAGGGCTGTGCAAGTGTCGAATGGAGTCCCCCTTGCTCATCTAATAATGGGCAGGACGTTGAAATTATTCCCTGCCTCCCCCCCCCAGCACTCACTTCAACGGGTTTTGGATAAACCATCCTTGCAAGGCTGGCTAGTACTGAGCATCCCTGAGCCATTAATATCATGTCCTCTCTCTGCTACTGGAAGAACAGCCATGATGATCTGGGCATGGCCCACACCATAGCCTGGAAGCAGAAGGAACAGCAATGGCACAGAGCACTTCTCTTGCCTCAGAGATGAGCTACTTCACATTCTGCAGTTGTCCTGCTGCCTGGCCCCCTGCATTCCTCCCACCACACAGGAGCTGTGATAATGGAAAATGGGCAGGAAGAGCGTGGTTTCACCACCTGGCAGGCTCAAATGATACTGTTTCCATGGTTATTTCTCACCATAGATTCTGTATGAAATGTTGTTGTTTTTCCTCATTGACACCTCAGAGGGACTCTCCAGCTAGTAATGCTTTCTCCAACATTAAATTACCAAAGCTTCAACTGCTTTTAATTTGTTAAACAAATCACATGCTTGATTAGGTCAAATACAAGGAATGCTGCAGCTCCTCATTCAGCTAAGATTCAGCACATTTATCAGCCAAAAAGCAAAGATGGAGATACATTCATGGCACTGCACTGTTGGTGTCATCAGGCTCTGAACCAGGCCTTCAAATGAGAGCAACTAGTGTCATAATGTTCAAAATAACTAGACCCACCATTTCATTGTCATCCTGTCCTAGTGTTTTCCAAACTATCAGCATTTTGTTCAGTAAAAATACTGAAACATAGGCAACCACTGCAAGAAGAGCTTGTTCAGCTGTTGGAGAACCAGCCTAGGACATGGGTGATTTCAGGGAAGTGGGTTAGAAGTGTAGGTACTTTATGTTTAAAGGCTTTCTCCATCCCAAACACCAGACAATAACTACTGGTCTCATCTCCAAGTAGAGCCCATCAACACAGGTCTGCTGCTTTGAAGAGCAGGAGAACACACCAGAGAATCCACAGTAGATTCTCCTCAAATATGGGATCAGAGCAATTGAGTAATAATGTTTCATTTTTTCACTATCACATCTAAGCACGATCATATTTCTTGTCATATGTAACATATGTCACATCTCTAAGCGGATTGCATTTCTAACCTGGTCAGGTTAATGCTTTTCTGGAGCAAAGCAGACTGACCTCCAAGCGCCATTTCGGGGGACACACAAAGTTGCGTGATTGATGACACTTCAGTACAATTTATTGTCTGAAGAGTCCTATCTAGCACATTTGTTTCAAATATGCAACATGTGAACAGTTGTACCTGACACCTGCCTTTTGAGGAACCTTTGTTCCTTAATAGGATAGTAAGGACAGTAAAGAATTTACGTGGACTCTGCTCAACTACATGAATTAAACACTGTTGAGTATTAGTTTTCCCCCACCACCACCTTCCCCCCAATTCTAGTATATGATTCCCCAAGAGACAGTATATCACAGTTCCTTCAAGTTCAAAGTATGGTTCTTTAACACAAGTGGGATTCATACTCAAATTTGGGCACTAGGAACAAGACTCAGGTTGACATATATGGGCACCATAAGGTAAGCACCAGACTTTGCAGATAAATCTTACCCACTACTACTTCTATACTTCTACCTGCCAAGGTTGGGATTCTCCTGATCATTACTATTTGTCAGGATCATACTGGCACCCCCTCCAAATCCCCGATCAAAATGTAGAAAAAGCAGAGCCAGCACGTATGTCCATCTGCTCTAATTGGGCTGGTCCTGGGTGGAGCCAGGAGCTGGACTTGATGATCCTTATGAGTCCCTTTCAACTCAGGATATTCTATGATTCCATGATTAATTAACTTTACAGACTATCACTCAGTGGTCTTCACAGCACTAGCGTCAGGGGAGAAAGTGACACTCAGAAAATAATCTAATGGAAAAGTAAAAAGCTTTGTTCCATGCAAAAAGAAAATAAGTGCCCTACCTGGGATTAAAAGCCCTGAGGCTCCTGCCCTCTAATGGATGATATGCATCTGTATATGATTTATTGGAAACATTTCATAAAATATTATAGAACATCGTGTTACTTTGAGATGTATGCATCTCATTACTCATCATATGTGTTTCAGTTTATAGCAGATAGCTTCAGTTTCTGCTGTACAAAATCTGTAAACATGTGAGTTGTTAATAGCCAGAAAAAGATATATTCTACATGCTTTCTTCCTTCTTGGAAAAGGGGAAAAAGAAGCTGTCCCTATGTTCAGCGCTACCCCCAGCCTGATCTCCACTGTAGCCACCAGACATGCAAACTGACTTTGACACTGTCATGCTGATCAGAACTTTATTTTTAATGCACCGATACGTTGCACTTGAAATGCTTTTTCAAGCAGTTCGAGATTAACATCTCCATTAAAAGTAATCACAGGCAGCATTTTACACCGATTGATGAAATAGCACGATCATTTTGCGTTTTTCACTTAAGTATCTGAAAGTCTCCAAAAGCATATCTTGCATCATGAGACGCACTTGGAATCAATCTCTTATCTGCACAAATCACCAGGATAGTGTTAATGCATCTGCTCTCACAGGAAGAAAAAAGGCTCAACTGTTTGCTCTGCTCTAAATAATTAAGCGTAGCCAGCAGAATTTCGAGACTGGCAGTGCAGATGTTTCTCAGGGTTGTTAGTGCAGCCAATGGGCTGCAGATTTTCCAGCTCTTCTGGTTCTTCAGCTGCTTTCAGCAGCTTCACATTCACATTCCATTAATGGGGGACAGTTAATTCTGTCAACTGCATCGCCTTGGAAATCACTGCAAACAAAAACCCCCCACTTCTAACTGAATGCCTTTCCCTGTGTGAATATAACAACCCTTCCCAGTGACAAATTCTACAGTGAGCAGTGGCAAGCCTCGCTTTGCTGAAACCTCCTGCAAACCCACACAGCAAAGCCAAAGCCTGATGTTAGCAACAGTCACATCTTTGCCAAAATCACTAGAGTTGAAGAAGAGTATAAAAAAAAGGTGGAATTTGATTAGATACACACACATTTTCTTTTTATGTGGCCAAATCTTGCTTAAATTTACATCAACACAACCCACCAACTGCCACAGAGGTGTACGGCTCTACTTGCATATGTGCTGAGATTTATGCATAAAGCTACCCATAACTGAACAGGCTTATCACCAGAGGCACAAAACCAACATATGTTAAGATCTACAGTATATTTAAGATTACATCCTGATTTGTTTTCTGAGCAGAGACATTCTCTATGGGATAATCCAGTCCTGCAATTTAATTCTTTTAAAAAAATATATGCAAGGCACATTTAGGAGGGCTTCAACTCCCCATGCATTAATAAGGATCATATCTCTTTCTCAGAGTGCAGCATGCACACAAGCTACTAAAATTTTACTATTAAATTACTTGCACCATGTCTAATGTCTCCACCTAAAAGCCGTTGCTAGAGGCTACAAAAAAAGTCTCTGTAGTACTCACAGGCCAGGAAGTACCCCAAGTTCACAGTTATTCTGCTGCAGCAATGTCAGAGCCGTTGGCTACTGTGCACTATGCTCTCCTGGGATGAATCCTGTCTAGGAAAGGCAAGCCCTTGTCATCAATCCTGTTGGCTTTACTTCATTACTCTGAAAAACAGGTCTCTGGCTGCAAGCAATCCTTAGCTGTGTAGACTGTTAAGGGTGAAGAGCCATTGCCTTCTTGCAACATAGCTGGATATCTGTCTAGAAGTGTAAACCAACTTCAGAGACCCAGTAAGAGCTTGTAGGAGGACCCAGAGTGTCTCAGAGCTTGCTAGAGTGACAGCAGATTTTCCTCTTCCACAGTGGTTGGCTGATCTGCCTTTACTTTCCATTGCAAAAAAAAAAAAAAACCTGGAAAGGAGAGAGCTAGACCAGACAACAGCTTCAGACACCCTCAGTGCAGCCAAGAAGAATTCCACAACTTATTCTAGATTTAAAAACTAAATAGAATAGAATAGAATCATTAAGGTTGGAAGAGACCTCAAGGATCATCCAGTCCAACCGACGCCCCCCCACCTATTAACCACTAAACCATGTCCTTCAGTATTGCGTCTAACCTTTCCTTAAATAACTCCTCTAATTCTTCAGTCTCAATAAGCTAAAAATATTGGTGCCTCTTTGTGTTAAGTGAAGTATTCTAAAGCCCATGCTTAAATACAAAAAGATTGGCACAAAGATACAAACACATTATGGCATATGAACATTGAATTCCTAGACTGCATGCTGTTAAGCACAACCCTAGGTAGACTTCCATAAATAGTGTTTACCAAATTAACATGGCACAAGTCAATAGCCATTACAATTTCTCTGCCATTTCTCAGTCCTGAGGTAGTGTGGTAGATATAACTGTTGCATGAACAAATCTGAAGCAGCAAGGACCTCAGCCCCATTGGGAGGACTATAATTTCTGGCTGAAAAAGCATTATTCTGGATACCTGCCCTGCCTTGAAGAGCAGTTCTTAATTGATCTAAAACCAGCATTAGAAAGAGAGGAGCAGTTGTACACGAAAGTCAATGAGATGCACTTGTCTTGCGGTGTAACCAGGACCCTTCTAAGACAAGGAGACTACCAGAACAAGTGCCCTGCATGATTTTGTCCTGAAGTCCCCCGAGCCTTCTCCCCCAGGTGATACAGGTGAATTGGAAATCAGGGTTACGCATCATACAGTTTGCTTCCTGCTTCCACACAACCTTAGCTGATACCTCAAGGCAGGAGGACACAGGACCCTGTGAAGGAGACCCTGACTTTCAGAGCCAGCTCCTCACATAATCTGCCCTTTGCAAGTCTTCCAGTCAATTTAATTATGACCCTTGCTGCAAGTCTTAAGGGGGAAGCCACAAACCAGAGGGGGAATGAACTGTCAGCAGTTTTATAGTCAAGGCCACTCCTAAAAAATGCCCACAAAAATAAAAGAAGTTGCAATAAAAGACAGACACTTGGGTCAATGTGCCCTTGTTGCAAGTAATCTGTGCTCCAGCATGTCCTGTAATTTTGTTTAGATTCGCAGATGTGCCTGTAACCAGAAACAGCCATGAACCATCCTCCCTGAAGTCATGACACAGCTCCTGATGTTCCAGAGATAGAATGGGACCAGAGATGGGAAAACAGAATTAACATCAAAATCCACCCTACCCACCCCACCCAGATCATTTGTTTTTCCACAAGTATGTTAAATGCACAAAATAGAAAGCTCTTCAATAGAATAAATACTTTTGTCTATGCTGAATGCAGAAACACAAAACAAGTTTTTGCTGAAACAAGAGACACAGTCACTCGCCCATAACTTAGTTTGATTTAAATTATACTTATAAAAGCAGTATGGCTATTTAGTTCCAAGAACCATGTTTCAGTCTTGGGATTTTTTTCTTCTATAGACTAAAACACCTTCCTGCATCTTGAGAAGTAACTATAGAATTACCGTGACATTGGGAAACACATTCAGAAAATGTTTCTCTGAATTCCTCAGTAATGCTACAGGAGTTGAAGTGTCTGCTGTTTACAACAGCTCAGGAAATAACCTTTAGCATCTGGGCCGTAGAACCCACAAAAGAAGTGGCACTGGAGAAGTGTTCTTAATTACTACAGACACAAGCAGAGCCCAGCCTGGACCTGCTCCTCTGAGGGAAACAGTTGAAGACAGCAGACTTCCAGGCAGAAAAAGCATCCACTGTAACTGAAGGAGTCCAAACTGACAGCTCCATGCTTTTCTCAGTCCTCAACTCTTTTTCACGAAGATGGTGCCTTGACAGAAGGCAGTCATTTCTGGCATCAGCTATGAATGAACTAGCTCGTTATCAGCAATTTTACAGCTTCCCATGCTTAGGAACAAAGTGTCCCAAAAAAGAATTGCTGCGCTTGTTGTCTCTCCTCAAAACTGCTACAGAGGCTTATGCAGCACAATAAAAATAGATGTTAGCAGCTTTGTTTAGGACAGAAACAATTCAGGTGGCAATAGAGCTGAGAACAGAGGTGAAAACAGTCCCCAGCAGTCCAAAAAGGGGGATGAGAGGCGCTCAC
This sequence comes from Psophia crepitans, assembly GCA_013399095.1. Classification (NCBI taxonomy): domain Eukaryota; kingdom Metazoa; phylum Chordata; class Aves; order Gruiformes; family Psophiidae; genus Psophia; species Psophia crepitans. The sequence goes on from VWZZ01006765.1 coordinate 174,934, forward strand.
CAGAGCCAGAGGGACCCATGTTAGACCAGTGCCACAGCAACCAAATTCTGGGAGCTTCAACAAAAATGGGAAATAAAAGTAACAGCAGATACTCATGCCATTTCTTAGTTTGGGCAACATTATTTCCTGGGAGCCACTGCATTAATCATGGATAAACCAAAACATCTACATGGAATCTCATCTTGGTCCTGGGAACAGGGCACAGGGGTAGGAGACCACAGGAGATGGACACTGCTCAGTGCTCAAGCATATCTCTAAATGTGACTATCTACACTGCTGAAGCATGTCTCTGTAAATACAGCTCAGTCCTCACTGCTCAAGTTTTACTGTAAGCTAGACAACAGAAATATCCAGCTAATCAGTGACCTGTGAATATTTACGCAGGAGAAAAGCCTTCACACGCAAAGCACCTGCTCTGTCAGGAACCACAACAGTCTTCCCAGCCAAGGCAGATATTTCATCCTTGAAAGCAATGATCTCACCTCACCTACATCCTAAACCAACTTAGTCTTCATCTTGGCATGCATCTCCCATGAAGTTCACATAAGAAAGATTCCCCGAGCTGGAGTCAAGGCAAAGGTACAGTTAATAAGCTCCTTTTTATGGTCCTCAGTATTGGTTCAAGGTATCTTTATAAGAAGTCCATCCTAATATCAAAAGGAGAGTGCAGAAACAGGAGATCTCTAAGAATATGCAGGAGTACCACATTAAAGTACACTATCTGAAGTCAGCTGGCTGGTAGACACCAACTAGTCTCAATGCTCACAGCTATTACAAAGGCTATTTTACAGCGAGAGGGATGAACAGATGGCTGAAGTGCACTGCAGCAGACCTGCACTCAAGCAAGACACGCTAGTTTTTTGGCCCCAGTGTGATCCTCTGCACATGGAGAAATTTGTCCCTTGTTCCAGCTCACTTTCATAGTGAGATGAGACCGATATCAAAGGAGCAAACTAGCCATTTTTGTCTAAACTCAGGAATCCCATTTAAAATCCAAATCCATGTTTTCTTCTTAAAACAGAAGGGCCCCTCTCAGGCTCAGCAACAGCACATACAGAAAACTCACAGAAGTCAGCCCAAAACCAGAGAGAAGGGAGCAAAAATTACATTTGCAGAGCAGGAAGCAGATGCTTCTGGCAATGGTTCTGCTCAGCCACCAGAGCGCCTTGAGGAGGATTACGCAAGAAATAAACTCTCAGCTTAAAGTATGTAAACTGATAAAACAGCCTTGCTTTGATGCTTGCTCTGCAAGAAGCATTTCAGCTGAATCAATAACACAGCACGGTTCTTTCACTGCAGCGACACTGCAGCGTCTGCCCCCAAAATTTTCACGTTTCAGCTGCAGTGTTTATTCCATAAAGTGCAAAGCTTGTGGTGCTTATATTCTGGGGATGCAATCTGTGACAGGACATTGCTGCAACCACTCAGACTTTGTCATGGGATGGATGATAAAGGATTTAGCCTTCTGTAACAAACAGCGTGCCAGATTTACGTGCGTATTGTATGTCTCCAGTAAGAATGCCTGCCTTTTTACAGAAACCACAGAGATCCAGGTGGAGAAGTATTCAGGATATGACAACCACCTATTGTCGATTAGATCAGAAAGGGAAGCGGCAGCTGAGCTTAATATACAGAGAAAGAGTCAAGTTTAGTTTATGGTCTTCTCAGAGCATCCAAAAAACAACCATCCATTTTAAAGAGTGCATCACTGGTAGTTATGCCATCTTTGTGTGTTTGGCAAAACGAACCCAACAGGAAACGTAGAGCTGTGGATAAGTATCAAACAGGGATGATAGGCAAGCAGATCTAGATTCTGTTGATGTTCATCTCCCATTTGGCACTTCCTCCCCTCCCTAACCCCCCCAAGCCCTTTGCTGCGTCCTAGCTCCAGTACATCAGTAGTTATCCCAGAGGCAGGGCAAACAAAACCTTATCTTTATAACAGAGGTTTTAATTTAAAAAAACCCCAAAACACCACACCACCACCACAATCTAAGGGAAAAGGGATCTCAAAACCTCTATCATGGTCAGTATTTGGATTTATTCCCTCTCAAAAAGGCTATTGCCGATTGCCACGGTGTATACCCAGACAGATAATACCTCACTTGCTTTCCTGTGAGGTGTCTGTGCTTTTCCCTTCCTGCCTCACTGCAGGCTGTGGGACCCCTTTCTCATTTGGCACTTCTACACTGAGGTGACGGTGTCCTATAAAGGGTGAACCAGCCCAACTGCACCAGCAGCTTCACTGTGGCAGCACAAGCTGCAGCATCTGCCTGTGTCAGCACAGCCTGGCTCTACTGCCATATCCCCTGTGATCTCAGTCCTGAGGATTGCTCCTTCAGCTGGATCCCTATAAAACTCTGTCACTTTTTCCATAGCACCATAGCAAAGGCTTTTGTTTTCTAAAGCCTTAAGAGGTACAAATATTTAGATGGCTCCTAAAACTCAGTCAGGCTACTGGATGAGAGGTAGCTAACATCCTCAGGTGCTCTCAGCCATTAACCATTTAATTGTCCATATTTGAAATATTTTTGCAATGGTTTCTGTGCCAATGGAGCTGATGTGATTCATCAAGCAGCAGCAGTTGTCAGCTGAAGAGAAACCTGCTGCAAGGACTAAGGGCTGTAGCAGCACCAGCAGAGAACTTATTCCCTTATATCAAACAAAGCCATGGCAGGGTGCATAGCATCCCCATTTTGACTTTCGTAGAGATTCTCCACACAAGTCATTCGAAAGAAAAAGATGGAAGCATGGCACTTGTGACTTCGTCTGGTGTTCCACCTGGGGAGCAGTGTGTGAAAGAAGTTTTAGCTACATCACATTGCAATAGTTTCCATTGAAGTTGTCTGAAACTTTCAGCTGGGGAAAAAATATGAAGAAAATTTCATGAATGCCAGTTTCTGTGCTAATATGCAGAGCCAAAGTTCACCTCTCTCTCCGCCCTTCCCACCCCCCTTACTCCATCATCATCAGCGCTCCAGACAGAATGAGTGAGCAACACAATGCTGCAGGAATGAGATGGGAGGAAAGAGAGGCTGATGAAAGTATAGGCAAGAAAGTTTCCAGTCTCACTCTCTCTGAGTCCTAGAGTTCTTTGACAACTTTTCTTCTTTTGACAATAATATCCCAGTTCCCCACTTCTTCATTACCAAACATCTTGTTCTTAATTTTGATCTGAACATCTAACGGGAAAAGGAACATCACTTTTGAACTTCTGGTTTTAATTTTTTTTGTTTGACCACACTATTTTCTTTTGTCTTCTTCCCTGAGCTCTATTTTCTTTCTGCAACTCATTTTCCCATTATTTCTTTCTGTATTTTCATGATTTGATTTATTCTCTCTCCATGGTTTTGATCTTTACATTTTGGAAGCCAACACCAATCCCTTCCTGCTGCTGACACACACTTCAAGAACACATGCTTTCTTCTTTTCTTTGCATTGGTAGGAAAGAACTGCTGTCAATGCCGACTTCATTTATTTACTCTACAGCATGACCTTTCTGATCCCAGATGAATTGTTTGGGATGGCTTTTCATGGTGAGAGGCAGCACCTTCTCCCTGTTCCATTTTGACCTCTTTGCCTTGCATTTCTCTCTGCTCCAGCTTATGGAAACAAGTCACAGTATTGTGTGAACTGTTGAAACAAGAGGCACAACTCAGCAGTCTAATGCCGCTCAGTAAGTGCAGAGTCATGGGCTCTCTCCAAAGAGATTTGCCAATTTTTGTTGCACAAGAATAGGGTAAGTCAACACATACGACCTCAGCAAGCCATCAGAAAGTACACGGTCAAACTGGAACACAGTCATTGAATCCCAAGAGGAATTTTTTTTTTCCCTCTCAGTGAGGCAAGGGTCACCTCCCTTGGGGTGGGATGTAACACAAGTGCTGCCAAGACATTCATGGGAATTGCATCAGTTGGGCGGGGACACAGTGCTTGTAACAGATGATGACAAAAGCACTTGGGAAACGACTTTGAACATCAATTCTGCATTGCCCTATTGGTTTTAAATCATACAGTTACTGCTTCATATTTTGTGTATTTTTTTCCAATGGTTTGTCAGTGCATTTGTTGCTGCTGTTAAATATTACTTTGAAGGTCACCTAGATAGTCTTTTTCCTGATGTTACTCATATTTCAGTTTGCCTCTCCTCTTCAGTTAGAGGCGAGCCCACTACACTCACCATCGTACTCAAACCACCAAAAAGTCTATCCCAGCCTGCACAGAGGTAATATAGGGAACACAGGGTGGTTATGTCCCATGCATATACAAAACACTCTTCCCTCTCTTGATGTACTGCCTTCCTTCTCCAAGGATCCACAACAGGTTGCTTCCCAAGAAGCAGGTCACTGTAGTAAATATACGGGGTCCCACATCAATTGCACTAGTTCCTGACAGCTCATCTTTGTATTGCATTGCAGGTCAACTCCAGAACTCGTGCTTAAGATGAGAAATAGAGAACCTAAATCACCATCACACCCCCTCAGATACCCACACCCCGTCCTGCACCGGTAACTCTGCAAGAAGCTGTCTGCAATGCAGTGTCTGCAAGGAAGTGGGTACTGCGCTGTATTTCTGTTGAACAAGCGGTACACGTACTTAAAGAGCAGGTCAACTTATACCAGAACACTCTGTAAATCAAAATCACTCCCTCTGTAGCTCTGACAAGATTATCGTGCAGTCACTCCTGCATGCACAACTCGAATGCAGCAGTCTTGCAGGGGAGGGGATGAATCAGTGCACTTCGCAGTTCAAGTCATCTCCACAGAGCCGACACTGGCAGGACAGCTAAGTGGCACCCTGCCTTGTACAGCTGCCTCCCGACATTTGCAGGGGCTTCCTCTGCTGCTGCTGCAAGTAGCAGCAATACATTACCCCTTGCTGAAAGAGTTCTGCAGCAACCTGCTCCTATTTTGATTGGCACAGGGCTCGAAAGGACTCTGGGAATTTGGAAGCTCAAGAAACTTGCTTCTTACACCCTGCTGGCACAGCCAATACAGCCTTCCGATTCCCATAACAACTCCTCCTCCCCACATAATCTGTTTTCCCAAACATTAAGCCATCTTAAGGCCCTACTTGGACCTCTGCAAATGTTTATCACGCTGCTACGTCACTCCTCCGTGGCGCTGCCCAAGTGCTTGCCTAACGTCTGACTCCTGAAGAACCATGGCTGTTTATAGAAGCTTTAAATGATGCACGTAGTGATGACATACATCAGACTCAGCACACTGCGTCCAAAGCTTTACTATTAAAAATAGCCTGGACTGCATCACTGCGTTTGTTCTGATCTAGAGAATTCATGTGTTCTCTCTGGTGCCATTAGTAAATAATTGACTGTTTAATGTAATGAGTGTCAGAATATTTTAAAGTTTAATCTGCTTAGGTTTTGTTGTAGGTTTTAACTCTTTGCTACCTTGGGCCAGCCTCTCCTTTATAACAGACTACCCTGTGCAACGGTAAAGGGGAAGAGAACAGTGACTACTGGTCATCTGTCTGGGTCTCTGCACGTTCAGCACTGATTTGTTCCCATGATGATTTAAAGCCGCCTAACAGCTTCAATGACAATCCAGGCTAGCATCTCCATATCTTCTCCCACCCCCAAGGATCCTCAGAGAACTCCAGCTAGGGACAACCCACCAACTCTTCCTTCCCTCACCATGAGGCTTTTTCCCCTTGGTCTTCCATATTTCCAGGAATTTCTCATTGGCAGGTTTCTCCTTCCTCAAGTTCTGCAGTGAAACAGCCAATTCTTTTTCTTTGAAAAAATATTTAGTTTTTTGCAGCTCTCCTGAGGACTTTCTACCAGGTAATTAAAAACACACAGAGGTTGTGTCCATTTTGTCCTTGCAATATGTCATTCATAATAAACCACTGGATCTTTCACATCAGAGACATTCATGGAGCCTCAGCCACGAGCACAGTGGGAGGCCAAGGAACTGGCACAAAGCTGAAGACAGTAGGGCTTTCATTGTAATATCGCAGTATATTCATACTGCAGGAAGAAAAGAGCAACCACACTCTTTCCTCCTCTTCAAGAGACACCGTGCCACATTTGTGTGATATTTGTTTGTTTTTCTGGACCATATGGAATTCCTTTCCTTATGTATGTATTTCAGATGAATCTGTTAGCAATAGCTGTTCAATAGCTACAGTCCTGAGACAGCAACCACGTAATTTGATTTCCAGGTTTTTAGGAAACCAGTACAGATGTAGAAAGAGCACACTTCAGTATTTATGAAGTGCTGCCTTTCCATAAAGAGTGAAAACCTGGTTATCATCATAACTGTTCATTAAATCCAAAAACACAGTTACAGGTGAAAAACAATTAATCCAGAACAGTAAGGTTTTAAAGAACTAGCACTGGTAGGGCCAGGCCTACACCCTTGCACACTAATCTTAGGCACACCAGAGTCACTGGAAGTGCTGGTAGATTCGAGACATTCAGGATTACACCTGAACATCGCAGCTAGTGCAAGTCCTAGGGAGCTACTGGAAATACACAGGTCATTAACAACATGCAGCAAAGTCAAGTCTAATCTGTAGAGGCTTTCTTATAATTTGGGACTCTTGGAGCAGCCTGGTGAAGTGGTGTCCCATCTTCTGCATGCTATACATTTTGTTTCTGCACTGAACGAGGAACACCAGCGCAAATAAAACCACAGTTTCTCCACCTCCTGTTCCCCCACAGCTTTGCCAGTAGAACCAATTTTGTGTGTTCTCCAGGAAGTCCCATCATTCTGTCCTGTCTAAATGACTGAAGAACACACACACCTTTCTGCATCCCAGTAGGCCAAACATTGTGGCTCATTAGCAGAGCTGCAACACCACACTTCACACTCTCAAGCAAACCTTCTAACCCAGGTTTTGCTGATATTTTGGGGACCCTGACCCACTTTCATAAGACAAACGGAAGATTAAAGTCTTAGAGACATTTCTTTCAGAAGAAGGAAAGTGGGGAAGTAGCACATCTTGAGATATGATGTAGCAGAGCCCAATCCCTGCTGGAAACACATGCTCAAATCCAGCTGATGGACTCTGCAGTGCTTGTCATTGCGCATGCAGACACAGATGCAAAAGCTTTATTTACAGAGGTTTTAATTTTGTAAATACACTGTTATGTGACCAGCTTTTTCAGTAGAGTAATTAGATGGAGATTTTCAGAAAAGCCTGGCTCCCACGAGTCTTTATCTAGTGGCTACTTTGTGCCTGTGAAAACCTCACATCTCTCCTTAGTGTCTGCAAAGCATCATTTTGCATTGGAGTCCTAAATGGGAGCGAAAACCCTTGCCTTGGCAGTGATACAGCTCTTACAGAAAGCTAGGGCTACTTTGTCTCCTCACTCCAGTTTCCTCCCATAGAGCTATTTCTTTAATACTAGTCTCTGTGCAATGCTTCCAGAACTTGTGCTGCTATAAAAACCTTATTCCAAACCACCTGACTCTTATTTCCCTCTCCCTAAATCTAAAAAAATTACTTTATGATATCTGGAGCTTATAATAGATGGAATGCATGCCAAGGAGAACAATAGGAGGAAATGAAAGATGAAATTATTAGCCAGGAGTTAAACAGGAGATGAAATTACTCCAAAGTGTTTTGGATATAAGAAGGCCTTTATTTTTGGATGAAGCAGGAAGACTCAAGACTGACGCTGGGTGGGGAAAGATAAAGAGACAATTGTTATCTTCTTCTAATCCTTACTGTTCCACCCCAACATATTTTAAGGATAATTTCTATTCTTGCACACCCACTACATTGTTTCCTCCCCTCTCCCCACACATCACCTATAATTCAGCAGCATCTGTAATAAAAATGCTCGTTAGCAGCAGTACAGGCAAAGCCATACTCAGTAAGACAAGAGAAGACATGGTTTTTGGAACACAATGCAAAACTGGCAGCCACAAACTTCCCTGATTTAATTCCAGACTGGGCTCCACACAATTCAACCTGGTCTAGCACTGGGGTACAAAGTAGGGGCTGTACAGCCAGCAGGCTTCACTCACCATCCTGCCAAGAAGATGATGCTAGCAGTGCTGAACATGTCCTATCCTCCTCCACAAGCCAGCTTCCTCAGGCTGAGAGAATTGCATACAACGCCTTTCTTTCTTTCTTTCTTCTATTTAAAACCTACTTATCAGGCTGGAGAACACATGTGCACATTAGGTGCTCATGAGAACCTCCTGTGGCTCCTTTCCTTATCAGCACCTTGTGCAAATGATGGGCTTGGAAGAGGAATCAACTCAAGCAGCTCATCTGCAGCTGAGGAGCCCAGTTTGACTCAGACTGCAAATATGCACATATTCAGAACAAACTAACAGGAAAAACAAGAGTCTGCCCATAAGGCTGCACACATGGGGGAAGGAAACCTACCCTGAAAGGCTTCACAAGTGTTAGTGTAAGCAACTGCCCCAGAGGCTTTCGCAGGTCTTAGTGTGAGCACTCGCAATGGGGCTGTGTTCAGAAGGAGCTTGAACCACGCTTACAGCATCAAAATGCTTTCTGAGGCACAGTGAGCAGATACACCAGGGTGAGAGCCCCCCAACGCCCCAGAAGAAATATCTGCAATCTTCTTTTGTCCCTGATTTTCACTGGGGACACTCCCTCTGGCATCTTTCCTTCTTCAGCTGCTGCTTGAGGAACATACCCATCCTGAGCCCCGAAACAAACAGATGCACCACAAGTCCTGAAAAAAAAAAAAAAATAATAAGACCCCCAAACCAGCAGATTCCCTTAAAATCCGGTTCCCCATGCTGTGCTGTGCTCTCCTCTGCCTGACCAAGCCCACCACGACCCAGCGCCGCAAGTCTCACCCTCTGGCTGCAGCACACCGCAGTCCTTGCACTCCAGAACAGCCCAAACAAAACCAGGCAGGGCAGAGAGAGAAGAAACACGACCAGGGGCAGAATTGGCCACTTGGGCCCTTTTCGGTCAGGAAGGAGTTCATTAAAAAAATGAATACAAGTTTAGGGGAAAAAAATTTGTTTCCTTTAGTTGAAACTTCAGGTCAGGATGAAGCATTTCGAAATGAGCCAGCAGATCTGCTATTTTACTTCCTATGCCATTTTTCACGCTGTGCTATTGATTTTGTTTGAGCATTGCAGATTTTTTTGTACACTGAATTTTAAGGCTGTTTTTTCCCTTTCCTTGTTAATGATGTTACCTAAAGTTGAGCTATAGCACCAGTTTCACTCAAGTTTCCTTAGAACAAGTGGTGGTCAGGGTGACCTTCGTTTGACACAGAAACTAACATTCATTTCCCTTACAACCTGCTATAAAAATAATAAAATATATGGCTATTACTATTAATCTTCTCGGCATGATCGCTGAATGATGAAGGGTATTAAAAAAGTTAAGGTTATTGTTCTTTTGCTGAAAGGCAGAATTCCAAGAAAATTTATGTTATTTGCCATTTAAAAGTTAAAAATTATCCCAAGCAGAAATTTTTATCCACGCTGAGAGACGGGAATTGAGGATAACAAGGCGTGCTCCATTACTGAGTAGTAGGTGTACAGCCACGGCATTATAGGTGACTCTGCCGTGCTGAGACACTTAGCACCAGCCCTGCCCCCTCTATAAGCTTATGAATCACAATCACTTTGCGATAACCACCTTATCATTCTTCTGGGCAGGCTTTATATTGCCCCGGCACTGTCGGCTTTATGTACCGTAATGATGGATCTATTAACTATTCAGTGCCTTCACATTTTCTGCCGGGCACTGGTTGGCCGCGAGCAGAACCTCTGGGTATTGTCTGGCTTTTGGTGCCTTTGTAAACCTGCGCTCTGAGCCCAGTTCTCCTTCACGGCCAGGGGATGAATCTGTTTTACAAAATTTCCATGTAGTATATCCTCAGTGGGCTTCTGACCTAATGTTATGCAAATCTTTGCTCCCCTAGAGAAGAATTGGAGAAAATAAGCTGAAAAATATTCCAGACAGGAATGTTGCGTGTAAAAAATACATTAGACTAGTTTAAGAGAGGATATTAAGGATGAATTTGAAGTAGAGCATTATTTTGCATTAGGTAAATAGACCATCTCTGATGCATATTTAATTTCCTCATTGATGCCAGCAAGTGCATATTCTTGTATTTGTGAGCATTGCTCCTGGTTGTATCACAGACACAGCTTTAGCTCTGTCAGTGTCTGTGAGGAATAAGTCCTGATTCATTAATGGCCAATAAATACAAAAGAAAAACTGGATAAACACTCAATGATTTGGCCAATGCTCAGCGCAGTAGCTATCAGAACACTTTTCCTTTCCAATCTGCTTGAAAATACACACAGCGCTCAGTTCAGTCAGGGCACGAGGGAGAACGTCGGCTAAAATGGAGTAAAACTATCCCCAGCAATGTTTATTTTCCCAGATTTTGGATGGCCTTCGTCTACTCAGTAAAATCACAAACGGTGTCTGATTTCCCCAGGTTTCTTTCTGTTGTTTGTGATCCTCTCTGTGTTTCTGCTGGTACAAATCAGACACCGGCTCGCTGAGCGTTGTGGCAGGAGGGGTGTGAGAGCGGTCCTTCAGCCCAGCATCGTCGCCCGTCGCCTTTGGTAGAGGAAGACTCAGGCTACATGTGGCCTGAAATCTGACGCTGCCTGCAGGAGCAGGAAGACTTAACCATATGCAATATCTATGCACAATAAAACCTGAAAATCCGTACCAGTCACATCTCCTCACATCAGCCTCAGCCACGTACCAGATTTATAAGCCACTTCTAAGCGATTTCATTCTTAGGAATGCATCCTGGCTAACACTGCCTTCACATGCAGCATGCTGCTTCTGATTTAATCTTGATTAATTATTTCTGTCCAGCCATTCAAAGCCCACTCATCGGGGGCACTGATTTATGCCGCAGGGCATGAAATAGTCAGGTTCTATTAGAAAGATTTGCAGGTACAAGACTGAAGCGTTATTTATTGGGGTTTCACTAGTAATTGGTAGCTTTTCCCCCAGCACCTGTGAGCAGGCAAGCGGATTCTGTTACGCATTTTCTGTGATGGTTACTTCTTTTATTTACTTGTCTGTTCTCAGCAGCCTTGTGAGAATAACACAAGTTATGGGTATCCAACTGCATACATTTAAATAAGACCTAAATACTCTCAACAGTAAATGGAGGGGATGTAAGACAGCCCGAAGTTTCCAGCATTGAGCATACCTAATACCTGGATCTCTAGGCAAAAAGATGCAAGGCTTATTGACTTTTAATTTCATCGGTTAAATGCCCAGAAATAGAAGTGCTGAACGCCGACTTTCGTATCTCACAAATCAGCTGAAAGCTTTCCAGATACACTCAAGCTTTTGTGTCAAGTTAAAAAATGCTGCTCCCAAAGTTTCACAACCAGTCTTTTTGTGGGAGTTAAAAATATACATATATTTGAACAAATATTGCCTCTCCTCCTCCCCTGCAGAACCGATGCCACGTGTTTTCCTGTGGTGAGAGGGGAGGTAGGGGCCATCGTGGGACACGATGATGCCAGAGCAACCCCTGCTCTGCTCCTCGCACCCCTGCCTGGACCAGGCTTTACTGCTCTGCTTCCCCCTTCTCCTCTCTCCTTTACAAACCAGCTTGTGACATCTGATTTTTCTCTCAGATTCTGCTGGGGTGGAGATGCTCCAAAAGAAAGGGCTCTGATTATTTTTCGGATGAAGTTGTTAAACAACGGGAAGGACTGTATGTACAACTGAGAGGCAGTGGAGGGCCCGATGGGAGCCAGGTTCAGGAGGTCAAGGAACTCTCTGAAACTCAGACAGTTCAGGAGAGCTCCGTGGCTCTACAGATGCCACGCAGAGGTTTAAGTCCTTATTCGGTGCTCTTCTCTGTGAGCCATTACGTTAGAGACACCGTCCTTGGATCGTTGCCTCCATTGAAATGTGAGATTTCTGATCCAAATTAAGAAGTATTTAGATATTTGAAGTTAATTCAGTCTAACTTGCACAAACTTGGTCAGGAAATAGTCCATTTCTGGCTTAAGGTACTGATGACCAAATCGAGGCTGCGAAGCCACGCTACTATTTCATCAGCCCATCACTTACACCACAGACCAGCAGCTGTCCTGGTTTCATGGCTCTAGATGGAGTCACACACCTAAGAGCCCTTCATTTCCCTCTCCAATACAAAGCCCTTTGTATCACGTGCAAAGAGAAAGCTCTGGTCAGTGAGAAATACTAGTTTTTCCTCTGCACCTTGCCCTGAGGTCCCATCATTTTTCACAGTCTAAACAGGACTGGCCTCTTTCAGCGTGTACTCAGGAGCCAAGTGAGTAACACGTAGGAAATGAGGGGAAGGATGCTGGCAATTCTGTGGCATCTTTTGTAATAGATGGGGTCTTAACCCCAGTGTCCTGGATAAACTCCAGTTCTGGTAATTGCATTCTGCATAGTTAAAATCCCCCTGCAGTTTCAAATGAACCCATTATTCTTCACTTCCTTTCCCAAATTGCTGTGCAGCTTTGCTTTGTGCTGCTCAAGAGTTGCTTTGTTTCACCTGAGGGATGATGGCATTTCATGCCTGTATGAAACGGGCCTGAGTGCATAGTCTGTACAACAGTCAGTGAAACACTTTGGGATTATTCCTAATAAAGTATCCGCTCCCTGTAAATGAGTGGGTTTATAACGCTGGGTGAAGTAGTACAGCACAAAGCACTGCTTCTCTCTGTACTTGAAAGTTGGTAATATAAAACTTATATGGGCAGTAAAAGACAGAAGTTTTCTAAAATTCCCCTTACCCAGCTAAGCGTGCAAGCTTTAAGTGACTGTCTCAGTCTTTACTTTCCCGTATTGTTATTGATTAATTGCTCTACTTCAATTTCCTTGTTCTAAATGGAAACATTACAATCATAACTCCAATCTCTGGCCGCGATACAAACTGATTTTAAATCTTAGAATCGTGTCAGTGGGAGGAGGTGACGGGGGGGTGGAAGGAAAGCTTTTTATTTTTATTATTCATTTTCATGTATTCCAGGACTTACTAATTTCACCCAGATGTAGAGAAACCACAAGGTATTTCTGCTGCAATCTCAACCCGGGAGATGCCTCAGCATCATAAACTTGCTCTGGCATGATCTCGTCCCAGCAGTGTGTCCTGGTAAGAAACATGAGGATATTCCACAAACATCAAAACATACCAGTCTTTCTGGAGCTGAGCCAGCGACCTTTTTCAGCTCCAGCTGGTTGAGTTATAACTTTGTTCCCCTTCAAGATTTGGGCTTGTCCTTATTGTACTCATTCCCTGTGGCTTTGCAAGAATGTCACAGGCGTCTTCTGAATTTCCAGCTTGTCCTGGATGGAGATAGTACCACCTAGCAGCTCTGTGTCCCATGGGAGAGATACACTTTCTAGGAACCTCAGCCGGGGAAAAAACACCCAGGACTCCCAGCTTTGGAAACAGTACTCTTTAGCTAGTACTATCCCTTTGACTCGAGGCTATTACCCATGAAGCAGAAGGTCAGTGTAATGGTGTAAGTAGATTCCTCATGCCCTTTCCTTCTCTACAGCGTAGGTCAAAATCTGCTCGTCGACTGCTCCAGCGTCGTTTTGATGAAAGCTAAGAAAGAAATCAATAGAAAAGATTATAGAAAATTATATATGATGTGACATCCTGGCAAAAAAAATATGCTTAATCTGAAACAGAAAAATGCTGGTTTAGGAGCCACATGTGCACCTCATTTAGGAAAAAAAAATCTATACTGTTATTAAAGTAGCCACAATGAGGGTATTAGCTACAAATTAGGTATGTGTACTGGGAAGCAAGCTTTGTGTACTGTATGGGAGAGGGGCAGTAGCACGTCTTGTACTGTGAGACAGATCAAATAAGAAGCTGAAAGATCTGAGGGCTAGGCAGAGGTCGACTCAGGAGCCAACTGATCTTCAGTGGTATTTTATACATAAACAATATTTTATACATAAACCGCAGTATTTTAAGAACAGTCCTCTAGCAAACAAAATGTCAGAGAGTAAATACCAAGTGTTTCCTTGAAGATTTGGAGGGGCAGGGAACCAGAATGACTAACAAACCACAGCTAACAGTGTGGCGCACCTCCAAATGCCAAGAAGAGCATTTATGGCACTGATCCTCTGCAGGACTCCAGCATCTCCACGCAGCAGCCTTGTGTGGTTAGAGAGGACCCCCAAAGCCCAGCTATGGCAGACTGACTTCTCTCCCTGTCCAACTCATCGTCTTTTTCTGCAGACTTTGCAGCAGCTAGGGCTGTTGTAAGGATCCCCTCTCCTTCCTCCATCCCTAACCCCATGTTGCAGGGTGGGTCCTCAGGAAGAGAAAATAAGCAACGGTTCGCTTCCCACAAGCTCCTTCGACATGTCGTCAAAGCTTGTTCCCCTTGCTCTTTCAGGAAGGAGGTGATATTCCATCCTTAGCTTGAATATTAACAAAGTCTTTCTAAATGGCTATGAAAACTGGCTGGAGTAAACTGGAAGACTTCTCCACCAAGCTCACACACTGGCCTGATTTTGAAATGGGAAATTTTCACAAGCTGTGCTTCAGGCATTTTGAAAGTTTTCCAATTATTTTTTTTTAAACAAAAATGAGTAGTGTATTTTTTTTCCATGTTCCTCCCTGCCCTTTTTGCTTTTTTTCAGTGAGAAAAGTTAAAAGGAAAAAAAAAAAAAAGATAAAGAGAAACAGGAAGCATAAATGAGAAATTATTCTAAAACGGTTTATTTTGATTATAAGTCCTGTCAGAGCTTTGATACAAGAATGCCCTTTTACCAGCAGCATGGTGGGCAAAGGACCGTGGAGGACGAATTAGAGGAACATTGCCTCTGCCTCCCAGCCGAGTTAATTCTGTTAGTTAACTATTGTGAGAGCGGTATTTACATAACCACCCTCGGTGGGAATCGCATGCACAGTGCTGCTCCAGCTCCCCAGCCGAAGTACAGGCAGCGACAGCTCCCAAGGACCTCGCGTTTGCGCAGTGACTTAATTCACGGGCGTAAGAGCCTTCAGAAGCCTGACCACAAAACGCCTGCACGGCTCGATTAGCCAGCTCGCTCCTCCTGGGACGGTTTGCAGGGGAAACTCCTCTGCCTCTCCTGGGGAGCCACCGCAGAGGACTGTGGGCTGCCCCGCCAAGGCGAGCTCAGAGCACCCTCTGCTGTAACCCTGTTCAGGCGGAGCTGGACTGGGTGCACATCTGGACATGGCCACAGTCTGCAGACAGACACACGGACAGCTCAGCCGAATGCTTGGAACTCGCATGGGGCATCACCCCTATGGCTGGAGTCCCACATCTGGTCACTCCACCGGAGAGGGACTGGCTGCCAACATGTGCTTGCAGACTTTCAAGAAACTCATTACCATGATTTTAGGCATCTATTTACTGCCTAAAACTTTCCTTTTCTTGGTGGCTAACCATGTCAACAGTGAAATGTGTGTGCTGCTTAAAACATAAATGGGTCTAAGTTTAATTATCAACCACTGGTTCTTGCTATGCCTTTAGGCACTGGATGGAATGGTACCTATATAATATTTATTCCTTTTGAAGATAGATAAACCCTGTAATCAAATCTAGGCTGAAATTTTTCTGAGAAGCCAAACAGATTGAGATCTGTAAATCTCACACCATAAGGCACATTTTCCCATCCTCATATCTTTACTTTTTCCGTCATCCTTTCTAGTTTTGCAACATCCTTTCTGAGATGTGGAAGGCAGAACCGCGTTTGCTATTCCAGTCTCACCATGACAATGGAGTAGACAGAGGTTAAACCATTCATTCTCTGTTCTCCCATGTCCCTGGTCTCAGTAGAAGTACAGGTCAGCAGCACTCATAGTGCTTTATTTCATTTTATTTCCTTTAAGAAGAGAATGCCATTTCCATTCAGAATATCACTAAAAGAAATTCATCTGTTGCTTTTAAGATCTGCACCTTTGATTCAGTCTCAGTGAAATAATAATCCCTGATCCTGCAAGTGAAATTGTTTTGAACCCAGATGGATTAACATGACCTTGTTTAGCAAGTATATTTAAGAAGACATCTGGCATGCAATGTTTCCCCCTCATTTTCTTTAGAGAAAATCCTATCTAAGCATATGCCTCAGGAAAGAGCGCAGTAGCATTTTGTACTACATGAGACATTTCTTGTGCATTTAAAACTTTCCCTGGTGACAAGTATGAGTTCTTCCTCCTTAAATAGAGAAACCTGCCTTGCAGTCACAGCAGCTGTCCACATGCCACCCATTAATATGTTGTTGAAAAGAGGTCACCTTTGCCTTCAAAATGAGGTTCTTCAGGAATCTCTGTTCTGCCATCATCAGATTTCCTGGGGGAAAAAAAAAAGAAAAAAAAAAGAAAAAAAAAAAAGAAGATACATCCACATTAAGAGATGTATTTACAACTACCATTGGTTCCGTTTCAAACCATTAGCTCCTCAACACTCTAGCCATAAAAGAGCTGTAAAAGCAAGTGCATGCAAGAAGCTCTTGCACTGTCCCATGAGCACTCATAGCTACTTATTTATGATCGAGACCATGGAAGAAGAGGAAATTGCACTTACACAGATTCCTTGGAGCGATTTTTTTCCCCGTAAGAAGTGAACACTAATTTATTGTGTAAATACAACTTAGGGTCGCTCTTTAAAGCAAAGGTGATTACTCAGGGATGGAAGTATAAGCTATTATATGCATTGAACAGACAAAATGATGTGTTCTCAGAATCAGCTACAATCCATACTTCAATGCCCAAGTCAGGCACAGGGATCTCATCAAGTACAGTTTTAAACGTAATTGAAATATCAATATATATCTTCACATTATTTTACTTGCAGTCAAACCATTAGAGTAGCACATGTCAACTGAGCTGGCCAAGAGATCTTACGTGAGTGCATTGTACAATCCATGTTGACAAAACAGGTTCAGACTGCACATGCACAGCTCACGGCATGGCCACAATGACTCTCAAGTGGTCACTCCAGTAGTGACTGGGATTACTACAGAAAATGCATCCCCCAAACCCGCATACGGAACCTGAAGTGGAGTCGCAGAAATAAAATAAGGCAGCAACTAGAGGATGCATTATTTAGGATGGTTCCGGATTCCAAAATATTCCCCACAGGGGATTCTTCCACGGGAGTACCCTGCAGGCAGCAGACTGGGTAAATGGCATCTGGAGTCCAGGACGCCCAACTTGCTCTGCCCCAGCAGGTGCAGCAGCTCCAAGGATGCTGTGCTTCACATCACAATGTGGATGGTTAGGAACACAGCCCAAACAGTGGGGTTTGGTTTTTTTTTGTTTGCAGAGGAAAATGTTTGGTGTCTTTTGTTTAAGCTTCTGCACAATCAGACTAGAGAACAAAGCTTTGAAGAAAAACTTTACTTGCAGAAAGACATCTTGTAGCTGACTCGTGCTTCAAGATACGCATGCTTACCTGCTGCCCTGATGCAAACCATTCATACTGTGTAGCATCCAACCCAATTTGATGGGTAAATAGCTGTGCAGGGAGCTAAGAAAAGCCATGTGTAACTCTGGGATTGCTTCTGTTGCTTCAAAGTGCATTACTCCAGAATTTGCTCCCAGAGCAGCATGAGGAGCACTGTCCAGCTCTCAAGCCTTGGTTGACCATCATCCTCGGATGGAATGGCCTAACGTATGATTGAGTGCCCTTCACACTGCTCCATGGCCATCGAGACATTGCACAAGGAGGCATGCAGACACATTTTTGTAAGAGATTTGGACAGCAGAGTGCAGCTGGAGTTACCTGGACTTTCACTGTCTGTATAGTCTGATCTGAGCATCCAGCAATTCGGCATGAGAAGCACAAGATCTTGGATTGGGTCTTCTGGGCACCATTGCAGTACAAATATTAAACAGTAATAAATAAGCTGCATTTCTAATGTACCTTTTTCTTTTTGAAGTGTAGTTTGTTGATGAAGACTCCACGACAGGAGAAAGATAAGATTAACTTATAAATATTTATCATCACTTATTCTTTCTGTTCTTGAGAAAGAGACTATTCTATTTACTGAGAAAATAGAGTCTCATTAGACTCTGCACAAACCAATTATGTGATGCTCATCATCTTTCAACTTTCATAGGTTCTTAATTGCTGCGGGAGAAACAGTTGTTGTTAAATAGCTATTTTTATATGATCCAGATATTATGATTGTCGAACCAGGAAAATGCATGCTATATTTTTGCCATTACCCTTAAATCTTTTATTTTCTTGGATTATAGACTTGACCCTTGCAAACTGCCCAGGTAGTAAGACAGCTACAATTAAAGTAAAATGAACATCCTGGTATGTATAGATATATATATGTGCAGCATACAAAAAAAAATTTGCATACATACTTACACAGCTCCCTCGTGCATCCTCTTTCCTCTCAGTTAAAACAGTGAAGATTCCAAAGGTGTGCTGCAGCTTAAAACTATAACTCTTCTCAGCTGAACTGCTCTGCACTCTAAAAATTCAGGAGTTCATTAAAAATGTTATGACATATAAAAATAATAGTTATAACATAATCTTAAAGGCAGCAGAGTCTTAACTTGCCTTGTGAATTTTGGCCCTTCGGCTTTGTATGCTCAGCTTGCTTTCTGGAATTGTTTAGTGCACTAAATATTTACCTCGTTCCATTACTGAAAGCTGAGATTCTCAGGAAACACCACAACTAAATAACCTTGAATCACCCCACCAATATCACGAGCAACAAGACCTTCAGATCTTAAATGAGTGACTAACGAACAAAGAAGAGTCACTGGCAGCTTTCAAATAGGATACGCTAGAATGGAGGTTATTCATCCAAACCCTGTGACAGGTCTGTAATTGTGAGGTCCTTAAGAAAGAGCTAAGGAGGCCAGGCTGTTCTGGACCACAAACACCTATTTGAAATGTCCCACGATGGAGCCACATGAACACTGTTGGTTCTCCAGCCCCACAGGAACAACACAAAACTCTTTTCTGACACAGCCGACAGTAAAAGAAGATCTTGAGTTTCCCCGAACAGGCCCACAATTGATGTGACTTGGCTAACCAGGAACTGAATCTATGGAATGGACATGCAAAAACAGGAGAAAAGGAAACAGAAAGGAGCCCAAATAACCCAAAGACTTCACTCAGCTGAGAGCATTTGCCAAGTCCTTAAGGAAAAATCACTGCTCCCAGCAAACAAGCTTCACCTTGTCCTACCTGAACAAATGACATTCAACATCCCAGTGTATCAGAGAGGATGAGCTGGCAGAGAGTGTGATGAATTGCTATAATTAAAGGAAGAAAAAGGCACAAAATTAGCTGTCAAAGAGCAGGACTGGAAGGCTGCACCTGGGATGAGCCATTGCACAAAGTGCAGCTCTGAGATAGAGCTTCACCGCCCCTTCGGGATACTCCAGGCAGTAAACCCACAGGTGATCCCCAAACATCCTCTGGGTACTTCTGTCACACCTGGGGTATTAACCTAGCCTGCAACACTCCCTGTCCTCCCATTACAGCCTCTGTAGGACAGTACTTTCCTTTGCTTTTCAGACTGTTGTATAACGCTGCTGTCTAAATGACACCTACAGCAAGTGGAGCGAGTGGATCCTGCCGAGTGCTTTGTAAAGCTCTGCGGGATGCACTGGGATGCCCGTCGCAGCACACAAGTGAGAGCTTAATATTGCTGTACCACTGCCTGCAAATAGTGGTTGCTAGGAGGCAGGTATCATATTGAGAAACTTGAAAGGAAGCAACAATTTCAGGTCCAGTCTGGGGCTCGTTGAAGTCTTTCTGTTGACTTTAAATAGGATGTGATCCATCCTTTAGCAGAGGTAGTGGAATTTTTTGAAGAAGTAAAAAGGGATGTTACCTAAAAGAGTACAGGTAATAAGGGTGGACAACAAGAGGTCATTGGAAAGGAAGAATAACTGGGGGAAGTGAAAGGCAGTATCAAACAGCTTTAGTGAACAAAACCCCTTCAGATAAAGAATCTGACTGGGAACAGCTAACAGTGAAAAATTGTATAAATCATGTATTATTTCCAGGCTCCCCCCATGCCAGGGTTAAATTTGGCAGAGCCACTGAGATTTTTCCACTTCTCGCATCACGTGGCCATCCTCACCTCACAAATCCCCTCTACCTGTAAAGTTGTATAAAACTGCTACTGCCCTTTGCTCTTTCTACTCTCCTGCTGTGGCACCTTGCAGTGATTTTAGGTGCCGATCTGGGCTATGGGAGGTTTAAAGTTTGCCGGTTGGGGCTGTGGGAGGTTTTCTGGCATATGGCGTGAACCCATCCCAGCCCCGACCCAGACCCCTCTCCGCTGTGTGCACAAAAACACCCCGGGAGCCCTGAAACACTGCACTGTTTTGTGGAAGCACAAACGAGAATAAAGGAACTTTCAAAGTGGAAAAAAACCCCATCAGACCTGGCTGCAACACAGTCAAATAAATCCAATCTCTCCCTGCCTACTGTACCATTGCAGGACAAGTCCTTTTGTTCAACAACCCCCTAACAGCTCCCTATTAACGAAGCCCCACGCGAGCTCGCTCTCCTCATCCCAGCTGAGGTTTGCCAAGTTTTCAGCTCCTTTCCGGCAACTCCAGTGCTGCTTGTGCTAGAGAGGCCCTGGGAGCGTTGCCCTGCAAGGCACCTCCTTTATTTTGGGGAAGAACAGAGCTCGATCTGTCATGGGGGTGTCCCTGTGCAAGAGCCAGCGGCCAGGACTCCACAGCCAAACCTCCTCTGCAGCCAAACACCTGCAATTAGTAAAGCAATGACCCCAGGCCTCCCGCCATCCCAGCTACCCCAGGTCTCCGGCAGGGCTGACCTACCAGCCGTATCCACGTTAGCACCTCCCTTTCTCTTCCCTTTACTTTTTCTGACTTGTCTCTTGGTGACCGCCTAGGGCCAGGGGCAGCGTGCAACACACCCAGCACAACATGCAACGCACCCAGTCTTCCCTCCCCCACCCCAAGCACTGCTGGGTTTAGCAATCTCTGTTGGCATCATAATAAGCTGGGTTTGGTTTTTTTTTATTATTTTTCTTGTTTATTTATTTTCACTAAGAATAAGACACAGAGAAATAAGATCAGTCTGCCGCAAGACATAGTTTTTGTGTGATTGTTTTGATAGGAGCTTCATGGGGATAAAAACATATTGCAAAACAGTTGAAAACAGTGTTTTCATCACCTTCAGGAACTCCCTGGTGGGGTTTCAAAGTCTTTGCTCACTGCTGAGATATTCACACCTACTCTGGTCCTCTAGGGAGGAATAATTTCCTCAGGTTTGGACTGTGCTTAATAAAAAGGGCACCTCTCTTGCTAGTGAAAAAACCAAACCCCCAAAAAGAGAAGCTCATCACTGTGATCCTTGCCCCCCAAGTGCTAACATGGCTTTAGCAGTGTCACACAGAGTGTCCACTGGCTGAGGACTGGTCCTCTCATCTCCAGAAACGGCACGGTCTTCTCTTCGACATCCAAACAAATGAGCAAGGAACGATTAAGGACGACAGTCCAAAAAGGCATGAAAAAATGCAGTTCCTTCTCCCAATAAACACTGGTAACTGGTTTTTAGTAGGCATGATATGGGGCTCCTTTGCTCACATACATTCAAATATTTGCCCCAAATTGGCAATTATTAGAGGCTTCAGGGTCCTAAAAATTACAATCTTCACTTCATGGGTGGGGGATTGGATCACAAAATCTGCCCAGGACTGACAGGATCCGAACTTTGCAGTGCAAGCTCAGCTTGAAGTTCCCAGCTCTCTGCAGTCATCTCATCTGTCATTGACTCCTGTGAAGCTCCCTCGTACGCCTACTACCCAAAATTTGATCAGGTGCGACAAAAAGCCAGGAGAGCCTTTACCTTAGTAAATCAATAACGTGACCAACAAACAAGTTAAGCCGTTATAAATATTAGCAGATAACTTAAAATTTTATGGATGGAAAAATGAAAGTTAATTTTTAACAATCTCAGATTCAAGGCGTCTTCTTAACTACAGGAGACATCCAATAATTCATACAGGTGACAGAAGACCCAAACCTCTGTCCCACCAGTGCTACAGTCCCACTATCATGATCTGAGTTTCCCTGTGGCTGATGGACAGGGAAGCTGCAAGGGAGCAGACCATTGCCTGTTCTCCCCCCTGGTCCTTCTGGGGCTCCAAATCCCAAGCAAACTCTGTGGTCCAACAAACCCAACTGCTGCTATCCTAGGAGAAATTATAAGTGGCAAAGCAGAGGCTTCTAAATAAGAATGGGATTTAGATTGATTAAGATAGCTATTGCATGTCAATTTATTTAAATATAAATGGATTATTTGGAACATGTTCATTGAAGACTAACAGCTCCTGAATGCAATATAGATACATGGCTAATTATAAAGTCAAGCAGTCATTATTAATATTTCTAATGATCAATTTATATTCCAACAACATAAAATCATCAACTTGAAAGCTCCAATAGTCATGGTAATTGGGAGAAGACTGCGCTCTCTGCAGAAAGCAATCACCAAACTCGTGCCTGACTGAAATAAGAGTTATAAAGCTGAGTTTTCTGGGGCCCACAAAAAAACCCCTGAGAGCTCAGAGTCTGATGGAGGCTGGAGCAGCTGCTTTTAGTTTTTGGTAGGCACAGCCAGGAGAAGGTTGAATGAAAAGGTCACAGAAAACTTGCTGCGATTGGGATACACACATACGTCTGTAAGGTTACGTACTCTGGACATGATGAGGGACCTTAATACAATCCCAGAGTGATGCACAATAGGACAAGCAGCCCCTGTGTACGGATGAGATTTACTCCATTAGCTATACTTCAATGCAATAGACTTCCATGGAAAAACAGATCAGTCATAACTTCCATTCTGCATGTCAGTCGAAGGAGCAGCAATAATTTAATACGCTGCACTTGCAATTCTGTGCAGTTGGAGTGTCATGGTGCTGGGTCACTGCCAGAAGGAAAGTAAACACAGTTTTCTGAAGAGAAGGTGTTTTGCAGTAAATTTGGACCAAATTAGATTTATGGAGCACTGGCACACTTCAAGGCCTGTTGAAAGCAGAGCTTCTCCCACCAGACCAAGGGGCATCTCCCAAAGGCATCTTGCTGAGGCTGTCAGGATCAAGGCTCACATGCAGGTGTTGGCACTTGGATGGAAATCAAATGCCTGAGCCCTCCTGGCTAGGCTGCTTTCTCCCAGGGGGGGCCTCACTGCTCCTGGCCCATGCATGCCACCTCTCCAATGGGCCAGGTCTCATGAGCAAGGCCACCACAGGGAGACCATCCCTGAAGGGTATCTTGGCAAAGGGGTTCCCAGCCAGGAGGGGCCCTGGGGTCAAGTTTTGGGCTGTCCCTCCCAGTTGTAACCAACATTCTTGCATGGGGAAAGAGGGACTCACGATTTTTTTGTTATCTCTCCCCGATGTGATGAATCACAACGAAGCGTGAACCAGCGCTGGTGACACTGCAAGTGCTGCCCTGAGCCTCCTGCTTCAGAACTGGGCGAAAACATCTCACCAGAGTTTCTGGTTTTATTCTTTTCAGCAAAAACTGCCATTCCGACCATACTGACACATTTTGTTCAAACTGCTCTGTTTCAGCTCACCGCCTTCATCTGGGAGTCAGCAAATCATTTTACTTCCATACAGAAATGTGTCCTCTTGGCTCTGGTTTGATTTTTACATATTTGTGTATAAATAACCATTTCTGTAGTGGTTTTATTATGCATAGTAGTGATTTTTTTAATGCTTCTTTTTTTCATGTGGGATATTTTGAGCAGATTCAGGACAAGATGAAAGGCTGGGATCTCTAAACCCCTCATGCTACAGATGTTTTCTTTAGCTTACTGTACAAAGAGCAGTTTGCAATAGCATACACAGTGCGGCATAAAGGCAAGGAAAGACTCTTCATTCTGCTGGTAAATCTGTTCGACTTCTTCATCTAGAAGGAGCTGAATACAGCATGCTAAAAAGAAGCCTTTTTTCCCAGCTAGCTAAGGGGGTTTATTACTGTTTCCTGTAAGCACCACTAGATTTGTGATCTAGTGACTTGTGAATCTCAATTGTTTTGCAAGAAAAAGCTTTCCCTAAAAATTGCCAGCGCTTTCAGTTTTATTCGAGATCAAGAACTGGCTTCTTCCCAACTCTAATTAATGGTGGTTATTTTTTGCCATCTCCAGTAGCAAAACCACAACAATTGGCCCAGAAGTGGAGCAGACACAGCCTCTGCCATGACCTGCTGGGCAGTCACCATTCCCAACATCACAGAGAAAAAAAAAAAAAAAAATCACACTAGCCGTAATATATTTCTTTTTCCAGTGCAAAATAAATGTTGTCCTAAATCACTTCCTTATCACTCACTAGGCATTTGCAAATAAATCCAGCCTTAGGTTTCAAGTGTGTCAGAAATTTTCCAGCAGAAAACACTGATTAGATGCAATATGCTCTGTGGGAACATATTGATTCTGTCTGGCCTTTGGGCATAAACCATGTCTGGCTTTTTACATGTGCACCTTCCCTGCTTTGCCGGCTTCACCACTGCCTAGCTGCCGAAATGCGGAGTGAGGTGACTCCTGGGATGGGGTCACAGCTCCCGACGTCCCTAGCACCCCTCTGCCCTGGGTGTCCTCCCCTGGGACAGAGGAGCTGGAAGCAAATGCTCAGTATAGCAGTGCTGTCACTAGGAGATAAAAATGTAGATGTGGTGAGTCTAGTAACACCTCTGGAAAACAGAGTCTGAGGCCATGAAGAACGTGGTTTCTTTGTGGGTTTAGGCCCAGACACATCATGAAAGAGGAAGGTCATGGCTGGAGATTCACAGGGGCAGAAAGACTGGGAAGGACCTCAGCTGAGCATTTCTGGACTGTAGCACACCCTTGTCCCAAGGATCAGCTACACCTCAACTTTCTCAATGCACGTTAATTTGACATGTCCTCAAAGCCTTCCAAAGACTGCAATGGTTCTTCCCAGGAAATCCTCAGAGCGCTTTGCCAGCCTTTCCGCCAGGATCCCTCCGGCACTCCGCAGGACATGGCTGCAGTTCCCACTGTGCTCCCCATCCCCCATGCCCTGTTCCCAGGGAGGACGTTCTCAGCCTGGCCCCATCCGTGAGGGCAGTCCAGGCCAGCATCCCCCAGCCCGCCGGCCTCCGAATCCCCGATCCCCTCCCCTACCTAACGCACGGGGCGGGATGTCACGTTTGTCTCTGCTTTGTTTTGCCAGGACAGGGTGGAAGGAAACTGCAGCCAGACGCACAGTCTCCTTCTACCCTTTAATCTTCAGCCAATATAGAGCGTGTCAGATAGTCACCCAAATCTAGAAGGACAAGAGCATTACTCAGAGAAAAGCTTTATGGCAATTGCTTGATGTTTCACTCGTTCAGAAACTAAATCTCAACAAAAATGTATGTGCCTTCTATTCTGGGACACTGGCACATCCTACAGCAGGACCGGATGCTGCGGTGGGCGCTCAGCACTCCAGGGGTATTTTGGCCTTTAAGAAAATACACTCAGAGCTCAGAAAAAAACTTCAAAGCACCATGACTGGTTAAATCCCCTCAGTGTTAACATCTGGCCGGTTGGCGTTTGGTCTGTCGGCAGCACGAGGAGGTGCGATTGCCATTGTCACCCCCCTGTAAACCTCTTCTGCTTTGTTGCTTGGGGTTGCAGGCAATCCCCCAGCCCTGCCTGTGTGCAGTCTAACACTGCACGGGTTAGCAATGAGCCACCACGGCCCATTCGCAGAGTATGAGCTCACTGCAGAAAACGGATCTCCCTCCCTTTTTTACTCCTAGACGAGGCAAGAGGCTGTTCCTACAGCTGTGCTGGAGCACCAGCCTCTGGCTCAGCGGCTGGTTTCTTGCTTGAGGACCTTTGGATGGAGGTGGCGGGTGGACAGGATCTTGAGAGCCGGCGCTGGAGGAGCTGCTGTAGTGTGAAAGCTGCAGTGATTCCCTCACGTAGGAAAAGTCAGAACAAACAGCCAAAACCACGGCTCTATGGGGAACCACTTCACACTGACCGGGGTAGCAGGCACGGCCGTTGGATGTCTGAAGGGTGCTAGCTTCCCTGAGCGCATTGCACAGCGCAGTTTCACAGGCAAAGCTCCTGGTTCAAGTGAGGCATTTTGAAAGTGGATGGTTTTTGAATTTATAAGGTGTCAAATAGTTCTGACACAATCTCCAGAGATAATATCAGGACTCGTACTTATGCTCCATCTCATTATGCAAATACAAATCCCCAACCAACGGACACCCCACGCAGGCATGCTCAGCTCGGCTGGGGGTCCGAGGGAGGTGCTGGCACATCACCTCACTCCACGCATGCCCAGCTTAGATTAGTCGCAGCAAATACCAGAACGTCTGGATGGTTACAGCAATTTGTCTGAAATTTATGGCACCTTCATCCTGCCATGGCCACCCTTCCAGCTTGCAGAACTGGTTAGGCTTCGGTTATGTGAGAAATGGTTTGCTGGTCAAACTGTTCCCCCATGCAGATAAGCCTTCTACTGTCTGTATGATCACTTCGTTAGCGACTCCAGTTTATCTGCATCTGCACTAGGGACAATATTTTCCAGGCATAGCAGTGCAATTTCCATTCCTTGAACTTTCTATCAGTTTATCAAAGAAAGAATGGAAAATTTCACTGCCATATTTATTTAAAGAAAAGTAATTAACCTCATGGCAAGACTGTGAATCTCAGATGAGCGAGCATCTCATTTACATGATAGGCACAGCCTTTCTTACCTGCCTGGCTATCCAGTGGGGTGGTGGCAATCACTGCATGGTGACATTCACGCAGTGTGTGTGGAGGCTCCAGGAGAGGAGAGCAATCACCTGGAGCTGCGCTGGGGCTCGATTCTCACCACTCAGCGCCTCTCAGGCAGCGGTTATGAATGCTGATGATGACAGCAAAGCAGGAGCTGAGACTCAGCTCTCATAATCACGCAGCCCAAAGCAGCTTGAATGTCTACAGAAAAAGCACACTTTACAAAATCAGACGCATTCGTACTGGTGTCACTTTGCAAAGGATAAGCAGATACAGAGCATTTTTAGAGTGGAAGAGCAGTGGCTCATCAGGTATCAGAACAGCTTCCCAGCATCCTCATCATTTGCACAAAATCTTGAATATGAATTCCTCAAATCCCTGTCACAAACTGCACTGTATTCTGCTCTGCCTGGCAGCACCAAAAGCACAGCACACACTTGTATTTGGGGCTGGTTTGACACAGCCACCATCCTCCTTGCAGCCAGTGCTCTCCATCCTTGGCTTCCCCAGAGGCATAGCCCCCATCCCAGGGCTGCCCAGGCAGCCAGACAACTGCTCTCTACGATTCAAGTGTTCAGGGAGCTGATTCAGCTTCCAGATTCAGAATAATATGGGTTGGAGGGATTGCTGGAGGACGCTCATCCAACCCCTGCTGCAAGCAGAGCTCACTTCAAAGGTGGATCAGTTGCTCAGGACCTCATGCCAAGTATCTGAATATCTCCAGGATCCCACAGGCTCTCTTTTCAGCGTTTGACCACATCCATTATGAAGAAATTTTCCTATATATCTATTTGCAATTGCTTTTGCTGCTACTCATGTTTGTTGTCTTTCTGGATACGCTCTTAGCCTCCACAATATGTTCTGCTATTGAAAAATGAAGTGTTCTACCAGGAACTAGTCACATTTTTCAAAAAGGGGGAACGTGGAGGAGTGACTCACAGGATTTTTTGTGATTGCCCGCTCCTGCGATGCGCAGCAGGGCGGCTTCCAGCAGAGCATCCCACACTGCAGCAAGCGTGGCATGAGAGAACCGCGCACCACGCAGAGCACACATGTCAGCGGAGAGCCAGCCCACACTGCAAGCACCGATATTTGCTCATGGGATAACTCAGCATTACTTAACTCTTTAGCTGCTTCTACTAGTTGGCCACCTTGAGTCTTTGGTGATTGTCACTAGACAAGGAAAACAGACTGGGATTCCTGTCCCATTCGGTCACCCCACTTGTGAGGATCTCCCAGATCACCAGGACTGTTATACCTGTGGTAAAGCCATGCCAGCATTCAGCTGGGATTCATCTGCCCTCAGCCTCTGCCCCAGCCGGTCACCCCACAGGAGGAGAAATTACCCCTTTGCAAAATGTCTCCAAAGTTAAAAGCCCTGTAGAGAATGCAGTGCTGCGGTACCACCACACAGACCTTCACGCGCAGTCCTCTCCCTCGTTATAATGCAGACCACCTGCCTCAGAAGACGGCTTTGGCAGGCAGGACTCCCAGCAGCACATTACAGCTGCGTTAGCTGCCTGTTTATTCAAGATACAAAGTTCCTAGAAATAGGTTAATTACTTTCCTTTAATTACACATTCTCTTATTAAATGCCAATAATAAAAGGGGATGTCTGCCCTAGAGATAAGATTATGCCACATTCATAATTCTGCTTTTTGGGACAGCAGATAAATGTCTCAGCCATTTTAAGATACAAATTTGTCATTCATGAGAGCAATAAATAATGCAAACAGGATGTGTGGTTACATTGACATTATCACCTCGTTGTTGCTTAAAGGCACTCCAGGCATGAATATGTGACACCATAACCTCAGACGTTTTGATAAATTATTGCCCATCACAATCCCATCTAACACAGGGGAATAGATGAGCACCGGCGAGATTTTATGGTTGCGGTTGCAGTACTTTGTGGCTGTAATACAAATACTGGAGTTACTGCTGAAGCAGCGAGGGATGCTAGAAAGTAAGGGAAAGTCTGCATCCTCCTGGGAGGTAATGTGTAAAGAAACCTTAACGAGTACACCCCATGGGGGATTTCCTACCCTGCAAGTATTTAAACTGCTAATTAATTCCTATTAAAACAAGGTCTTTTGTGTACGTCAAAAAATGGTGCCTGAGGCTTTGAGCCTGCAGTGTGATCTCCCAGGACTCTGCACCAGCTGAGTCTGGCAGGCTTGGCTGAGACAGTGTGAAGCGCTGATGAATCCTTTATTGGCCCCCATTTCGGGGTCGGAGCACCGTGCTCATGTCCATGGCTTAAGTCCATTCCCAGGCATGATACAACCACCAGAAAACTAGAGAGTACAAAAGCAACCAGCCTCCAGGCACAAATAAATTATGCAGGTCTATGCTAAACCCTCACTTTGCGTCTGCAGAAATACGTGTTTCAAGATTAGCCACCACAGTTACACATAAAACCTCAGCATTTAAAATCATGCTTCCTTGAAAACAGGGAAAAAGTTAGAGATAACCCACACTCTCAGATCCTTCATGACAAACCAGAGGCTGACAACGAGCCTCAGAGGCCAGGGAGCTCCTGGTAAAACAGGACCACGCTGTGAAAGACCGGGTTACTGGTACCCTGCCGGGATGTGCTGCTTGTTTTGTGGAGAGGTTCCTCTCCCCATCCCTCCTCTCCCTGCGAGGACACCTTTCGTTTTATACATTCACAACTGTTTCCATGCTTTTTTTTTTTAACAACTTCTCTTTTATTGCCCTATAAAAGGCACTGAGTGACAATGGGGTTGCCTTTTACTGAGACAGTATGGGGCTGGCAAGTCCCTGTGTTGGAGCAGTTCAGCTTGTTCCTGTGGATGCTGGGTGGCGTTACATGGCAGAAAAGCTCCAGCAGCTTCAGAAGAGACGGTGGGAGGTGGGACATCTCACTCCCAGCCAGGCTGGGGAGGGGATTTGATAAAGGATTGGCATTCCTGCCCTGTTAAACCCAGATGCAGACAATGAAGCAGCAGTTCTGCTGAGGTTTCAGGCAAATGCCACCAAGGCACCCCTGAGCCCAAGGCAGGAGCTGAAATCCCAGTGGGCAGAGACCAACAGACAGGCACTGTAAGTCACAGCGGAACCCCATGGGGGTCAGGGTGGCTGGTGGGACCCCAGGGCAAGACCTGTGCCCCAAAATGCCTGGCTCAGCAGTGTCCTGAGGCAAAGGGGGTGGTTTATGAGCTTGGCTGCCTCTTCCACTGCCCAGCCCCGGGTGGGAGCTGGCCTCACCCTGCCACTTTCCTGGCAGACGCCTGTTCGGAACAGGCTAAATTAATCAGCCATGAAGCGCTCCCATGCTAATCGCACCCTTGTGCGACTCAATCCAACCTAACACTGCCCTCTTGTGCTTCAGCACATGAGGGGCCTTTGCTGCTAGGGGATTTTTTCCATTTGTTTTTTTTTTTAATTGGAGAGAGGACCCATCTACAAAACCTGCTTTCCCCAGCTGTTGGTAAAGCCATGCCCGTGGTATTTTATCCCAAAAGGTCAAATCATTTCCATTTCTTGTCATTCTCAGAGCAGAGGTGTCCTGCACAGCCTAGGCTACCCGTGCACTCTGCGCAGGGAAGTTAAAAAGATGGGTAAAGTTAATAAAATCAAAAGAAAAATAACAATATCCCCACAACTCAAGGTGGAGGAACAATGAGAAAGATAACAAATAGAGAATGCACTATTATGAAAGCACTTTGTCGCACACAGGTTGTGTTAAACCTTTTTAAAGCATTGGTTAACGGCAGGAATCAGCATTTAATTAATACTCTGTTAAAATTCAGTTCTTTAGAGTCACATATCCCAAGCATAAAAAAATCAATCCATCGTGATTAGTGTTTTACCTAGAAATAACTACAACCAGCTCAGTAATTATGGGTAATAGCATGTCTGGGGCTACTGGCTTTCCCTCCACAGTCTCCAATAGACTATAGGGAGTGAATTTTCAAGATACACATTTAGCGTACACATGGGTCTATTATCCTGTGAGGCCTCTAGGGCTACACTGGATTTATGCTGGGGATAAAGGTCTCAGTAATATTGCTACACTTTAGAGAAGACATCCCATCCCTGAAGTCACCCAGTGCTTCACCCACTTGAAGGAGGCTGACCGAGGCAATCTTGGTCCTTGGTGGCCCAGTGACAGCTGCTGTGCACCCCACGCAACCCTCTGTCCTCCCTCCCAGGCTCCTGAAACAGAGCTGGAATCGATGGGACAGCCCTTGGAGAGAGGCTGCAAAAATGCAAAGGCGCAGGAGCGTGCACTGTCGCGCAGTTCGCACTGCAGGACTCCCCCTGTGCCTTTACACCACCATGCAAATGGCTGCAAACATGCAGCTTCTGCAGAAGAGACAAAGATCAGGTCTGATTTCATTTCACTGTTTATCAGACCTGCCTTGGACAGCACCTAATACCTGACAGAAATTGGCATTTAAAAAACTTATTTTTAAAACTCACTGGATGCAATGCAGTAACCGTAGCATTCAAGCAGAAAGGCGTTGGAAGCTCACTGAAGGAGGAAGGAATGATGCTCACAGAGAAGCAAGAAAAGCTGGCACAAGGGAAAAGGTGCTTTTCTGACACAATACTGATTCTTTCTGGAGTATTTCTGTTTGATGGATAGCTTGCGTAAGCAGGGGAGAAAAAATGGAAAGAAAATACAACAGGTGCCAAGATACAAACACGGACATTCCGCATCATTTTCTCAATGATTTTAGAACAGTCTGTCCCTATCCAGCTGCACACTCAGGCATGCATAGAACTGCGTGTTTTCATGCCATAATCTCTAACGTGCTTAAGTATGTGCTTACCTGCCGTGCAGAGCAAGGCTGCCTATGTGGACCTGCACAAACGTTTTCTTAAGTTGAAACCTTTGTCCCTGGGTCCTTTGAAGAAGCCTCCAGGGGATAAACAGTCATTCAGAAGGCGAAAGGACTGTGAGAGCACTTCAATCAATGGCCTATGAAATATGTAATCACTGAAGCTACAGCAGCTTATGCTGGCTGAAACAGGATGGAGCTCATTTGCTACAGTACAAAACTATAGGGGGAAAAAATTACCTCTAAAGTGGATTCAAAATCCAGCTCTTTGCACCCCTCTCACTGTGATAGTGGAGCTGACAGTGGATGATCACAACAGCCGTCCTCTCTCACCATCAAGGCAGGTCATTACGCTGTTTGCCCCAGACCTCTTCAGGATTTTTCATCTGGCAAGAGGAGAACAGCAGTCTTCCTTGGCATCACCCAAATTAAATATTGAAAATGTTTATGTTAGGGAGGAACGTGGCTGAGGATTTGGGAAGCTCTTCAGACATTATTAAAATGCACTAAGTGGTTTGCTGGCAATTATCTACTATTGTCACTGACTCAGGCTGGATCTGGTATGTCAGAAACTCCTGCCTGCATTTTCCTAAATAAAACCTAGATAGGAGAAGATGACACAAGTTTTTTTGACCAGGAAACTTGACATTTCAGTGTTGACGTCTCCTACTAAGTACTCATAATAAAACTTCCCAGAAAAGACAGACAAATTATGTTGCGAAGCTTATACTGGGCAGAGTTTAAGGTGTCCTTGTGTGAACTGATTTAAAACTTCTGCATTCTTCTTTTTCTACCAGCCAGAAGCAGAAATTCCTTCCAGAGATACCAGAACTCTTATTATACCAGTGAGATTGATTCTTCTGATGAACCGGTTAAAGCAAAATACAGCATTGGATGAGAATATAGCAGAGTGACCTGCCTGAGATTTAGTCCCAATAAAACCAATGCCACATTAAAGGGCTGTTGAAGCCCTGACTAATACTGTATTTTCTTTTCCAGTTGAGGGTGTCTTGATGTCACAACCTGTACTGTGGGGGTTTGTGGATCCTCAGCCGCTAGAAAGGGTTTTTCAGCAGCAATGCGCTGGAATGCTTCTCATTACCTGCTGCTGTCTCCAGCTAGCAATAGTTCTTAAGAGTTTGTTTCAGATCTGGAACTTACTGCCATAACAGTAGCATTCATCAGCTCAGGACTTGAGCCTGTAATGTATTTTTCCTGAGGCTACACCTTAAGGCAATCTAGAAATGGCAGGGAGTGAAGATACCTACTTATTAAGCATGGTAGGGGTTTTTTTACTCAATGAAGTTTAGAAAGAAATAAATAGAAAAGCCACCAGTAATCTAACTGGTGATCCATTGCCTACATTTTCTCCAAGTGGATGTGAGATCTTGGCCAACTGTGAGAAAACATTGAGAAGCCAGTACAAAAGGCAAAAATTATTATTGCCCAGAATTAATTTACTCTGAAAATAAGCAGCATGTCCATAACCATCCTGGGTTGGACCCACTTCTGATTCAGCTTTGCAAATAGGCAGCTTTAACATAAAACCCAGTCCATTTATAAAGTGGTTTTATGGTGTGCTTGCCTATGGCAGCAGGGGATGGGGTTCACTGACCCCAAGGGCCCTTGCTAGTGCAATGCTCTAACTTTCATCATGGTTAAAGTTTCCATGTTCACCTGATGGTGAAGAAATACACATTTAGGTGGTGGGGGGATGGTTGGACTAGATGATCCTTGAGGTCACTTCCAACCTTAATGATTCTATTCTATTCTATTCTATTAATTGCCAGTCTTTGCCAAGGATCCTGCAGCCCCATCTTCTGAGATGTCAGACGTGTTGTCAGAACTGGATTGGTTTTGTGCTCAGGAGCCCGTGAAGGTTTTCCTTATTAAATGCCTTGGCAGAGAGTGCGGGAGCCCTGCGGCTTTGCAGGAGCTGGGGAAGCCAAGGTGGGGCTGCAGCTCCTGGAGGGGAACAGCCCCTCGCTGCACCGCAGGGTGGTGTCCACCACATTGCGCTGGGGACCACGGCATCTGACAGCGTGGATCAGCCCGCAGAGGACACATCGCTTCTTTCCCTTGGCCATACAGAACAACAAAGTCAGCCAAGTAATATGGTACAAAGGCCCTTTTAAATGGAATTGCTTTTCTCTGGGGGAAAAAAAAAATAAAAGGGAAAAAAAGAGAAAGGAGGTATCTTCCTACAGCCAGCCTTAGCCAAGCGTTGTGAGGAATAAGGAGCAAGAGAAATTCATCTGTAAAGCCCTGATGGCTAAGAAAAAAAAAGATTTTTACACATGCCAACTCCACCGTGGCCACATTTATAGGAATTTAAAGTGTTACTACATGACAACAGAAATAGCTATATGTTGGCAGACCTTTTTTTAATGTGTTAAAGGGTCATTAATCATTTCCTAGTGTTCCAACAGTCAGATGCACTTGATATCTTCATTTACTTATAACATTCATACCATCTCCTCAGCTGTTTTCATTTCCTTGGAAACAGCTGTTTTGCCTGTTAAGGAAAACAAAGTAATATTAAAAAAAAAAAAAAGACGAGAAAGTGGAAATACGATAAAGGCAAACACAAAAACTTGAAGGTTCTCAGTAAATACAGACCTCTATTACATATGTGCAATCAATAAGGTCACTTGTGTAGTAACTCATAACAAAGTACAGTTGACAATGTGTTATTTTTCTGCTGGAGAATATAATGTGAGGCTGAGCATGCTAATGACTTTTGAAAATGGGCAATGACAAAGATTGATTAATATCAGTTGACAGCCTGTTCCACAGCTCCGAAGCAGGAATAGCAATGATTGATTTGCTAAAATGTGGGGCACAGGCTTTAGATAATAGAAAGGCTACATCTGAGCTCAATCTGTTTTCAGAAACATGATTTAAGGGCCAAATGGTTAACAGTAGCTAAAAGCTTAAAGGTAAAGACAGAAGTGTAGCAATATTTTCAAAAGGTACCTGATTTTAATGATTTCTTTTTTTCAAGGTCTAAGTACCTTTACAAACCTGAACCTGTAGACTGTTGAGTTTAGGACCAGCTAGTCTACATAAAATGCAGAAAGAGAGAAAACAAAGCAGGGGGGGAGGAAGAGGGAAAACCAACATAGATGTTTTCTAAAAATCAGAGAGACATCGTCAACATCACCTAGTGTCAACTAGTGAAGAGTCACTTTCTGTGATGATGAAGAACAAGGTGAACAACCAGCCATGACTGTGTAAGGCTGCATGCTCACACCCAGGCTGCTAGGGCAATGTAAGAGGAATACGGCATGCCAGGCCAACGTGGATCCTCACATTTTTAGGCAATTGCAGATTTGAGCGAACATGCTCCCCCTGGGAATAACAGGGGAGAAGTGATTCCATCCCCACTTTCTAGGGGCTGAGGGATGGGAAGTCCTCTTGAAAGCTTGACCCATACTTCCCATTTCCTCTTAACACTAACAAATTCAGCTTTTTGCCAACGACAACACAGCCCAAGTGCCCTGAGCCTTGAAAAGCCAGAGCAATAAGCAAATACCCATACTCATGCTCCATTTATAATGGTTTTGCCTATTGCAGCATGGAAGAGAGCAGGAGAGAAGTATGGAGAATTTCGTGACAGATGTCCACCAAAGGGCTAGTCTTCATTAGGAATGTGGTCATGTGGGAAGAGCTGAGTTAGCTGACACGGTGCTGGCAGTTCTGCTTAGACTAGGCCAAATTGCAGTCGCACTATGTCAGCTAATTGCGATTAAACCTCGCTGCTAATCAAAGCAGAGCCTCTAAAGTGATTCCATCATCCACCTCCGACTGCTGCAGCCACCGCCTTCGCAGTGTAACGCAACATCTCAGTTGTATCTCCCAACGTGACAGACTGAAAGCTGTGCAGTGCAGACCTAATTAGGAAAAGAAGGCGTTAAGATAAATAACAACAAAAATGCAAGCGTTTTCACAGAGCACAGAATCTGTGAAAAAGTGGACAAGCATTTGACTAGGGGAGCTTGAGGGTTTCCTGGGCTTCGTTCCAAAATGCATCTTTTAAATATAAATGGTGTTATGTTATTTTTTATGTGTTATTATGTTTTTTCATAGCAAAGCTCATGGAGAATCTAGCAGGCTCCCAAGGAACTGAGGATGGGAGCATCCCTTTCCACTCAGACCTTTCAGGCAGAGTTTGGGGATTTATGACCTTTTGAATTACATGACATTCATCAAGACGTTTCCAAAAAAGAAATGTAAGATCCTTCTTCTCTGAGGTCAGCTCGTTTATAAATCAGTAGTATCTACAACTGACAGATTTTCCTTAAAAAAAATAAAGTGTCATGGTGTGCAATGATCAACCAACCTTTTAAGATGACCAGCCATGCTTAACTAGTAAAATCTGCAAAAAAATCTCCATCCTGGGTAAGTTATCCCTTAGATAGGGAACATCATGCACTAAAAAACTGATGTGCCTATTCCTGGGGACAGGTAAAAATCTCCTTTGCAGCAGTAACTGTGCCAGAAATGAGGATGGGGACAGACTGGCAGTAGTACAACATTTTTATTGGTTGGTTGATACTCATCTCACCTTCATTTGGGCATCTCAAAGTCAGACACAGAAATTCTAAATAAGTTATCAAAAGGCTCCTTCTGCCACCTGTGGGTAAAGGCAGGTGTCCTCAAAGGGACTTTGTTTCTCCTACCCCAGACACCTTATTTAATTGTGCTGGTGGATGCGGCATTTATGAAAGGAAGAAGTTGAGAAAACCTATACAGTGAATTATAGTTGTAACACTCATGCCAAAAAGCAGTCCTTTTATGAGGTATAATCTGTGCTTACCAGCTCCAAATATTCAAGTCAGTTCAGCCAAGAGGTGAAGCAAGTGACCCGCAGAGGACTCTGCAGGAGATGGGTCTTTTCTCCCGTCCCGAGGTCTCCTAGGCTCCAGCGCACAGGTCTGCAGGTGCATTTGCAATACAGAGCCTTCCCTTGTGTGTGCCAGCAGTCAGCTCTGGTATTACCCCACCTGCATGGAAAAATATGTGATGACATTTGCTGTCTTCCTTGGTTTTTAATATCTTTCCACAGGATCAGAGGCCTTGGTGACTGAGTATGCAGCATGATGGGCAGGTACTCAAACAGAAGACACCGATACTGCTTGGACTTCTGACCTGAGTAGTTAGTCACAATTCAGCCCTTAAGAAGTTATTTCATTTAAGGGGAAGTTGGTAGGTCAGGCAGTGCCACTGAAGTGACAACCGCATGAAGCCCAGCTTTTTTTAGAAAAAAACAAGGATCAAGCCACTGAAAATTACCCCCTCCTCATGGCTCCAAAGCCCCTTCTAAACTTCCTTCAGCATACGCCATTTACAGGTTCAGTGCCTCTACCTCTCTTCTGCAAATCCACTCATACACTACTCCGCAAAAGAGCATCCACCCAAGCTCTGGGCTTTCAAATTCCCAAAAAGACTAATCTTGCCTTTTTTTTTTTT
>VWZZ01006765.1:211924-373752 GCA_013399095.1 Psophia crepitans
AGGGAGGAGCAGGTGGTCACTGTCTCTTACAGGAGCCATATGAAAGGTGATGGTTAAACCCATCAGTCTTGATAGGGTTCAGCTGAAATCAGAGTAACATCATGCAGTGTATTGTTGAAAAAGATGCCTGACTATAGAAATGTTTAGTACTGAAATCATGCTTTTTAGGACTTTGTGAGCCATCCCTCAAGTGAAGTTTCCCTTAGAAATCAATAGAATTGATTTTGTTTATGCTGGACACATTTCGTGTGGCTGCATCGAGGATGCTAATTGACAGGTCAAATTCTGTACAGGAAGTTTGGTAGAGAATACCTTAAAAGTTTGTATTTAAGGGAAAAAGTTAAGTGATTATAGATGTCACTCTAACATTTAATACCAGAAGCAAATCACAAACAGTTTTTAATATTTGAGTTCACAATGAATAGCTACAGCACAAAGGACACTTACACCCCGCTGCCCTAAAGCTCTTCAAGGTTCAGTTTCCCTGCTCTGAAATGAAAAGATGGGAAAGGTCAGGGAGAACATCAATTAAGTTGTTTTTCTGGACTAGCCACAAGTTTTAAGACTTTAGGAGAACTTTTGCTTTTATTCCCACTTCCCAATGGGAGGAGGAGTAGTATGTTTTTGCTAGAAGTGGTCACTAAATCAAAATGCTTATCTTTACCACTAGTATCTAATCAGAGTCTACAAACAGAAACCAACGAGGCTTTTTGATGCCTAATCAAAAAGTTTGTTAGTTTCTAAAAAATGTACGCGAGAACATTTTGTATGACAGAATCCAGTTAAGATCTCATCTGAGAATTACCCTGTGGTTTGCTTTCTTGCACAAAAGGACATACAGTTCCTGTTAATGGAGAAATAAGAGCAATTATCTTTGCAGCGAGTTGAGTTTGAAATACCTCTGAACTAAGCAAAAATGATGTTTTAGCACCTTGTGTCCTTTTAAGACGTGAGTGAACTCATACTCTGGCTTTCCAGATAAGAGGAGATAGCTGACCTTTGACAGCCTCTGGTGATAGTATCCCATATGAATGATTTAACTGTAAGATTAACCAATGTAATGAAGCAGTTTAAACTATCATTTAAGATATACTTACTGTGATGTATGGTAAGCTTTTCAAATGTTTATGTGAATAATGTCAATCAGTTCTTCATGAAAGTGACAACTGCTGTCCTACCCTTGAGGACAAAAAAAAAAAATAATGTGATTTTTACCTCTGAGAGGCTGAGAAAGATCCAGTGGCCACTGGACACAACTGAGAGCAGAAGATCTGCAGGAAACCTTGGTGATTTCAGGGTGAACAAAGTTGATTGTTAATTTACTTTGTGGTCAAGATACTCAACCTGAATAAAACCAATACATCAGGCTCAATGCCAAGAGAAGTGTTACAAACAACACAAAAATAGCATATAAAGCTGCAGTAGAAGTCAACCATGGTAGTTATCACCAACACAAGCTATATGTTTAGAGTCCATGGGTCAGCCTTGTAAATATATCATCCATTTACCAAACCAGCCTTCTTCTGTAGTTCTATGTACACCTTCTGGGTCAGCACTCTGAGGAGGTGTGAAGCATCACTACAAACTCACCCACGATGTACATTAAATGATGTGCACTGAAGTTTGGTAGGTACTCAAGTGCTCCCATTGAAGGGCCCTTGGAGGGACTCCTGCTGGAGAGAGCTGGCCCCACTGGGCCCAGAGTGCAAAGCTCTGATAGAGAAGCTATCCTGAGGAATAAATAAGACGGCTCCTTCTTAAAAATAAACATGTTTCTGTAGAACAGCTTGGCACACAGACTCACATATTTATGTATATTAATAGCCACTGCCTAAGCTTGTTCTGCACTCTGCTGTCTCATATACACTTTCATAAAGTGGTTCTCAAGCTGGGAAGATATGAAGGTTGAGGAGAAAGGGAGGGCATTTCCTGGGAACTGCTAGAAGCACAATCAAGGATATGTCTGAAGAAAGTCCAGGAGGTGAGGTGGGGATAACCAGCATAGTGCCTGGGTTGGAAACATCTGGCCAAGAGGAAGGAGGGGACAGACTGGGCAAAGACTATGGCTGTTGGGAGGTCCTCAGTCCTGCTACCCATTGTCCCACTGCTGAGCAGTGGCTGGTCTTCTCTTCCTACTCCATCTACTCTTGTTATTCCACTGCTCCTTTCTGCCTCTTCGTTCGGTCCCCAGGGGCTCCTCCAGAGTATGTGGGCTTCCCAGCAACATCCCACTCAGATGCACGCAACAGGCACACACACGTGTGCCAATTGAACAGCGCTGAATCAGAGGGGAGGGGAGCTCAAAGCAAAGACTTGAGGGGGCCTCAGAAACCAGGGACTGCTGTGCCCCAAAGATGCCACTGAAGAGAAGCAGGATGCCTCAGGGTTATAGGCTTTTGCAAACATTTTATTATGAACCTTGTGTTATTTGGGGTTCTTGAGCTTTTCAGTTCAGGTGGTTACAAGAAAAACCCTTAACTATAAATAAATAAATAAAAGTCCTGCTTCTTACGGTGCCAGAAGAAGCTTTAAATTTGGATCTAGGAGTTCAAAATCCTCAGAAAATACACTCAAAAGAAACCCAAAGCTATCTGAATTTTATCTCACGAAGTCAAAGCTTTTCATGATCTCCTGCGATTGTGCTCATGATTTTTGCAACCTAGGACTGGAGGTTTATTTTCTCTCATTTCCTAGCCTCAGGGAATTACTTAAAGAAATTCTGTGATGGCATTTCTGTAATAGGGAACAATCCAGGGCTGGTCAGGCTAAGCAGCTGTGCTCCCCTGTTCCCTGCTATCTTCCACCTGGCTGAATAATTACCATCCTGCACTGCCTCTTGTTCAGGGGATGACGTTATTCCCTCACCAGATAACAAGGTAAAATCAACTTACCTCACAAATCCCATTATCTCCTGGAAGATCCTCTTGGAATGCAAATCAACAAGGTCAGCAGAAAGGGGAGCCCAACAGCAACCCCCAGCCTCAATTCAAATTACCAACACGCTGCAGGATGAGACAATCTGGATTACTGAGAATTACCTGGGCAGAGCAGTGGCTCGGCATCTTATGAGCCCTTGTTCCTCAGATCAAAGAGGTTTGATGGGCATTTAATTAAAAGATAAAGTAGCCAGCCATAAAACACCAGACTAACCTTTCAAGTATACAACTCAAGTTACAATTAAAGAATGACTGTAATTGTCAGATTTTTGGCTTTCACCAGCAATACACTCCATCATTAAGGGATAAATTGACTGTTGAGAGCAGTGCCCACTTTGCTTTTGAATGCTGTCATAGGGCAAGCTGGTTCAGGTGGTAAGAGCTCACATGCAATCCTGGGAGTCTCTTGTTCCCCCAAATCCAGGGAGATTCCCAAATAAAATCATAGCTGCTCTTTTCTTCTGCCAGGACTGCATCAGAGGAATGCTGGTCCCCAGAGAAGCCATCCTCGCTCTTACCTTATACATTCCTTCTTTATGGGGCATTACAATCCCTCGTGCCCCGGCTAAGAGCAGCCAAGGAGAAAAGCTCATTTAGGAGATGTGTGTATGAACACTGGAGGTGCTGTTAAGAGTGTGCCGTGAAACGTGACAAAGAAAGTGACTTCAATATTATCTGCACCGCGTTTTCCTTTTCCCAGCACGGTGATGTAACTATTCCCTCACTGCGCAACGCTGGCTGAGACAAGGTACTGGTAGTTTTTAAAGACAGTTAGAACAATCAGCTCCTGCGTCTCCTCCTTCACACACACCGACTGTTGGTATTCACTGGTTTATCTCACAGGAAAACCCTGGGACCCTGTCCCAGCTACACAATAGGACAGCAAATTCTTGCTAGTTAACAGCAGGTAGAAATATGCTTTTCTTAAAAAGAGAGACACAAGTTGCAGAGGGAGAGGAAGCATCTCCTACCAGAACAGCTGATGCAGTAGGAAAAAGCAGATTGACTCTTGGGTGCGGAAGCCCCTGAGATCTGCTTCAGCAGTGAGGTCTTCTCCAAAACAGCACAGTTTGAGAAGTCTCAGACCAACAGGGAAGCCAAAGCACGGCCGCTGCCATCTCTCAGACATGCACAACCATTACCTCACAGCCCAAGAAACAGAGGTACCAAACTCATGTAACACAGCACAAAGCTGAACACCTCCTTCAGCAGTGCCAGAGGAGGGTACCAGTGGTCACCATGCCCCCCAGCCCTGGGTGCCAAGTCCTTGCTCCAGGATTCTGCTAATCACCTCCATTGCATTTTTCACATACTTGGTGCTTAACTGTACTTTTCTCCAGTGCATCCTCTTACTCCATCCCTGTGTATATTTACAGTCTGCTCTGAGGATGATTTACATTAAACCCTCAGTGTTAACACAGTGAAACCTTTTGCATGGAAAAGTCCAGAGCCATAAAACTTTTACAACATAACAGAAATGGTTTCTGGCTTACTTCAAGTTACAGAAGAGGCTATTATTTTCACTTTGCCCTCTGGATCTGGTTTTTGCTCCCTTTCTCTGGCTGTGTAGCATTGTAATCTTGGAGGAATGAGTCATTACCCAGCCTTGATAAGAAGGGCAGAACCACTTCCCGAGCATGTAGACTTGAAGTCCCATTTGATACAGGAGCTGTGATACTCTTCATACATTTGTTCCAGTAATTAAGTGATTCAAAAATATTAAAGTATCTGAAGATGTTAAAATGTCTGGATGCTGGCAAGCTCTTTGATAAGTTAATTTTGCATTCAAAACCAATAAAGCATTGCACACAGTGACACAGGGTTGGGATTTACCTCGGATAATTCCTTTGCTGCAAGACATTTAAATTAAATCAGTTAAACTCTGACTGTGCTTAGTCATTGGGATGTCAGTGCTAACACACCGTGTTCACTGAAGCAGCACTGAAGGGTATTTTGACTTTAACTTAGCAAAAGGTATATCAGCTTAGCTGTAACCAACATTCACACTGCAAAAGCAATTTTATGGGTTGTTCTGAAAAATAATGCTAGCTAACAAGAGGCTACAAGTCAAAACAGCCATGGGGGAAAATGAGCCAGGAATTTGTGGGGAGGGAAGAGACAGAGCAGTAGGAGAAGGATGTCGCAGAGCCCCGGTTATGCACAGGGGTATCTTGCTGCTCCCAGCCCCGAGGTGCTCCAGCCCCACTGGGGTATTCACAGTGTGAGCACCTTTGAAGGTGGAATTTTGGTTTCTGAGTAATCGTCCTGCAGGACGGTACCCAAGCTACAGAGGGAAATATTGTGCATTTAGAGGAGGAAAAGATTACAGACATTATCCAGACTACTGTGCAGTGAAGATGTATCTGCTTTGAGTAGGCACTCGACTCGGAACGAAACTTAATGAAGGTGAGAGATTTACTTGAAGCTTGTCTCCACGCCAGTCATGCCATTTTAGGTATTGGAAACTATTTTAAAATCAAGTAATCTTCTTGTTGGGAGAAATACATGCAGCCCTATAAAGTTGCTTTATCTCCGTACTGCTATTGCTACACAGAGAGACTTAACTACATTAAACCTGTTCAAAAAGTTAGCAACAAATTGGCTGTTTATCTTGGTTACAACAGTGTTAACGCACCAGTTTACCTTGAAACCCTCAGCCGGCCTTCTCGCTGAAAGGACCTGAGCGTATTCCCTTCTCTTGCAGCTCAGTACAACATCACCATCTCACAGGATGGCCAGGCAAGAAAGAAATTGGGCAGACTGAGTTTTCAGACTTTCAAGGAAAATCTTCCAGAGGATGTTCCTTCCCCCTGAAAATTTCCCCTGAATTTTGCACAGCACTTCCAGCGTAGCCGTGCTGTGCATAACCCTGGAGCAACCGGTGTAATCCCTACACACAGGGTATCAGAGAGCACAGACCATGGTGTCATAGTGTCATTAGCATTTCCTTCCCCAGTCAAACCCGACACGAGTTACACACACATAAAACTGCTCTTTCCCCTCTTCACAGCACTTCCTCCAGGCCAGGTTTGGCAGAGGGCGGCAGCAGAATAGCTGCAAAGGTACATGAAACCCCACCAGGAGCTCCCCTTAGCACTCAGCCAGTTATTCACTGCACAGCGTTTACGGATTGCATTAAAGAATGTTGTTTTTATAAGCATCCTAAAAACTAATTTATTTTTAACTTTCTTGGTAGGATGAAAGGTGATCA
Source organism: Psophia crepitans (assembly GCA_013399095.1). Classification (NCBI taxonomy): domain Eukaryota; kingdom Metazoa; phylum Chordata; class Aves; order Gruiformes; family Psophiidae; genus Psophia; species Psophia crepitans. Next base: position 218,072 of record VWZZ01006765.1, read on the forward strand.
GACCCAAACAGCAACCACGAATTTTTAGTCCATTTAAAGTCCCAAAGCCCTGGGGCCTGGTGGTACTGCAATCGTTCGCAGGGCTGCGAGCGATCAATCGCTCGCTCTCTGTGTTTGCGCAGGCGGAGCTGATTGATTACGCACTGCTAACACGCTTGCCAACGTGGCACACGTTTTTCTGTGGACAGTTCTCCGAAGCAGCTGGGGTCTGAGGCTAACAAGCACTCTGCCGAGGGGAGAGCGTAGAAGCAGGGCAGCAGTTTTTAGGTTGTTTAGGTTAACGTCGTAACGGCAATGTTCAAGTGGTCTGAGGCCCTGGAAGGCCCCAGAGCCTTTGCATGGTATAAGGTGCGATTGAGGCCTCGTGGCCAACGCACACACCTTCAGCAGAGAGAAACCAATCGTCCCTTCCTTCCATGCGACATTTTCGGGAACGTCCTGCCCATGTTTTGTGAGGAGGGAGGGAGGGAGGATTTGCTCTCATCCTCACTGTCCCCAGGGGAACAGGAGGCAATTCCCCTTTCCCTCCTTGCTTAAACCTTCCCATCAAAGCACTCCTAGGAAAACTGTTCACAGTGCAAATTTTACTGGTCCTACACAAACCCAGGACCCAGCAGATTCTCTGTCGTCTATTACCTCCTTTTATTATTTTATTTGCATATAAAGGAATATATATATCTTTCATTAATCTCTCTTGTAAGATCTAGGCTTATTTACAAACGGAGAGAGACAAGTTCACCTCCGGGCCACACGATGGCTGGCACGAACTGACATTCCTCCTGTACTATTTCAAGTCTTCGGCTGAATGATGCCGAGGGATAGACTACAGCTCCCTCCCCAGCCAGAGATCCTTTCATGCAGGGGTAGAGCCCAGGGGCTAGAGCACGCTTATTATTAAATCAATAAATTGAATGTTTTTTTCCCCAAAACGGTGCTTTTGGGAAGTGGGGATCAACAAAAGCATCACTTTCATCTAATCAAAGGCACCAAATAATTAAGAGAACTCTTTTATGCCATTTTCATGTTTCACACTGCCTGTAATCTCAGACTCTGGCAAACAAGTGAAATAACCCAGAGTCTTTCTGGCAAATGGCACGGACAAGACAGCTGAAATACTCCCAAGTGCCACAAGCTTCCTACAAGAGCCTTTCACAGGACATTATTAATTGAGGTTGCAGAGAAAATTGTTGGCAGTTACTCATGATCAGAAAACACTACTGGCTTGATTTATATGGATTCTTCCATTACTTCAAGACCAATTCCAGTGTTCAAATTAAATCTCTGTCCTTTTTACCACCTTGCACAGAAAAAACAATGCTGACAACAAAAGCAGTGAGGTACTAAGTGAGGATGTTGATTAAATGTGCACAAACAGGCAGAACATAACTAACAACATAAATTGTTTTTCCAACCAAATTCTCATGTCATCTACAGCATAGAGTCTTTAGTAGCTGCTACCCAAATATATTCAAATGGAAACTGCATTACTGCAATCTGACTGTGTTTTCCAAGGAACAAGCCCAGACACCTTGCCAAAGCCAAATAGATCCAGAAGATGGTGGATGAACTCACACCACTTCCACAGGTTTCCCTTCACAGCTTGGATCTGTGATGGTGTTACGCCCACGTTATCCAGCAGTGAGAAGATAGATTCTTTTTGCTACCTTTTGGCTTTTTTCCTTTTATATTTAGAGGAAGGTTCTTCGAGCAATAACTGTCTCTTATTATAAGCATGAACAAAAATAATTGTACCCTCTGCACATTACCATGTTTGTAATAGTAAGGTAAAAATTTCTAGTGTCTTCTAGCTATGACAGGAGGCAATGAGGTAGGAAAGGTGATGGGAGGCTGCGGATGTTCGAACAAGTACCCACAGACACCTCCAACTTTTCCCAAGCAGTTGAACATCACTGACTCTTTGTTTCCCTCCTTTCTTTTTTTTTTTAAATTTGACCTTTCTTGCTCCCTCTCTCCCAAGAAGTGGCCACGCTGAGTCCAAGTGACATTTCAATCGCAAAGGTAGGTCTCAAGCACATTACATTATTAAAAGACCCCACTAAATCAGAGAATGCCATAAGACTTCAAACGCTGCAGTTCTGATGCCATCGATCAGGAAAACAAAATCCCTGCTACAGCCAGCCACATTGGCTGGGGGTATCTTGCTGAAGGATGCATAGGAAAGTAAAAGGAAGAGCCTTTTTCAAAGATAAAAAGAATAAGACAGAAAATTCAGCAAGTGAAGAGTTCAGTTGAAATACACTTTCATTCCTTCAAAAAGAAAAAACAACTGGTTTTGTTTCCCAACTGACACCTTCATGTGCTGTTTCGGGCTTTCATATTCCCATACATAATCCTACAGACAATGAAAATGTGCATATGTCATGCCAAGGCATCACCATGTGAACTTGTTTACCACTTAGCAACACACCGACAGGGCAGATCTCTTGCAGCTATTGCCCTGCTGTACGACACAGCTGAAAACTTCAGTGTGAATGGGAATATACTGCAGTTCATGTCAAGGAGAACGGCAGTTTCCACCATCGGTTTTTGCTATTCTGGATATTCATGCAAAGCTTTGCTTAATCATCTGTGTGGCTGTTTAGCAACGACATTCTCAATAACCATTTAATTTAATGATCAATTTTTTTTTAATGAATAATTTAATTACATGTAGTTGCTGGAGGCCCTGACAACAATCAGCTGGTCTGAGTTTTAAAGCAGCAGATGAAAGAGAACTGGATATAAGAGGAGCCTTAGCAATTTATGTCACTAAGTGGATTATTCCAAAACCACCACGATGCAGAGTAGTTGGAGAGGGATTCAAGTCCCTACGCTGGATTCTAGCAAAGTCCTTAGCACACCAAAGAAAGGCTCTGGCATCAAATAAGATGTAAAACTCTGAAAGAAAAGGGTAATACTGGTGCCTTTTCTATATTACAGTAGCTTCTCAAATAGTGCCTGTGGCATCTCTCAAACATTCTCTTGACTCCACATGCACTCTCCTCAGATTTGAGCTGCATTGCTGCAGGGTTCCCCAGCCCACTGGGCCCCCAGCTGTAAGGGGATGCTATCAGGGTCAGGAGGTGGATCAGCCCCAGAGCATCCTCCTTGGCAGGCGAGAGGGAAGCAGCACCTTCCTCCACCCTGGCCAGCTGGCTCAGTGCTGAGGCAGAAGGGGGTTCATGCCAAACCTGCAGCTGTAACACAGCTACCCCAGAAAAGCAACTCTCCAACATCATCTCTTGTATGGCAGGACAACCTTAACGAAATTCAGCTGAGCAGCCAGAGCCCTCTGCTCGGTGCTGTACTGCTGAGCCAGCAGCAATGCCTAGGGACAATAGCAAGTCCTAGCACTCATCTTGATCCCTCCAGCCCAGCATCAGAGATGTGCCAGGCACATTGTCAAAGCCACATGAATTCGGGGACACCAATCCTAATGTCCTCCATAGGACTGGCTTTCATCCTCAGAATTGATTCCAATTTCATCTACATTTCAGTAAAATACTGCTGATTTCAATGGAGACCATCCTGATAAATGCCATCGTACACAGACACAGAAGCAAATCTTCCCTGCAATCACCCAGGGCATCTGAAACCAAGAGGCATCTTGGCAGGATACACGAATGGCCTGATTGTGTCCATTTTCAAGAAGGAATACATATGTATAGCACTGTGATCCAGCTCAGGCTCTGCTCTGCTTGATGAGCAATCAGTCTGCTGTGAGAACAAACACATAATGACTGCTTTCAGCTGCTAATGCCACTGCTTTTTCTGGAACAATATAGAGGCCTGAACTGCAAATTCACATCTGGCCTTGTTGGAAATTAACTGGGAATCAAAAGGGGTTTGCAATTAGCGTTTGGAAAAAATCTTCACTAATTCACAACCACAAAACAGGACGCTAGAGCCTGCAATGACATTTCTGAGGGACCTGGTGGTACGTCTGTCATAGGGGCTTTGCGTATTTATTTTAGGGAAAGAGTCTCTTCTTTTTGGCTTCGCTCTATGAAAGAATTCAGGAACAGCAATATTCCAAACATATGGTGATATTCATTTTCACAGCAAAATGCAATTTGAATACAGTTTCCCACTATGTGCATTCAATTTCCATGAATGTTCCTGAGATTAAGATTTTTCATGGCTTTTTTTTTTCCATTTTCAATAAAAACTGCCATTGATATTTGTACACTTGTTCCGTTCTTGAAATTTTGCCATATTCTATTTTGCTAAAACCCTTAAACCTGTTTAAGGTTTACAAAATTCATCCCAAAAAATTGGTTTCCAACATTTAGCTTGCTAGAATTACTTGAAGAGGTCTTTATTTTTACTTGTTAAAAATCACCAGTAAAATGAATTCTTTTTTTACCTACTCTGACTACACTTCTTTCTAGTCCTCACAGATCTGAGAGGATTAGCCATATCTCAGCCCTGGTCAAGCAAGAATAAAAGTATGGCATCTCCCTACTTTTCCAGCAAGCAAATAAGTCAATATAAGAAAAGCAGAAAAAGACCTAAACTTTCTAGTAGTGTTGGGAATAGTATTGTAATCTGTTGTTCATAAATACAAGCTACAAATCACGGTTCTTGGACAAGAAAGGGAGATGACTCCAGGCCATGCTGCCTCCTGCTCTTCCAGGGGGTCAGCACGCACTGTCCATGGCTCCTGCCGCAAGGCTGCACTCCGTGTCGCAACGTGGCTCCTCATAACCGCTGGGAATTATCTCCCCGACTCACCCAGTGCTCAAAAAACCTCTGTGGCTGCTCCTGACAATATCACTGCAGGGGCTCAGGGGAAGGGGACCGAAAAGAAAACCCCTCTCATTCATATTTCTACTAAGCATTTTGTATCGTTTGCTGACTCATTTTGCAGTTTAGCTTGCAGCAAACTCAAAATTAAGTTACTAGAGAATAATGACCATTAAGTGACTGAGATAGCTTTATTTCTCTGAGCCTTAGCAACAGTGATTTCACTTGCCTGTTGCCATAACAACTACAGCATGCACATCAAGGTCACTAAGCCCACTTTGCTTCTTGCCTGTAGCTATGTCTCTGATGGCTTATACGCCTCATTTTTATTGTGGATTCGTACAGGATGACTAGGAAGAAAAGGTACTTTTTCATCTTATGAGTAAACAAGCACATCAAGATGAGCTTTTCTGAAGGTAAGGGAAAACATACAAAAGATAAAGCATTTACAGGACATGTTCACCTCTTTCTTAATGGAAATGCGTGCGTATATGACGTCCAAAATACCTAACAAGCAAGGAGTCAAACTGGCAGTCAATTTTCCCTTATAAACATCAAGAAAGATTTCCTGAACAGTATGTGCATACGAACTCCTTGATTTCCAAGAGGTCCTATCAGCCTGCCCCAGGACATTAGCATGAGGACATCAAGGTCCCTGAAGTGCCACCTCCTGAGGCGGAGGAAGTCTAACCTTAGTGCTTAAATAAGTGGAACAATCTCTGCTGGAGCTCCTCTTCTTTCCATTCTTCAGTGGAAACACCCTATTTAGTTTTAATCTAAGAAGCTGCAGTGCACAGCTGTTGACTGAGGCACGTTGCCCTGAAATAAGCTGGAACTAGAAAGCAGGAAAGAACAACTAAGCTGGCTGGCTGACGAACTGCAAAGCCCCAGGTCAGGCAAGAAATCGCTTGCAACATCATTTTCCTCAGTTATTCCTTTCACAGATTTTAACGGATGCAATTTTTAGTCCAAAATATTTACACCTCACACATCATTTTCATTGTATAGAAGGGTTATAAAACATTTTTTTAATACAAGTGAACTGCATTCATTTGTCTTGTAAGTCAACAAGAGGCACTTTCAAAGGAAATTCCAAGCTCCTACATTACCAGAGCATTTTTTCTGCCATGTGGCAAGAGAGAAAAGAATTATTCTCTCTGAAAAATATAAATAACTTTGCCACCTCTTTTTATACCTAGTTGATTACAGCAGCCAGAGAATGAAAGATTTTGCTATTTATTTGTCAGCTTTACACCAAAAATACCAGCAAAAAAGATGAAACATCCAGAATTTCAGAGGGATTTACGAGGCACTAAATACTTCCGTGAATCAGGACTGAAATGTAATTTCATACATACATGTGTAGTTGTTGGCTACAGGACAAACACACACGGGCACATTGATAGATAGACAGCCAGCCACACCAGAGTTGGACCACAAAATGTCAAATTTCAGTTTTGCTTTATCATGTACAGTAGCTCCAGCAGAGATTCTGGCCCAGCTTACCCAGCATTTCGCTAGACAAGGCAGAACAGTAATTTCAATTTCCAGATAGGCAGCAGAAGAAAAAGAATTGCTGAACATCGTACAAGACCACTGGGAGAAGATGGAGAGCTTACCACGTCCAGAGCCTCCCAAACACACAGCTGTGACACAGACCTCCTCTGCATTATTAACTTCCTGGCTAAAGAGCAAAGGCTTGTTTTGGAGGTCACACCAAAGAATGGCTGCAGAAGGATTAGTTTACTTTCTTGCTTTTTATTCTATACTGGCTGATATTCTTTATAAAGTTAAAAGGCAGATATGCTCTTGGTAATGACTACTGCCATGAGCGAGTTCAACGCACACAAGAAAATATGTTTGACTAGTTAGCTGTCAAATTTGGGGGCTTCAGGAATAACCCTGTTGCTTATGATAGGATGCATTGCCCTCTTAAAAAGAAGATTTGTGACAGCTGTCACACCCCAGGATACGCCGCAGGAGAAGGTATGTGGCAGCCCTGAAAGCAGTGGGAAGCTGCTGCCAGCCCTTCCCACAGGGCACAGTGGGAAGGACCACACGTTGGGGACCCAGAGGGATCTGCGTGGAGCTTGCTGGAGCCCCCAGGATGGTGGTAGGCAAAGGCTAAAACAAGGGCAAAGTCTGTCCTGCTGAAGATAGATAAGGTTGGGGAGAAATTGGTTTCTGAACTCTTTTATTTATTCATCAGATCTAAGTTTATCCTTTTCAAAACTTGTCTTATTTAGTGTATGTTCTAGACACACAATGCTAGGCCAGTTTAATAATTCAAAGCCCCTTTGATGTCCTCAGGGTACTCAGTTTACAGGAAAGTCCCAGCACGTCCACCCCAGAGCCCTGGCTGACTCCAGGTCCCACCAGAGACAAAGCACTAAATAGCTAAAACAGAGCCAGAGTCTCAGTGTAAGTCTGAAATCAAGGCACCTTACCCGGTTCATGTTTGGTGAGAGGCAGTCTGTAAAGCTCTGGCTGACTACAGGTATTAAAGTGTGGTGCTTAATGCCTTTTGCCAGAAAATAAGCTGAGATGTATCTCAGGAAAAGTACATTCAATTGCTGCGGATCCCGTTGCTCTCCACAGAGTATCTCTTGTTATTACTTTAATAAGCGAAGAGGAAATCCTGTTAATCATACGTTGCAAGGTTGTATGAGTTTGATATCGCAGCTGTTGATAGCTCTGCACAAGCACAATGAGATAGCAGATAACGCACGTCGTGATTTGCAATAGGGAATGGAATTGGTTGCCTAATTTTCATCACACACGCATACGCACACCTCCCTCCCAAAAATGCCACACACCCTTCTTCTCCTAGCTATCACGACAAATATATTGCTCCTACAATCAGATGCCAACATACAGTTAAGGACACGTAGGTGTCAAGCATTGAGTACCACTGCTTAAGTTAGCAAAGGGTTAAACAGAAAGAAAATGAACCAAACAAGTAGTCAGCCCAGAAAGAAAGTAAAACAAATAACTGAATTAAATCCACCTCTGTTGGTGTGAACTCTGATAGCCTGATTTTTGTCATTAAAACACCAAACAAAACCAATCCCAGCAGCCTGAGGTTGCCTGCAAGTCAAGCACAGTGGCAAAAAACCCACGGCCATCCCTGCAGTAGCTGGGAAATTCGGCCATGATGCTCCAAACACCCCGGGCACTCACCTTGAACAATGACTTTTAATTTCACTGTGGAGGGTTAGTGCAAAATCATGAGCTTTGCTTAAACTAGTATTTTTTACCTTCTATTTAAGCAGAGCCTGCTGGGGCTTTGCAGGGATTTCAGGGAAGCTCAAGCCCCCACTGCATCGTGCACAGAGCAGCCAGCGTGGTGAGATGTCTCCTTGAAGAGTCCCATGAGGTGGTCCTGTGCTGCCCTGATCAACACGGTGTCTCTGGAGAGAAAAGGTTTCATTTAATTACCTCATATCCAACCTCGCAGAAGTTTCACTGCCCCATACTTTATGTAATACTTCAAGATTAATAGTGAAATAAGAAGAGACTTGACCTGGAAAAAGTTCCAGCTTAGGCAGAATTTATCTTTTTTTTTTTTTCCCCTCCTCATTTTTAGCAAATGTAGTGACGACTGGGTATTATAGGTACAGCTCTGCCCAGGAGCGTTAGCTATTAGTCATCTCATGATAATTAGTCATCTAGGATACCATTTTTAAAGACCTCAAATAGCTCCATCTGGTTGTTACACTAAGGTTTTAAAAGAGTCCTCAGCACTAGAGAATGGGTTCCCGTGCTGCAGGGAACCCAGGAGAAACGGCGCAATGAAATAACAGGACAGAGCTGGCTGTCCATCTTGGCTGCCCACCTCAGTTCTCCCTTCTGTAATTAGGGAGAAGAGACACCAGCCCCTTTTGCCAAGTGCTTCAAGACCTAGGTAGTTAAAGGCACGATGCAGACAATATTGTTTCCCTCCTGATGTGCTGCTGTAGACTCGCACCCCCATGGCGAGTGGGGACCAGGGAGCCCTGGTGGCATCACTACAGGCTGTGATGGTCCCTCACCTTCAGACCTGCTTGTAGGAGGGCTGTTTTCTGCATGGGGAGATGGGCTGAGGGAGCATCACTCCCCCATCCATGAGCCACGTGGATCCAGACCTTCCCCCATACACCTTCCTCTGCAAAGGGGAAAGAAGGTTCAGAGAGTTTTGCCTCCTCTCCCCCTCAAATCAAGCTTTTACAATTAATTGAAAGAGAGAACGAATGAAATGAAAGACATTAATCTTACCAATTATTTGAACAGGATGGAATGCAGTGACATCAACAGCTAATGAAGTAAATCTAAATTAAGCCACTGCCTGGACATATTTTTTTATATTTTCTTATTTATTTTTTCTTTTACAAAAGGGGGAACATCTGGTGTTTGACAGCGAGGCCAAATGAGTTCCCAATTAATGTCTGCGAAGTGGCATATCTCCTAGTTGTTCTGTGTGCAACCATTTCTTCAGCCCTGACCACCGGTATAGAAAAGAGCTTGTTGAATGAGCCGCTGCAGAAATCTTCTTGTCATGAAGAACTCATTAGGTCAGCAATAAAATGATTTATCAAAGACTTGGATTTCAGCCATCAGCTTCACTTGTACAACAGACTCAGCTGCAGTGCTTCGAGCAAAGGCTTACAAATTACCATTATAATCTTGTAAGCACGCCTCATCTACACCAGCCAGTTCCTGACCAGTGAAGTGGAGACCAAGAAATACAATCCTTTCTGACCTCTATTATATGCTGTCAGCCATCCAGATGTGATGCAATGAGCGGAGCAGATATTAATACTTCTGAATGGTGATGAAAGGGAGTTTGCATTCTGGAAGAGATGCTGGAAGCGATGGGAGATTGCTTTATGAAATTTTAACTTTTCCTGAGCCTCCTTTGCTGGGTCACACAAGCCCTTTCACAGGCGGCCCTTTGCGGGAGCGGATGGTCTCTGTGTGTGTGTGTCAGCGATCAGCTCGGTCTTATGCAGCACCTGAACTTATATAATCCAGCACGTGTCCGATGGTATTTTCCAGTTCCCTCAGGTTGAAAACTGCCTTTCCCATGTCCATCAGAGCTGTGCTTCTGCGCTAATCCCATTTGCCTGTCTGCCTGGGCCAGGAGAGTGGAGGGGAAAGAGTGGGGAGGGGAGGATGGTTTCTTCAAGAAGTCAAAACCCTAAGTTTCCATGGTCTGGAACATAGGATCGAGTTAAACAGCTTTTTCATCCCATTGTGTGTACAACTGGTATTTCTCATGGCCAAACAGATTTCATTTTCTTAACTAAGTCACTTTTCAGGCAAGAAAACCCCCCACTGCCAAGCACAGCTTCAGGAACGACCCAAATACATGCCCATACACACACACACACACAGAGTATTTAATTTTCCATTCTTTGCTCTGCGTCTGATCCTGTCCCACCACCATCTGGCTCTTGCTGTCTCTCCTCACCACCTTTCCCTCTCTTCGACCAGTTTTTCCCATTAGAATTCCTTCCCCTTCCATCAGCATCCTCCTTTCCCTCAGGATGTGAACTCAGTTACATCAGCACTGAACTTTCAAACCCATAATGTTCAAGTGGATTCAAAATTAGTCAAAACAAGCTCATCCATCAATAGCTTTTAATGTCAAGAGCTCCAAGGGCAGGGGTGGGGGTGGAAGGCAGGGCCATGGTGCATATTCAAGGCAACAATGAAAATGTTGTCAAAGAGCAATTAAGTGTGCTCCTGTGACAGGTTGGGACTGCACTTTTTCTAAGGCAAGAGAAGTCATAAAACATTTACAGTTCACCCAGCACCAGCAGCATCAAGTGCCTTTCACATCCAGCCCGCACCTCCTCGGCAACCAGAGAAGACCCAAACCTGCCTTGTGTCAAATGGTAATTGCATTTTTAAATAACATTAATCACCTTTTATCATGACTTTTCAATTTGCCAAGTCAAACGTCATGTTCTCTATTGCTGGGCAGCCCTCTTCACTGCACTGTGAGCATTAATTAAATGGACGGATGGCATTTGCTATCATATATTTCAGCCACAAAGCATAAACACAAATAAAGGAACAACTTCTTTACTAATATTGGTTTCAAAACCAATTTGTTCCTATCCAAGAATTCATAAGAAATACGTTAATAGCACTATCTTTAAGGGTTTAATCAGAGACAAAACCCCATTCTAGACAGACTTATCCGTGCTCCCTCTGTATCCAGGGTTACCGAAGTTATTTCCACGCACACAGGGCACAGCACTTTGACACGGGAATCTGGCAGGATTCGGCTGCTGCGATCCTACCGGGTATGAAAGTCAGGGGCTGAATTCTAAGAAGAGATGAATTGAAAGAAAGCGGCTGAAGAGGCTGCTTGGCAAACAGCACGTATTTCCACCGAGGCCTAAGCACACCAGGTAAGAGTTCCGTAAGGTGAAGAACGTGGCTGTAAGCCAGACATAAAAACGGGAAGAAAAAACAGCATAAAGAATCGACTATCTGAAGACTAACGAGGGAGCTGATGCTCCCTGCATGGCTGAAGGGCTGAGAATGCTATTGACTGAGACGACAGAGTTTTTGGACAATATGGGAAATCAAAGAGATGTCAGGGGGCTGGAGATCCAGCATTGTTCTGCATCCCCTCCTTTCCAAATGAGGGGAGTGAAGCAGAAATTTAATAATAGAGAAATGCTCGTGCCTTCAGTGCTGGGAAAAATCCTTTTGTGTAAAGAAAGGGCTGTGGACAAAACACACTGAATGAAGCACTAAGAGCCAGTTTCTTAATGCACTGCCTACCTGTGTGGGAACAGCTCTGTTATTCTCCTGATTAGGCTACTCACCCCGCAGAGGAGAGACCAGCTCCAACCACACTACTCCGCAACGGCCTCGACGGCTGCAGGCAGGGAGCGGGAACATAGCAACTGATCTTTTATGTCAAACAATGCAAGACAGACTAAGTAAAAAGCAGTTTCCTCCATTGGTGGAAGGGGATATCAAAGTCCAAGCTAGCTGAGCTCCTCTTTCAGTCCTTAGCCCAGGAGATATCAACAGCAAGTTCAGCTACACCCAACACCCACAGGTGCTCAAAGAAAATTTCTTATCCACGCACTTCCAGAATGAGAGGCAAGGGAATAATTTTGGTTTCACTTTATGGCGGCACAAAAGTTACATGACTTCAGAAACAGCCACCTCTGGCAGAGCCAAATGCCACAGCTCCTGGGTCTTGCTTCAACAGCATAAGCAGAAAAGCTGCATCCCAGGCTGAGCCCTGGCCCCGAGCATTTGTCAATGCACCAAAGCTAGGGACAGGCCATCACATTTTACCTCCCCTCCTAATTTCCTCTCTAGCAACTCTGCAAATATCGATTGAGCCTGTGCCATTCACTCATGGTTGATATGTCCTTCCAACAGCTCGCTATGGAAAATTTCAAATTGCTGTATTAAACCACCCCCTATACATTTACCTACCAGCAACCTAATAATAACATGAAATTAAAAACACATTACCTTTATCTGCAATTATCTCATTATAGAAGCAGGCAAGTGCTGCAGAGGCAGCCATCACATTTTTATAGCATAACTCCTTTAGCTAAAAATTACGGCGAGGCAGGTTTCCTGTCTGTGGAGAGATAAAGTAGGTCCTTTCAGAACTATCGGCCGGTTTGTGACAAGAGGTCAAATGAAGATATGTGAAGGCTAAAGTCAGTGTTTCCAGGTGACCTGCATTCTGCCTCCAAGAAGCTTCTCTCCTCCCTTAATACTGCAGCCTTTGTCACCTGTAGAAGATTATTCAATAGGTGTTTCCTGTTTTTGTCTGTCAGCCAAGATTCATCTTCCTCCAGGACAAGCAGACAACCCCAGAAAATGAAAGGGCACCTGCTGGTCTCACCTTTTTGTGGAGGGCTTGTCCATCTTTTCTTGCCTCTCCAAATGGTAAAAATAAAAGGGCAGCTTTTATCCTGTAATACAGATGAGAAATGTACCCACTTCACATTTCTTGCGTCAAGCGGATAGATCAAATTAGGAATGGGGGATGCAAATGTAGATGACGTATACTGAAAAGAAGAGCATCAGCTAGACAGATGAATACAGTGAGAAATCAAGTAAGAGTTATCCAATCCATTTCCCCACAACGCCAGGCAAAAATGAAACCATTTTAGTCCAAAAATCACTCCTAAATCTTTTTTGTGTGCCTACTGCAAGCTGTCCGTGTCTTGTACCACAATGGGCATTTCTAGGCAGCAAGCTGTAGGGGAGAGAGACTGGAAGATCTGCCTTTCATGAGGACTACGGGGCTTCCTAGTTGTCTTGCAGAGCTGGGAGTGCCACGTTCAAAAGCTCCACTGTCTATTCCTCACCGAGGGAGACTGGATCCCAGGGCCTTTGGTGCACCTAGGGCTAGAAGGTTTACTTCTTGCTTGGCCTTGCAGGCTCGTTTTTGTTTCAGAATTATGAGTGCATTTGGGTTGTTTCTACTGAACGTCACAACCTTCTTGCTTCTTCTCACCCATGTAAACTGGAATTTGAAATTGCAAAAATAGGACAAAGTGTTTATTGCAACCTTTCTTGTGGAATGGAAGTCCCACTTCTGATCATCTCTCCCAACAGAGCCTCCATCCAAAGGGAAGGTGTCCTTGAATACCCTCCTTTCTTTGATGAGTACAGAGCTTTCCCCATCTGCTATCTGAGCATAGACACGAGCCCAAGCCTTGTGTCAACATGTTCCCAGCCTCCTTTCGTAATATGGAAACGACAGCGGTTGCCGCGTGCGAAGCTGAAATCAAATGAATAAATGAATGTCAACAGACTGTGGGTAGAGGCTCAGAGGTTGCATAACGGAGCGACTACAAGTGCACAGATGCAGCGAAGCCAAATTGGGTGCTGAGTGGATTGTCAGGACTTGTTTCTGAGGGATGCACCCAGTCGTTTCACAAGCACAGCTGTCAGCCGATGAATTATTCCCAGTGAATTAAGAAACGATGACAAAAAAAGTCCACTACCCATCCTGTACTCACGCAGACCATTTGGAGGGAATATTTTGTGACATCTCTAGGTAAATAGGATGGTGAATTATTATGGAATGGTTCCTTTCCCTGCAGGAACAAAGTCTGGAGATATCCTACAAAATCCTTACTATATCAGTGTCAAACTCAATAATTCTCTCAAAAAAAAATTATTACCAGTTGCACATTTGGCATTAATGTCACACTCAGGGCATGACTGCACGGATGAGGACTGACAGACTCACACTCTGTGCCCCAGCTCTGAGCCGGCCAGATGCAAACTAATTCTGTTCCAGAAGCAGATAGCCATGTTAGCAGGAAGACAGCTTGCTTGAGAAGCAGGGCCAAAATCTTTGCCACTATATGGTTTTCGTGCTCCTATCTGTCTACTTTCCAGGTGACTTTCTAGCCCATGAGTCCTTTAACCCGAACTGGAATGCTTTCTTTTTATCCTCCTCTCTTACAGCAGAAGACCTATACAAACCAATGCTGCTTTAACAAATACGGCAACAGTTCCTTAAATAAACAGCACACTTCTGCACCTTGTCCCTCTCAAACACAAACGCTACTTCAGCTTCTTTGTGCCGCTTCCCCTCCAAAACTGCAGCAGCAGCAAAGCAATCAACAAGACCGTGAAGTAATATCACGTACAGCAGATCTGCTTCATTCTGAACAAACGCACAAATAAGGTCCAGCTTGAGAAGCAGGAATGCACAAACACTTAGAAACTAATTCCCAAACCCAGCAAGACAAAGGCAGAGTTAAAAGACTCAAAACACCTGAGCAAGCAAAACAGTCTCTTATCCCCTGCTAAAGCAAACACGAAGACAAATCGCATTCACTTTTCAACCCGGCAAGCCAGCCATAATATATGGCCTGCCACAGCGATGATGATTGTTCTTGTGCTCTCCACCTCAGACTGATACGCACTCAGCAGATTCATAACCCTTTCAAGCTCTCCAAGACAAACACACTGGCGCTTGATAGAGAATTTCAGTATCGTTCCTGGGAGGGTCCAACATGGTGCCTCCCACACCCAACACAACGGTGGATTTGCCCTCCCCAACCCCACCCCTGGAACACGGTCTGCAGGTCAGGTCCAAGAGGGTCAGAGGTTCCTTGTGCTTTTGGAAGCCTCCTTTCTTCTGTGAGGATGGGTCCTTGTCATTCACAACTGCCAATAGCATCTCCCAGTGCTCCATCCCCAGGCCCAAAGGGGTTGTGGTGTGTTGGCCACCAGCACATGTGACAGGGACAACCAAAGGTCTCACTGCATGCTGACATCATTGGAGTTTCTGTCAGCCCATCTGTCGTCTTCTTCACTTCACCCAGGGGTTGAGGAGCTCCTGCTCAGCTTGATGCCTGCTTCCCATGCCCAAACCCCAGCCTGAGCAGTCTTCTTCAAAGGCTGAACTGCCACAAATGACACAGGAAAAAAACCCTCCTCTCCCCTGAAGGAGCCAAACAGTTTAGAAAAGCCATCACCCCCTTCACCCCTAAGCCACAGGGGACTTATTCTGACAACCAGCTATTGTCAGAAGAGGGTGGCAAGGGCACCCCACAGTTCAGAGCTGCTGATGGCAGCTACAGCTACCGGCTGCCTGGAGCTCACAGGAGAGCAGACTGCATTTAGGTAAGGGCAGGTGATCTGATGGATTTAAATCTTGATTGAAGGAATCCATTAGATTCACGTGTTTGGTGGTGGGAAAAAAAAACCTGACTATGTTTGGCCGTGTTTAGCATGCAGGAAATCCTGGCGGGGGTGGGGGGGTGCTGCATACATATGTGCATGCATACAAAATAAACTGCAGGTGTCCAGATTCTAAGACAGCAACCAGCGCATTGTCACATCTATCGCTGCAAAAAAAAATCCGCCCTTGTACAAGCAGATGAGCAACTCTCCCCCAGCCACTGTGCCAGCCGCCTCGTCAGTCCTGAGCTGAACCAGGCGCTGCGGCTGGGTGGGAGCGCACCCAGCTTTGCAGCCTCAGCTTCTGGATGGCCATTGCTTGGCTCTCAGCCGGAAGGTCTCCAAGCGTTCCTGCTCAGCTCGGCTCTGGCTGCTCTGCAGGGCCCAGATTTGGAGAGCTGTGACAGCTTTGCTGTCAGTTCTTCGAGTCAGTGCCACCGTCAGCAGCACCCTCGCCCTGCCCTGATTGCCCCAGCGAACGATGTGCCACAGGGCTGGAGCCCGGGAATTCTCCCTGACACAGTGTGTGCTACTCAGAGGGACCCTGCTGTTCCCAGGGGCTTAGCATGAGACCCTGCTCAGCACAGCTGGCTGATCGGATACTAACCCTGAGAGCCCGTTTCAACAACATCCAGCAGATCAGGGACGGTTCAAATATTCCTTGTAAAATATTCTGCCTTTCACAAAGGATAATAGCTTCGGCAGCCCGTGAAGCATGACAGATGCATCTTGCATCCTTTACACAACAGTATTGGCTGATATACTGCCTTCATTTCACCGCTCAACTCAGCCAAAACCAAGGGAGACTCTTGGATCGCTCTCTTCTCATGTTTGCTGCCTCCTCCTCCTTCTCTTCCCTACATCCTGCTCTTGTCAAGGTATTCTAGAAGTCCACCCTTTTGTTCTGGGTGATAGGAACAAACTGGAGTCTTCAAAACGTTTAATTTTAGGTCCTTGAGATCAGAACTTAATAAAATGAATGTGGAGAAGGTAATTCTCCAGACAGTGAGACAACTTCATTAATGTGCCGCTTATCCCACCCCATCAACCTCCTGCCGGGGGTGAGGTACTGTGATTATCCTTCCTTCTGAAAACACCATCTCAATTTATTAATCGTTAGAGAAAGGACAAAATAAAGAAGAATACCCCATCAAAAAAAGAGCAGGTATATTCTCACTAACCTGGAACCCGAAGGCTGTGTGCCCCCCAAGCTTTTCTTACAGTAAGCAAGTGTTAAGGGCTGCACTTGTTTTGGGAGTTTCTCAGAGGCATGTTGGGGAATGGGAATGGCCACCCTTCCCATTGACTTAGTTTGTGGTTTTGAATAATAAAAAAAGGAAAGAAATCTCTCAGCTTGTCAGTATTGACCCCGATGCAGTTAAGGTCCATTTGTCAGGGCTAATACATTGCAGCAGCATCGTATGTGAGGACTTATGCTTCCCTGAAAAGATGGGTTCATTTCAGAAACCCAAGGAACTTTAGTCAGGGGACTTTGGTCTGTCCTTTAAACTCGATTGTAATATAAAAAAAGCTGTAATCAGGTGCAGGGAGTAACATGCCATGCAATGCGGTCACACAAGACAATTTTCCATGAGGGGACGCTGGTAGTGAGACACACCAGTAAGATGAAGTGATCAGAAACCAAGGAGCAGCAAATGACACAGGGACTGCTCCCAGCAGCCAGGCTGGTCCTGCCTTCTCCCGCTTCAGAACCTCTCCTGGGACCCTCTGGCCCATGGATCCCACCGAAATTGGGCTGCCTCCACCCCTGGTGGCAACAGCCCCGAGGCCAATCGTTCTCACTGCGATGGGAGCCAGACTTTGACGAGGAATTGCTGCCTCTTTAGCACAAAGTGTTTCATTTCCTCTAACGCTAACGTGCCGGCGCTGAGCACCCAGCTCAGGGTTCAGTTCTTTGCCAGCAACGCTCTTGCTTGAGCAAAAAAGCCCACCAAATGGCCAGCAGCTATGCACTGATGCGCACGTTATTTCATACGGGGAGGAGTATCTGCTCTGTTTTCTCTTCAGTAAGGGCAGATGAGGTGTCTGACAGCCAGACTCGTATTTAAGCCAGCACAATTGTCCCTGCCCGCACAACTCGCCCCCCACCGCTGTCCGTGTCAGTAAGGAAGTCTGGCTGCCTCTCCAGCAGAGGAGCATGAAACCCTTCCTTGTCCGAAGCCATGAGCTCTGGTGCAATCCAGACCTCCTGCCCTAAGGGTGCGTATCGTCCACACGAGACCCTTCTGGTCCTTCCTGGCTGTGCCTTCAACATCAGTCTCCCGCTGGTTCTCGCAGCGCCCGCAGGTACCCGGCCCACGCTTTCTCCACCCCGCGCCACGTCTCACTGCGCTGCCTCTGCAGAGTCACTCTGATTTACGCCACGGCCTGCAAGAGGAAGATCAGGCTCGCCGGCTCCACCAGAAATCTCGTACCAGCCCTGAGAACTGACAGCAGCCAGAGGCAGCTCCAGGCTAATGTCACAGCCGCAGCTTCAGCACGTGGCGGGTAGAGGCTGACCTAGTTTTAACCCTCCTAAATATGCAAAGAAAGAAAATGAGAGTGCGCGGGGAAAGGCAGTCCAAGGTTTCATCTGTTTCCTCAGTACTTTCCTGCTTTATCTTTACTATTCACACTACACTGAGACATTCCCACTGCCAGGTCTTCTCACGGCCGTACCGAGAGAGGAAACACACGCTAACATTGGAAGAGTGGCTCTGAGTGGGGTTTTTTTGGTGGGGCTTGGTTTGGGTTTTTTGTACAAGCTTATAGGAAGGTGGAATATTTCAAAGGTTAATGTTTTGACAAAATATAAGAAAATTTGAAAAACTTTTTGCTATCTTTTGAGTGGAAGTCTCTCTTCAGCTGTTTACTTTTCTGTTTTGCTTGGTTTTTTCAGTCTTTTTGTTCTTAACTTAGTCACTGAGAGTTAAATGCCACCCTGACTATCATTCTGACAGGCCTTTTTTGTTTTATGTTCAAGAAAATGGATTTTTGTGCACGTGGCTTTATCTTTCTTTCCACATCTGCCTTTCCCTTAGCGTTTCTGGTTCACTTCCACCATAGAAAATACCCAAACTTCAGTTTCTTCTCTTGATTCCTTATTAACTCTGGACTTTTTGTGTAGTACATAACTACTTCATTGCTATGGAAACACTATTTGAATCACCCGCACAGTTCTGTATACCATTTTTTGGCACCTTCATTTCAACACAGAACCGGGCTCACCGACAGCGCAGGGGGCTTTATGAAGGGTACGTGCTGCCCAGCATTCTGCTCTGTGTCCTTCAGTTTGCATTGGGCCCCCTCAGACAGGAGCTGGTGATGCCGGAGATGTGTGTCCTTCGAGTCCAAATACAAACCTGAGGTGGAGCTATGAAATGCCACCACGGCAAGACTGGGAATATTGCCCAGCCTATATATATATGTAGAGAGAGAGACCACAACAACTTGTGGCAAAAAGAAATAGAAACCTTCTAAATATTTGATTCCAGTGATCATAGAATCATAGAATCATAGAAAGAGAGGAGAGATGCTCTTTTCATTCAGCACACCTAGATGAATGGATATCCTCAGTGTAGAGCCAGTTTCCATCCTGGAGAACGTGAGCACTGCAGAGCAGAGCAAGTGGAGAAACGTGGGGAAGACATCATGAAGAGGAACGTTCTGGAGAGGGAGAGGACAGTAACGGGACGCAAAGATACAAGCAGGTTTTGAATGCGCTCATACTGCACAAGGGGCACTGCCACTTGATAGCACATGTGGAACCAGTCTCACGCGTGGGGATCCTTGTTGGAATGGTTAAGAAAACAAGCCAAGGACAGGAAACCATGAAAAACATGAAAACCGTTAATCAGTAGACCACAAGTGGTGTTGTTTCTGGCATAGGTTGAGACACTGCTGGCTGTTATGACTCCTATGAACATTCCTGACCTTGCTGAGGAAAGCTCTTAATTAAATGATTACATCCCTCAACTTCTACAGAACTCAGGCATATGCTTGTATGCTTTCCTCAGCAAGGCTTTTTCCTGAAGCAGGATCTCCATGATTACAGTCAACTAATTACTTGAAAAGCATTTTCATCTGGGCTCCAAGCAATCAAATTACATACAATTAATGTGGGTTTGGCAGGACTCCATGCAAACAAAAGTTGCTCTGTTTTAGCACAAAATTGGAAAACCAGTTTTTGCTAATAGCCTGATGTATGAAATCTGCTGGTGCAGCTTTTCGCTGTTTTCCCAACTTTTCCTATTTTGCTGCAAAACCGTTGATGCAATTATGTTCTGATAAATGAAGCCCCAAATCTCACAACATCCTGCCTCTAGTACAAGACCTTGTAGGAACGAGAGACTGAGAAAGAATGAATTGCTATGGTTTGCAGTAAAAGTTGATAAAGACAAAGAGCACGCTGAAAATGAAGGAATCAACTGTACGCCACTTTATCAAAAGAGATACGGCAAGACAAGGATATAAATCATGAGGCTTTAGCAGCTATAGGAGATTTTGGGTAGGAAGGCAAACTGAGTAACAAAGCAGAAAAAACATACCTATTAATACTGCAAATCAAACCTCATTTTGGACAGAAGTGCAACAGGCACACGGACACTTTTTAATGAAGCTCACAATAGTCTACTTGTCTCTTTACTCAGTACTTTAATATGACATTCACTTGCCTTTTCCCTCTTTTCCCTCTTTCACAATGAAGCAGGGAGTAAAGCACATCTAAACCTGAAGGCAGCGTGTGTCTATTTTTGGCTGCCTGAATTTATAGAAGAAATTTTGATGCAAAAAATCATGAGAGTTCATGGCTGTAAAACACATGTCAGTCATACAAAGACTAAATAACTTGGAAGTGCCACAAAGCTGCGTTGGAAGAAGGATCTATCTTTACTGAATCGTAATTGGAATAAGAGTCAGGCTGATGAATGAAATCTTTAGTAAGCAGAGGGATATGAATTTTGGCAATACGTTGAAGAAATGCAATAGCAGAAGCAATGATCATAAATATTAGTTACAAAACAAGATTAATCTCTAGAATAGGCAGAATTTCAGGGTAAAATATTTGAGTTTATGCAGTCTCACAGGGGACAGCAGTGTTTATCACTCTGCTTTCAGCAAAAGGAAGCAGCCCTCCTTACTTGGAGGTCTTCATGGAGGAAAACACCCTTCTGGCTCTGGGATGCCGCAGAGATGTGCACAGGCACTTGGGAGTAACGCAGAGCTCTGTGACCACTGGTTCAAGCCACTGAGTGCTGGAATAAAGGCAGCCCAGCTGCCTCTAAGCCTCAGATGCTCCAGTTTCACGGGCAGCTGGAAGGCACCAGCGGCTGGGACAGTGATGCACCGTGCAGGTATGGGGTCCCTCACACAGGTTTGTTCCAGGCTCTCAACATAGGCTCTAGCTAATCAAAATTGTGTGCAAGTTGTCATGTTAAGCACTTTAGTTTATAGTTTGCATATTTTTGCATTGTTATTGCACAACTAAGCTGGAGACTTCCAGATCAAGCTCTCCCAAAAGCACAGGGGACAAATTCAGCGGTAGTCAATGTTCAATCCTGGTAATTGGTCAGAGGAAAAAGAAGAAGTGGTTTGGGACGATGTGTGCCATGCACGTTAGGAAGGTGCAGTTAGCAGCTTCTTTTATTAAGAATTAAACCTTTTTCAGGGTAGTAAATGTATATTAAGTGACATCAAGTATGACTTGTATAAAATGATACTTTCCAAGGACCACTGAAGAACTGGTTTAGACTTTTTCTCTGAGGTTCCAACAAGGTTTCTTTGATATCCTCAGCATTTTGTCTTGAAACACCTATCCCATCAAGTTATCCTTTCAATCAGAGAAGGGATTGAAGAAGGAAAACAGATGTGTGATGCATCCTCAGCATGAATATAAGAAAGCATGACAAGAAAACATATGCCATGTATTTTTTATGGTCTTTTCTTTCTGTTATTAATATCACACAAATAATGTGCATGGGGATCTTTAAACATCTTCTAACCATTCCGTAAATCATTTCACAGACTAATGAATTCAGTACTGTGAATCAGCCACACAGATTTTACGACTTCTTTTAGTTTTTTATGTCACATCTGGAAACCCATTGGAAATGGTACTTTGGTGCACCTTCAGAGAGTGACTCTTGGCTTTGTCCGAGGACGCCCTCTCCTCAGCTCTCCATGCCTGTGGTTAGGACCTTTGTTTCCACTGAGTAGGAGCGGGACACACTGACCATGTCTGTACAGTAGAGAAGCTGCCTCGTGTTCTTGGAAGCGAGCCCTGTGTTACACAACTGCAGTTCAAAGGTTACAAAGGCAAAAGCTTCGCCAGCAGACTCAACACTTCAAAGCAATGGCAACAATTGTTGGATCAAACAAAGAGGAAAGAAGTTGCCTGTGGGTCCCCAAAGCAAACTAGAGTCTCAGAAGAAAAACAGGATCCAGAAGAATCTTACTAAGAAACAATGAGAAAAAAACTGCTCATTTATGTGGAACAAAAGCCTGAGTCCTCAAGAAACTCTCCAAGTTGCTTCCACATCCAATCAATATTTTCCCTAGCGCATATGGAATGAGCCTCAGCCAACATCATCCCACACACTTCCCTGTTTCTAACTATCCTTAGAAAGAGGCAAGACAGCTAATTCAATGAATCTCATTCATACTTATGGGAGTCACCAGACTTGGAGGGACAGCCTCCCCATCCAGTTTTCCTGACTCAACATACTACTGCAGATAAGCTTAGCCACATAGACATCCACACATATGCTCCTAGCTCACAACAGATGCAAGATAATGTCTCGTAAACTGAGTCCTCTAATGACAGACAGAAAATCTGAAGACTGAAATTTGACAAGTGTAAAGGAAAGGAGGAGGAAATTTAAGACTGGCCATACATGACACAGGGGTGGAGGTGAAGCGTGGTCTACAAAAGCCACATAAGTAAGGTGGAATTTCCATCCACACAAGCCTGACTCTTGCTTACAGTCAGCACCAAGTCACATCAGCTTAAGAAGGGATGAAATAACCTTGTCTGAGGCACGATGCCAGCAATTGGGATTTGCTTGAGTATGACCAAAGTAAATGCTCAGCTTAGGTATTTCTCTGCAGATCGTTTTCTGCTCTTCTCTTCCTCATGCTGCAGCAAACCTCCTCAAAAGTTCTGTTTTAAGAAACTATTTGCTGCAAAATTAAAGCTAATGAGACTCCCTGAAGAGATGAAACCACCTCCATTTTGAAACCAAAGATTTTCAATTCACGTGCTGCCAGACATGATCTGCTGAGGATAACTGCCCTCCTCCGTGCTTATCCTGTGAGCAACATAGATGGTGAGTATTCATCTCTGCTGCTTCAATGAAGGGCACATCATTTTAGTTCACTTTATTACTGCAATGGGTTGATGCAGAGATGTTTGACTTTGACATGGAAGGGCCAGGGCATGCATTAATTTTTGCAGGCTTTCCAGAGCTCATCTGTTGGTGCCGGTAGGCCCAGATATGCAAAGTCTAAACTGCTGAAATATGGGGGTAAATACTGCCTGAGCCTGAACTCATGCACAAATCTCACTTGATTTTAATGGCATTTATACCCTGGTTGATAGGGTGTGCTCAGGGACTTAAGCCACTTATGGGTATTTAATTGGGAACTCATAGAATCACAGAATGGTTTGGGTTGGAAGGGACCTCAAAGCCCATCTAGTTCCACCCTCCACTAAACCAGGTTGCCCAAAGCCCCATCCAACCTGGCCTTGGACACTGCCAGGGATCCAGGGGCAGCCACAGCTGCTCTGGGCACCCTGTGCCAGCGCCTCAGCACCCTCACAGGGAAGGATTTCTTCCTACTATCTAATCAAAATCTCCCCTCTTTTAGTTAAACCCATCCCCCTTGTCCTGTCACTCCCTACCCTTGTAACCAGTCCCTCTCCAGCTTTCCTGGAGCCCCTTTAGGTACTGGAAGGCCACAATTAGGTCTCCCCAGAGCCTTCTCTTAGACGCAGTTCTGCAGACAACTTCCTACATTTTGATGTAATTTGTCAGTTCGTTTTAGAAACAATCCTGCAGTTAGCACAATTCCACCTGGGAAGGAGCAAGTGTGCTGTCTTCCTCTCCCAGGCTCTGGAAACACCAAGAAAGGTAAAAATTTTAAATATTTTAGACATTCTGTGCCCACAGCAATTACTGCATTTTAAAACTTTGATGGTCATTTATTATTTACAAGAGTATTTTAAAGGGTAAATTTCAGATCTTAGCAATCTGTACATTAATTGCCAAGAATTCATTTGAAGATGTAGTTTGAAGACCTCTTACAGGAATTTGGAAGAGAAGAGGATATCCTAAAAAGTGAAGCCAAGTTTCTCCAAGCGTGTTGTACAGGCACATCACTGTTTTGCTGTGAGCTCATGTGAATAAAGGCTGTAAGGATAAAGAAATACATATACTTTAAATTCTGAAAAGCAACCTCCGACTTCAAGCTCATGTTTGCGTGGCAGACTGTCTTATCACGGTCAATCCCAACCACTGAATTTCTACATGCATTAAGCAGCAGCCCTTGTGGCAGCACGTATTTTATCCTCCTCTCTGTCCTCAAACCCCACAATTTTCCATTTGTATGACACTTTCCTGCCTCTTCATTATATACCCAGGAAGCAAAGCTGATGGATTAGCATCGCATCCAAAACAGAAACTGGCAACATCTCAGACTCACGCGATTTACAACAACTGCTAAGTAAATTGGGCTACTTTTTTTTAGTTCCTACTCTTCCTTTTTTTAAAAATAAATCTTAAGAAAAATACAATCCCAAAGGCCTAACAGGCATGCATTTACAGATGGCAGCAGCAGGTCATAAATGGCATGTTTTCCTGTACTATTTATGAGAGCCAAATAAACTGAACATATTATGAGCCATTTATAATGTTCTTCAGCAGAACAGTCAGCCAAGAGACAGAGCTGAAAGCCTGTTGTAACAAAAGGTATCAAAGTGAGGAGGAGAACAGGATCTATAATTACTCCGGTGATAAAACAAGCGTAGTACAGCAGATGGGTTTAACACAAGATCACTATTAAATAAAACACTGGCTCGAATGCCAAGGAATGAATATTCAAGAGGCGGTGAATTGAGTGGAAGCGTATAAAGGCAGCAAACGTAGCTCAGCTAACCCAGAAGTCACTTGCAACTCTAACCATAAAGATCAAACCCCACATAATTCTCCATGCTGGTTGCACAGACAACCTGCGGTCAAACACTTTCATGATTAGGTATTAATCGACGCTTGCACAAATGGCAGGACCGAGCACACTGATGGCATGGGATCCTGACCATGTAACACTGATTAAAACAAAATAAATGTAAAACTCAAAACCAAACCAAAACCTAACAATATCAATTTGCAGAGCTGTTTCACTTATCACTTCATAAACTTTTCAGTTCGTCATCAGAAACACACTCTAATTCATCTTTTTGGCAGCTTCACAGTTGCAGAACATTGTTTGACAAAACAAGAGCCAAGTTACAATCTAAAAAAGGGTTTCTTCTCATTTTTAGAAGTTTTGAAAAATATTTTACGGTCAGCAGTAAGGCTGGAATTAATTACAGGGCTGCACCATGGAATACGGAGCTGCAATGCTCACGCTTTAGAGCAGGCCTCCAGCTCCCAGTGGGTTTGGAAGCAGTAGAAAGGATGCCACCACTAACAAGGCACTTTGAGTAACTTCTTGCGGTCAACTTGCAGTGTTTTTTAAATTAAATATTTCTGTAGTGCAGAATTTCAGTATTAACTGTATAGTATCTTCTTTAGCTTGAGACTCACCAGTTCAAAGACACACTTTGAAAGCTTGAGACTCACCTAATCAGCTCTGTAAGATCAATTAAATTATACTGTAACATGAACAAGGAGAGCACAAACAGCAGTACCAGCAGAAGACAAAACCTCAGAACCAATGTATGCCATTACAATACAAGTTCAGAGTAAAAAGGCATTGAACATGATAAAAGATTCAAACCTGAAACACCCAAACACTTTTTCAGTGGTTCATCCACGCCCCTAAGGACTCAGGCTGCATCAGACGCGGCCCTCTGCAGGTGCTGTGATCGGAAATACAAACCATTCACCGGCGGCTCTCGGGCTGCCTGGGCTCCAGCAGCTCGGCTGAAGCAGCGCGAAAACCTACGGGTGGGGCCCGACCAACTACACAGAGTTTAAAAGCTACTTAAAAAATTCTATTTAAACAGTTTTGCAGCCCTTCAGTTAACATCTTTACACATACCAAGAACCAAGAGATGGGAGACGTACAGACTCGGAGATATGTATGTATGTACACATACGTGTACATACACACATATAAACACGTACATATGTGGCACCAACAACCTCAGCAACGGCAACAGAGCAGTCGCTGCCTTGTCGTGACTCTACGCTGGTGCACGTGCTGTGTTAATGAAGGACCAGCGATACAAACCGCAGACGGAGTAACAAACCCTGCCTCACCTACGCCCTCAGCTTCCGATCACTTTGGGGAAGAAAATTTTATATTGGAAAACTGGGAACCTTTGCGCTAAGGCTCGTCAAGTGATAAAAGATATATTTAATGGATGATTAATACATATTTAACGGATGTCCCTTGGAGACTGTAACCTACAGTTTACTAATTTAGACAGGGATGAGTGAGTAAGGTTAAAGTGTGGCTCCTCCTTTATCTTATCACTACACTCATATGTATGCTTTGTATGGAAAACTTTATTTGATAATAAAAATAGCATTCACAGACTTTCTCCTTCTTTGTTGCTACATCATATACATAGTGTCTGTTCCAAGGAAAGAAGCTTGTACTGGGTAAGTCCACATCTACTCATACTAGTGTTATGTATAAACCCATTAAGTCAAATAAAGCTATGAACAATGTAGTATTTATATATGCATAGTGTTTTATAAAAAAGATTGGCCCACATACTGCTTTTCATCAACACAGAAAAGAGCATTATGTCTATAGCACATTGCAAGAAATGTTGACTGAAGAACATAGACCGCATACAAGTGCTTAATAATACATAAGCAGGCCCACCATGAAGAAAGAAATGATATTCAAACCAACAAAAGCTTTAGAATTCCTTATATAGTCTCCCATTTTAAAACAGCTTTACATACCTGATTCAGTTTACATTAAAATATATCCCCTGAATCAATTTGTTCCATTTTCAGAAATATAAACACTTAATCACATTCCTCACAGCTAAATTTTGTCATAAATCCTCTTTTATACAAGAAAAAGGCAACAGTTTTGTTTTTTTTTCCAACAGGCTCTATTAATTACAATTTAAACTGTACACACAATGATCGGCCATCTTCTTTCTTGGTTTTGTTTTTACAGTACCATGGCAACAACAGTGATAGACTTGCAATGTTTTTGTGTTCATATGGAAAATGTGGAACAGTATACATGTACACACCAATGCACTGTAAAAAGCAGCAGTTTACTTTAGTGGTCCAACAGTAACGGCAAACATTTTGGCTCAGCTAGGCAGTAATCCATTAAAATCTTATACCAATACTACAGCAGACTTACCACACAACTTGCAAATTTAAAAATACAACTTAGAAACTTGCAGGTTTCCCTTTTGCTGCTGTTCTGAGATTCAATTTTACAGCATATAACCAGTATGGGTAGGCTTCTACAACCAGGTTGTCCCATTGATTGCCTCTTTGCGCCTGTGTTTTTCCTTTGATGCATCTTTTCCTTTTCTTTTTTTTTCCCACCAAGTGCACTCCTTTTGTCTCAGTAAGGATGAACCAGTAAAATAAAAAAAAAAACCAAAACCAAATACAGAGCGAGAAGGAGAGAGAGCTTTTGGAATTTGGCAAAATAAGAAAAGCCCACTGGTTTTGCCTGAGCAGAAGGAATACACCTGCTCCGAGAGGGAGGACTTTGCTCCCACCACATCGTGCCTTGTCCCAGGATCCTGGTCCCTTCCCTTGCTTCAAAGCAGACAAACAACAGCATGCATGCTCGGGTTGCTGTCCATATACATCTAGAAGATGAGTAGGGCTGCGGCGGCTGCCTGAATGAAATATCGCTAAATGTCGCTGAGGCTAATGAGAGATCAACAGTCTACGTTAGTGTGTGACACAGGCGTGGTGGTTACCAGTCTTTCTGCCTTTGCGCATCCTGTAGAGGGGGCCTGAAAGTATAAACTGTTCATGGAACAAACTAGAAATTCCTTATCGTAAATCATCTTGTGCTGTGTGGGTTTGTTTTTGTTTTTTTTTTTTTATTATTTATTATTATTCGAAATATCCTTCATTGAAACAGTAGTCTCTTCAAACAGTTCTTGCAATTTTAGGAACATTTGTCTCTTTCTTTTTTAATTCCTTCAGCAGGAGCGCTCCATTCCTACTGAGATGAACAATTTTCTTCCTTCCCCACCCCCCAACCCTTAAAAAATTTTCTACATACAGTGTAGCAGTGAGTCACTAGAGAACAGTCTGGATCAAATTATTCAAACTTGGTCACAAAATCCTTTGCCTATATTATATTACTGGCTACCCCCATTTACTATATTGGGGAGGGGGGAAAGTAGCCCAATAAGGGAATTATTCTTAAGAAATCTACAAAGAATGTAGAAACAAAATTTTATAATCCTTTAGGACCAACATTTGGCAAGTAATTAAAAAAAAAGAATACACTGAAAAATACTTTCTTTAATATTATACATCAGGCACAACACTTTTTTGTTTTGTTTTAAGATTTCATCTGCATAAAAGGTTTGTAGGATCAGCAGGTGCCGGATGTCTCCTCGCCCGCGAGAGCCGGATGGTTTCAGCTCCCGCACGCTCTCCTCCACTCCCGTGGCGTGGGGAAGGTGATGGGGACAGCGGAGGAGCCCCTCAGATGCTGAGGTCGGTGCTGCACTCCTTGTACGGCCGCCTGCGATGCTCAGGCGGGTGCCTGCGGCTCGGCTCGTGCTTCCAACCGGGGTCTTCCCTCTCCCGGTGGCCTGCTCGCTCCTCCCTGAGCCGTCTGTCGGGCGACCTCTCCCTCCGCCGGTCGGACGACTTGGCCCGCCGGTCGAGGGAGCTCTCTCTTCTCCGATCGGGCGACCTCCTCGGCTCCGTGAGTCTCTCCAGCGACCGCCGCCGGCGGCTGGGCGACCGCTCTCTGCGCCTCTCGGGGGAGAGGTCTCTCCTCCTCTCATGTCGCTCCCGCCTCTCCAAAGTGTTGTCAGCGCTCCTCGTCCCTTCCCTCCGCTTTTCGGGAGACCTCCTCTTCTGCCCGTTCACCACCGCCCTCTCTGGCTGCCTCTCGCGCCTCCTTTCCGGCGACCTCTCCGTCCTCCTGCCTGGCACGTGGTCGTTGGTTTTAGAAGTCCCATTCCAAGTGTGGTGTTCATTGGGATGTCTGCTAAACTCTCTGCTGCCTTTTAGGTCTCTAACGTAAGTCCGCTTGTCCCCATGTTGTGATGATTTGTGAAGGTCTGGTGGATAACTGGACTCCGATGATGGGTGCTGCCGTCGGTCGGATGGCACAGGTTTCATTTCCGATACATTTTGTGAACCTGTGGCGGGACTGTTCCTGTCACTGCTGGGGTCTGAAAGAAAATAACAGCAAAGCGTTTGGTACCGATGCCTTCCGCGGTGCCGTGACACCACTTATCACTCTTCAGACTTCATTAGTGACAAAAACAAACAACTGTTAAAGCAGTCAGCGAAGGCTAACCGAAGCTTTTGTTAATTTAACTGTGAACAATGAGAGTTACTGGTTAGTACTGGTGCTGCTCTGTTCATTAGCCGTGTTTTGGTCCAAGCCGATATCATCTTTATGCTCCTCTTGTCATGGGGCATTTTACATTTTCCCCAAGCCCAATTCGTAAGGTTTTGCTTACACTAGTTTCTTTCCAGTGGGGGGGAAAAAAAAATTGTAGTTCAGGTAGTTGGCTGTTTTTTAAACAGTTTCCAATAAAGAGGGCCTTTAGGAAATGATATTTTTCTTTTAAGTCTTTTGAAAGAACTGCCTTCCAGGTGTGGGAGGCCTTGTTTCAAATAGCAGAAAATATACAGAAAACAGAATTGATTATTAAGTTTTCACCTTGTAAAATAACGTTTTGAAGGTGCGAGAATTAGACTGCAATCATGCAATTTCCATTTCATTCGAGACGTTACTTAATCTCACTTAGTTCTAAGACGTTATGAAAAGTCCTAGGGTAGATTTTGGTTTTGCCACAATGATTCAAACAACGATGACAAAAGTTACGATTGTTTCATATCAAAGCGATGGAAAGATATTGTAATATGTAGGATGGCTTTGATTAAAACCTAATCTCCAGCTCGGTATTTTTCAGGTAAGATACAGCTGCAGCTACCTCACTGAGACAAACTGCGAAGCAGAAGGAAACAAACCACCCCCAAACTAAAATCCAGCCCTGCGCTGTAGCCGAGCTACAATTACTCACGTCATTTGTAATGGATGTTTATGAATGATTCATTACAGACATGGCAAACATTAAAGTAGCTGCGCTGACTTAATGCGAGCGTTGCTTTTATTTGCTTATTGTTTGCTTTTTTAAAGTAACTTCTGCACGGCAGCTCGGCTGGTGTTGGCTACGCTTCCTGCAGGCTTCCTGCCACTCGCTCCGAGACACCCACCCTGAGGTGGACTGTCCTGATGGCAACGACTGAGAACCCTCACAAACACTGGTGGGGACAGATTTCCGCCCCCCCACCCCATTTTTCTCCTTTTTTGTCTTCCCTCCCCCAAGCCAAACACCCTACATGCCCATTCCTCCTGCCATCACGCAAAGCGTCTCCCATTTGATGGCATTTCCATTCCTTAGCTTGGGAAGGTCGGTGTGTGCACGGGCCGTGATTTTTGGGATTTCCAGGTGACACCCATGTTGTGACTCACGTGTGTGTGTTTTTGCTTATTAGCTTTTTCAGGCAGCAGCTGGGGACCACATCGCTTTTCCGTAGCTGTAAGCACGTGGCTTGCAGCAACCTGGCTATCGCGCAAAGTACAAGCGAGGTTTAAACGTGTCCTGTGGTGTACTTACAATTCAGGGGACGCAGGGTGCTCGGAATGAATTGCTGTACATATAAAATATAGCAAAGCGGAAAGCAATGTGAGGGAATTAGGCCACAGCACAAAAACACCTAATATTGATTTTAGCTACAAACCGTAGTTTGATTATGGCCCATAAGGTAGAAGCAAGACTCCCCGAGCTTGTCATTTCTCATACATGCAGCGATATTAGGAGGTATCATCGCTGAGGAAGGAAGAGCCCAGCACCAAGAAAAGTAAGAGAAAGAGAAAGAGAAAAGTAGAAAATTTAGATTCCCTATAATAAAGAAGAAAGAAAGAAAAATCTTCATATTTTATCTTAGAATAAAGAAAGTTTATTTTTCCAGTCAGATTGTCTAGGCTTCACCCAAATATAAGGCTGCAAAGACAGCAGTTGTTATTATCGTGACATAAAGAGACATCTAGGAGGTGATTCAATAACCCAGACAACGAGAGCATCCATTCTAAAAGACAGCTGGAACAGCGACACAGAATGTCATAGAAAAAACATTAACAATCAAACAACGACGAAAAATAAAGTCCACCAGAGACCACAACATTAAAAATAAGTACAAAACTCATTACAAAAATATACAGCCTCATAGAGAAGCACGTTCCAATCGAGTCAGAAAAATATTGGAACTTAACATTATTAGAGGAACCATTTGCGACTGCAGCGAACAGAACGAAGAGAGGAAGGAGTCCCAAATGTTACAAGGATATTCTTTACAGTAGTGCAACCCCTGTATATTAAATCCTTGCTCGGAGAATGAACTTTTAGTGGTTTAGTATTAGCCAAAAGAAAATTGGTGGTGGATTTCCATCCTCAGTGCAACAGACATATGCTTTGAGAAGTGAAGCACTTAATTTACAGGGTATTTATGCAGTCTAGCATATGATACAGTACTGTACATCCAAAGGAGTATAGGAAAAGACAAAAGTAGAAAGAACATTACAGAATTTCAGTGCCATCATTGAACCTTCTGGTGTGCTATTTATATTACAGAAGTGTAAACCCACAGCTTCCTTCCATATCATTAAACACTTCAATTGTTTGTTGGTTATACTCTGAATTGGTCATTTTAAGTTAAATAATGAGCAGAGTGAGCAGAAACTCTCAAACGTGGTACAGTAAGCGAAAAGAAAATCTAGTTCATAAATTGTGCAGAAGGGTTTTCTTTCAGGTTTTGGGACATGGAGTGAATGATAAACACAGAACTTACTGACACAGAAATAACCCAAATATGGGGAGAAAAGTATAAAGGACATCCCTTCAATCATCAGTTTCTATAGAAACCTCAAAGACCTTTGGTTGGGAGTAGCCCTCCATCGAGGGCACAATATTTGACAATTATCTCAAATAAATAAGACATAATTATAATATTAAATAGTGTGCTAAGTTAAGCCACCCAACAATCCAACCTCCGGCGGAAGAAAAGGAGATCTAATGCAATTCTTAGTAAGAAACAAGGACTGAATGTTTCCCCCAAGACAGACACGAGAGCACCTTTTCATAACCTCCTCACCTTTTCAGACCTTACAAATTAACTAGTTGAAACCAGCAGACAGTTTAAGGGGGGAGAAAAGGGCTCGGGAGGCCAAATCAATATATTTTTGCAGTAAAGCTTTTTTCTCTTCTTCTTTTTCTTAAATAACTTTATAAATATTTACATAAATATTAAGGGAAGGCAAAAATCTCGTAAGCCATCTCGGCAGTCATGTCTATGGATACAGAAAGGAACTAAGAGAAAAAACCTAACAAAAAAAAATCACTGCTTCAGAATAAGAACTCAGGATCCCAGTTTTTGCATTGATTAGAAGTAGAGACCTATTGGAAACAACAATTCAGCCGCCGAGAAACAGTTTGGCACAGTTCAATGACATTCCTTGTTTGGCTGGACAAGACAATAAGGTTTTGTTTTGTTTTGTTTTGTTTTCCTCTCTGATCACCAAAAATACTGCTATGATGATCTTGCCTTACACTGCGCCCCAAGTCCATGGAAGCAAGCAAAGGATGAAATGTGTAGAAAATTCAGCACAAGCGAGGCAATTAACCATATGTTGCAAAGGTTGGTAAGACACTGGTGAGAAAGGAAAATAAAAAAGAATTCTCGCTTCAGATCTTGAGACAAATCATTCATGGAGTGATGCCAGGGAAGAAAGGAATGTTTTCATAGTTTGACCCACCATATTCTGGGACAGAGCCATCTCCACGTTTCAGAAACAGGCGGACCCTGCGGCCACCGTTTTTAATCAGTTCGATGGCCCGAGCATGCTTCATGTTCTTGGTAGTTTCTCCATTGATCTCTAAGATCTCATCACCGATCTGTCAATGTAATAAAAGAGTCTAAGATTAGAAACAAGCCCCTATGAGGGTCGCCACCAGCACACCACAAGACAACAGCCACAGCAAAGGTGGAAGAACAACTATGCACCAGATAGAGCTAAATACCCCAACTCCTCCCAGTGATCATCCACGAGAAGAGCATGCAGGGGCCTGGGAGACACGAAGACAATGGGGAAAGCTGGAGGTAAAATATTTCACTGCTGTTCTGTAAAACCACCTTGCATTACTGTGTTGCTGAATACTTAGAGCTGTGTTAGAACTCGTGTTATTTTGATTATGTGTCAAAGTGGTCGGTTGCTTTACAGTCTGCTGTAACTGGGATGTTCAAATAGCTTTTCTTCAGGTCCGTTTCTCACTTGGATATAGATGTCTACTATGAACCAGTAAACCTGCTTTTGTAAATATAATCATTTATCTGGATAGGAAAACAGGGCTTGGAAGAGCTTGTCAAAGGACTGACTTCCACAGGGCAGCACTGATTTATTCTCATCGGCAAAAATTTTGGACCTATAAATCTACCCTTAGCAAAAGAATTTTGAAAATGCCCTTTTGCATGATATATCTGGAGAAGAAAAAGACATATGCTGTAAAGTTACCATGCCTTCTCTAACACAGGAGCAAGGAGTACATAAAACTTGGCCATTTATTTTTTTCTTTAGGCATTTTATAACATATGCTCTTGTTGATAATGTTTATAATTTAGCTGATATGTGAAGCTCGCAGTTAATATTCATCAAAAACTACATTCTAATTCTGTGACCCATGGACAGACACACGTGCTCCGTCACCACCCTGCCCACCGGCTGAGGAAGGGATCAGGTGGAACACATCGATTACCTACTCACGGCTGCAACTTTAAAGGAGCTGACAAAGCCTGCGGCTGCTCCATTGTCATTGCGCCATGTATCTTTGTGAGGCTTTAAGAGTCAGATTATGTATTAGAATTTGGAAACCTGGGTTGGAACAAGGGGGTGAAACCTTCCAAAGCGCACACGCTGCTACAGACTGCATACAAAGAGCGACAGAAGCCACTGACAGGTAAATAGGAACCACTGCTCCTTTCAGTTAACATTTAATTTTCCTCTGAGCTGGCACAGCAGAAGGTGTGCCTGTAGGGGAGGGGTGGGGACGTCAGCTTATTGCGAACAAGCGTGTTTTTTAAATCGGTTTGTGCATACCCTCATTTTCCCACATCTCTCAGCTGGACCATCCTCAGCTAGCCGCAGCACATATAGGTCCATATTATACTCCCGGCCACCTCGAAGGCTAAAGCCAAACCCTTTGGCTCCTCTTTCCAGCTCAACAGTGTAAAAATCTTGGTCCTGCTGGAGGGAAGACAATGTAAGTGCAATTGAACAGAAAGTTAAATGCTGCTCTACTCTCATTTTGAAATGATTCAACCTATGAACATTATTATTTTTGTTACTCATAATTAAAAAAGAAAATCATTTGAGTTTTCACACTCTGACTAGGATTTCCTGCCTCCTCAGATCACACCCTGCAATTTGGTGTGCCGGCGGTGATCCACAAAGGTCTGTTTGAATGAATGAGCTTGGCCATATCCCACGCATTTTTAGCACCTCTGTTACACACCACCTCCTGTGCCATGCAGAAACCCTTACTTCTGGAGGGTGGTTAGCGCTCCACCAACTGCCAAGGAAGGCTAGGGCAACCTCACTTCCAGTGCCAGGCTTTAGTTACAAGTCTGATGGTATCTGGGATGAGTCTATGCCATGATGTCGTGCGCTTTTCCATCTTGTTACCACCTCATCGAGCCCGCTGTGAAAAGCTCAGTGGCACGTGCAATGTTCTTCACGAATGCTGTTAGCGTAGGGGTGTTTGGAAGTCCCTAATGGAAGAGGTTACTGGGATGGCCAGTGGCGAAGCACGTTAACAGTGAGTTAGATAATCTCTCTAATAAGATGCTGTCTGCGAGAACTGGAACATTCCAGCTATTGCCCCTTATTAAGTTTTACTCTTTCTTGTGCTCTGAATTTATCATTTGCACACAACAGTGCTTTCTGGAGAGGACTCTCAAAATATACAACTCAATAAACACACACATAAATTATTACTGTTGTAAAAATGTCTGCTTTTTTTCCCTTTCCTTTTTTTTTTTTTTTCTCCCTAAAAGTCTTTATGAGAATGTGTTGGGAATGTTTCTCAGCTGAAACAACAGCAACACATACTAAGAAACTCATCAGCAAATTCCTCTTTCTCCAGCAAACAGACAAGGAGAACAACCTTCCAGAAGGAATTTTCAAGGGAAATATTTGAAGACTGCCCTTAAACAGAATGGAAGCAACAATCTGTGGTAAGCAAAACAATTCGAAAGGTACTCCTTACCTGCGCTGCTTGGGGTGGTTTGAAATCAAACTGGGATTCCTGCTTTGGTTTGGCGTTGTTCCTGCTGTAATGAATGAGAGAGAGAGGAGAGAGGAAAAATACAGCTCATGGGATGTGAAGATGATCAAGAAGGAGCCAAAGAGAGAGCATGTCAACATACTCTCCTCAAGGAAAACAATCTGACCTGGTCTCCTGTGGTATCTGCTGAGGAGTATGGGTGGTTGTAATTGTAGCAATTTTTTCTGCATTTGTCAATAAAGTAGCATTGGAGGATTCTGCAAAATAATTTTTTTTTTCATTATGAGGGAAGACCATTGGCTATTCACTGAAAATAAAAAAGGTTTTGCAAAGGCATTTCACTGGAAAGCATCATTATGTTGATTTTAAAGAACTTGAGATTGGCTCAAACTTCTTAAATCCAAAAATTAACAGGATAAAATCTAAGCTAAGTCATAGCAATTATGTATATGAAACTGTACAATCAATTGGGAAAATAAAAAAAAAAAATTGGAAATCTGGATTAGAAACACCGCTGACCTCTAGGCACACTCAGAATGAAGGCTGTCTTGTGGAGGAAGGGTTGAAGAATGTTTTGCCTAATGACATGAATTCCAATCATTAAAGTCTCCAAATGTGGTAGGTTGGCTGGATTAATTTCATAGCAACAATAACTATTCCATGGATTATAAATTTATCAGTGCTTCCTCCATCAGAAACTGCAATCTTCAGCAGGACTGAGATGTGGCTTTTATCTAATACCTCACAAGGTGATATTGAACATGCCTAAAACCCAAACTTACTGAAATTCATCTTTGAAATACAACCCACCGCTGCCTGAACACTCAAAGCCGCATGTAGGGACGTGAAACCACCTGTACTCAAATGCATCAGCAGCTCTGGGTACAAAAGGGCTCACACCAAGAGAATACAGAGAGCAGGATTAACTTCAAAACTCAGCTTATGCCATGGCAAAGGGCTCTCAGCCCAACGTCAGTCTGTGCAAATGCCTGATTTCTCTATGCACAGCAGGAGGTGCTTCCAGGAGAGGTCCCCTCTCGTGCTTCACAAAACTGGGAAGGGTGTTGCTATAGGCACAACTGGAAAGGGACTATCATGCCTTACAATATGGCATGGCAACGATCCCCTTCTCATTTGGGAGCTTTTTCATAGACTTCAATACGAGCAGAGTTAACCAGGAACTCATTTAAAATTCTGCCTAAAGATTAAGGCCATACACCTTGTTTCTTGACTGAATTTCTCAAGTTCCAATCCCAATTCCAAAGAAAAGCCACCATCAGACAACAGCAACGAAAACCGGGTGGAAACATCTGGCTTTCTAACGTAAAATTACAAGGTCTTCTACCCTGCCCTTGTTTGTCTCTTAAGCTCCAGGCATCCAGTAATTCATTTTATTGACTATGGAGAAATCTTCCATTATAAAACAGAGTCCAGCTGTAACACAAAATTGCAGAAATGGGAGGGTTTTTGCCTGACTTAAGGAGTGGTGGTGGTCATGGGCTTACTTGGTCCTGGGAACTTATTTTACTGTATGGATTCATTTTAATTTTGGAGAAGTCTAGATGAGGTGAAGTTTTTTCCTTCTGTAGCTAGTGCACATCAAGGAAAACTCAGGAAAAGGGAAAGAGGAAAAGAAGAACCTTTTAAACAGATGGGTGCGAGGATAGCACAGCTCCTTTGCCTGTAGCACTGTGCCCAGGTTAACACCCCCAAACCCTCCGCATATGGAGCTGTAACATCTTCCAGACCAGAGCTGGCTTGTCTCCAGTGGCTCAGAGAGCAAGAGAAGCTCCTGGGTCTGCCTGCATCTCTCTGGGTACGCATGAGCAAAACATGCCCTTGCGAGAATGTGCTGCTGACAGCTGGCTGGTGTGAGAAGGAGACGTCCCTACGTGTGGTTACACTGTTGGATTTTAAGAAATAATTCCATGTACTTTGTAAAGATGCCTTGATGCTAAAATTGGTCTCCAATCTAAGAAAGCCCCAAAACATGGCTAAGTGTTCTGTATTCATCCAGAACAAAAGCCTCTGAAATCCTCCACAAATATTTGGAGATCAGATGAAGATGGGCTTCAAAGAGAATGCAAGATTCCTACCCTTTAGTAGGTCAGACTAAGAATACCAAGTAGAGCAACAACACATCTTTGGTACAGATGTATCTTCACACCACTGTACTGTAGCTATCTTTAGCCCACCCTATCCCGTGAGTCAGGAGTTGTGCATAATTTTGCTAGGTTTTTAGACACGGGTTCAGGACGCATGCCAGCCAGCATGCAAAACTGGAACAGAACACAAATACCAGAAAAAAATCTCTCTAGTAGGAGTACAATTGTATTTTCTAAATCCTACATATTTCATCAATTCCCTTCCCTGTTCTGCCCTACAACACTAGACACCAATTAAAAGCCTAATCTAAGCTTGTCATTTTTCAGCGCTCCGTATCCTTGTATCAGCTGGGACACGTTAAATTATCATAATTCCGTTGCAAATACACTCCTGCAATGGTCTGCGTCAATGAGTTGGTGCGAGACCTATTACAAAGCTAAAACCCTTTGTGTTTTTAATAATGTTAGAAGAGATTAGCAATGTGAGTTTATTGTGAGTCTTGTGATGAGCCTTAGTTCCACGTTTATCTGCGGAGCACGGCTTCTGATTTATCCTTCCCCCCCTCAAGCACACTGTTAGATCACTTATATTTACAAAACAAAACACCTCAAAAGCAACAAAAAGAAAACTACAAATCAGCAAGAGCACCCAAAGACAACAAAGAGAAACAACATTGAGATCAATTTCTTAAATCTCATGGGTTTCAGAGCAAAACCCTTGGCAATTTTGAGTGTGTCTGGTCTTACTGGCTTTTGGAAAGTAAGTGCAGGTAGTACGGTGCAGAGCTGGCAATCTGACTTGGAATTTCAAAGGGATAGTAAATAAAAAGACTGAAGTCTGCATTGCTACAAGAGAAAAGGGGTGACTCCTTCCCTAAAATACAGCTTTCCACCTCCTCTAGGAATACCTGATGT
The DNA here is from genome assembly GCA_013399095.1 of Psophia crepitans. Classification (NCBI taxonomy): domain Eukaryota; kingdom Metazoa; phylum Chordata; class Aves; order Gruiformes; family Psophiidae; genus Psophia; species Psophia crepitans. Next base: position 256,262 of record VWZZ01006765.1, read on the forward strand.
CAGTCAGCTACAAGATTTCCCTTCTAACCTAAGCAATTTAAGATGATATTTTGTACACATATTTGCATGAACAAGACTGGGTGAGCATTCATGTCAGGAGGTTATGTTCCTCTTAGAAAATTCGTAAACCAGTCAAAAGTTATTTATTTCTTATGTATTTCTGCCTTTACAAAAAAAAAATAAAAAAAATTCCAAACATTTATTTAATCAAAGATTCAACTTCCTTGATTTTGATCAGAAACCAAAATACAGGTAATGGACAATTCTTCTCCCGGTTTACCTTCCAAAACTGGCACACACAGGCCAGCTCAGATGTTAGCCTGATTCACAGCCATTTTATTATTCATGAATACTCAATTTTCTGGAAGCAGCAAAGGATCATATACCATTTGACCTGGTAGCTACTAAACAGTAGGAAGATAAAGCCTTTATGCAAAACAGATCATCCTAAACAGAGATAATTTATAACCAGATAATTTCTCAACCTGGCCTATTTTTATCCTATAACTAAACATAGCATAATTATGCTCTGTGGGGGAACCAAATCCATGTTTCAGATCAGAAAATGCAAGAGTTAGCAAGTACAGGATGCTTCTCACTGGAAATCACATCATGTAACTTCTTCACTCTGCTTTACAGGTACCAGGTTCAAATCAGCCATAATTTCTTAACCTGTCTTTCAAACTTAATCACACTTTTTCCATATTTAACTGAATGCAAATAATGTCCTGTACAAGTGTATCTGAGCCATCAAATCTTACAGCTGTGGATTCAGCTTAAAAAGAGAGCAATGCAAAAGGGTTTCTGCCTAATGAGTTCTCCCCCTGAGCCCCTCCATGGCAGGGCAGGACAGTGAACAAACAAAATACTTAGAATCTAGAACCACACCAATTTTAGTTCTGCTACAGACACTTTACATATGTTTCTGCTCTGTTCCTATTTGGCATCACAGCTACAGATCAATTTAATGAATGTGATATATAAAACAGATCCTTATTTTTATTAAGTAGTTCAATGACCTGAAACTAGTACCAAGTGTCAGCAAATTGTTAGGGATCCTGCACGTTCCCTCCGATCTGAAACAGTGGGATCCTGTCCAGGGTAACTCTTACAACGATCAGTTGCAAGCACACAGCAGCTCCAGAGCCATCAACATTTAACAACGTAATTTCAAAATGTTCTGAGCTCGCTCCCAAAGCAACTTACCCAGAATAAACCCAAATCTTCTTTTCAAACAGCTTAAAACATGACAAAGTGTTTATCCCTTTCTGTGGTCTCTTTACTCTGTAGCCAGCTTGTGTACATACAAAGCTTCAGGAATCCCACGTATTAACAAGTGATTCCTAAATATTCTAAAGCTGCAATATTAACCTAAGGGTCAAATCAAAGTGTACCGCGATATGCATCAAATTTAGAGAAGATAATTTTAAGGAGATATGTGGAAAAACATGACAGAATGGAACATTAGTTTTTTAATGTAGACTCAACTCCTTCCTGTTTAAAAAAACAACTCCTATTTCTATAGAAAGAAACAAAAAATAAAGCTATGGAAGACTCACAACCTCCCTCACTACCAATTCCCAAAGCGGGAGTGGAAATTCAGTCCTCCTTGACTTTGCAGCTCCGACTGATGCAAAAAGCCCGGGAACAAAACCAACAAGAGGGTCAGATAAGACAGCAGGAAACATATACTTTACCATCTCCTGGAATGATGCGCAGGGTAACGGTGTTTCCCGCTTCCTTAATGAGGTTGACGATGTCTGAATGCGACTTGTTGGTGATGGAGCACCCATTCACAGCCAAGATCCGATCGCCTACTTTCAGCTTGCCACAGCGGTCTGCGGGACTCCCTTCAATTATCCGACCTATTTTGTGAGGCATGGCCACACATGCATTTCCCGCTTTTGTATTGGTTTGGGGGTTGTTTTTGTTTTGTTTTGGTTTGGTTTTGGTTTTTAATTGTTTACATACGTGGGAATATGGTGAAGGGGAAAAGGAGAAAAAGGGTTGAAAAGGGAAAGAGAAGGTTAAGGGTTAATTAATTAATGCATCAAGCAAAAGTTATTATAGGATAGCTTTGCTGCCAGTGTTCAAAACATTGGCAATCAACTGGTATGAGTGCACAGTACTTCTTTTACAAAAAGATGTTTTGTCAATCACTCAAAACTCCCCCCACCTTGATTTCTGTTACTGAATGGTGAGATGTTTATAGGCTATGACTGCACTTAGCAGCTCCACCACAACCCAAATCCTGATTTTATTTTTGAACAAAAAAGTTGAAACTGTTTGTAGAAAACACAACCTTCCTCCTCCAAGATTATATCAGTGTCAGTCTTTCTAGCCTTTCTCTAAGCTGCTGTTCAAGCTTCTGCCAATGTTTTGTTCTTTCTCAATTTAGAAAGATAAATTTGTTCTAGGCCTAGGAGGGATTGTGACTCCCTTTCTGCCACGAAGACCCAATCTATCAGCGCTGCATAGGGAAGCAACACGAAACGGTTTTCTTCCATCGTGAACAAAGGTGCTACCAGGGAAGGCACAGGACCACTACAGATGGGCCAAGACTGACAAAGGTAACGTGCTTGGTGCGGGCATCCCCCTCAGCCTCTGTTAACCCTTCCCCTTTTATGATCGTAGATGGCATCAGGACGGGAGCAGGGAAGGAATACGGACCTTCTCATTTAAATACCTCTGCAACCACACACAAACCCATTGAGATGTCTGACACACAGGGCAAGAGCATTTTAGGATGAATGTGTTTTGGAGACAAAACTCTCTCATCCCATGCAATTGTTTGTCCCAAAAACACAGCGTCTTCCACAAAATGCAGGATCGGGACACAGGGGATACAGAACTTCACGCACATAAATCCACTGAGCTTTTGTACAGCTTTCTTACATGGGCAAGAGGTCCTTGGGCACGTAGCACATGATTAAACCATGAGGTAACACAGAGTGGTCATCTCATACTTTGCATCCACAATACATTCACCCTCAAGATGCACTTTCCCATCTGCACTGTGGTCTTTATTTGATTAGTAGTTTTAGAGATACACATTGCCACAGGCATGACAACACTAGAAAGACCATAAAGAAGAAAAGGCTAAGAAAAGGAATGTCAGGTGAGAGAAAAAGGTTGGAAGGATGCAATGAAAACTGGCAGAAAGTGTTAATATTAGTTGCAAACAGTGGGGGGATTTTGGTTTTGTGTTGGGTTTTTTTCCCCCCTTCTTTTACTGTGAAAAGTTTCTCTTTCCGGTCATACAAAGCCCCATCCAGTTCAAAGGCTGTTTTGAGGGTCTGTGAAATGAGTTCCTACTCTAACCAATCCATCGGACACAGAGCCCACACCAAAGTGACCAAGGTGGGTTTTAGAACCAGTTTGGCCCATCTCTAAATACTACCCATGAAAGACAAAAAAACTACAAAGCAGGTCCAGAGCAAGCACGACGCAGCAGAGGGAACATGTCTCATGCAGAGTATTAGGAAAAAGCTGAAAATACTTGAAAAAAATTAAAGGAAAAACAGTCACAGATCAACAGATCTCCATGAGGAGTCCCTGCACAGAAAACTTCCAGTTAGCAAGTATCATGGACTAAAGCAAACAGAACTCTTTACAACCTCAGGCCAAGGTTTCTCTGCAGAAAAGAGTTAGAGCATAGTCTCCATACAGTAAAAGTTATTTACACACACGTTTGCAAATTCTTTCAGAAGATAAAAGCTCACTCTCTGGTTTAGTCTGAGTTCAGTTCGATCTATATTGTATTACACCATTGTGTTCTGGCACCAGAATACCTATTCCAGAAGAGCAGTTTCCAGCAGTAGGGACAGCGTGAGGTAGCCCAGCACCTGAGAACTGACAGAGCTCAATGCACCGGGTCTGTACTAGATATTCTCCCCTTGACATCTCTGCTGCCATGACTGCCCAGAACACTGTTAGAAATGGCCCGTGCTACATCAATACCAGCAAAGGAGATGATGCTCCCTTGATGTATTAGCAATGGCACTGGCAACGAGCAACGGCAGGACATTTCAGAGAAAAAAGCCTAGGACAAGAGGGGGACAGGCCACTTCTTGCCACATGCACCTGCGTGCCCCAGGAACATTCAAGCTGTAAAGGGAAACTGTGATGTATTTCATCTGCAAACCACAACCCTGCTCTGAGAGGAAGTGTGAAGATGGCCAGGGCACATCCCCGTCACATACCACAGACTAACAGGAAGGGAACACCTTCTTTTTCCCTTACAAAGTGTAAGTGGATGCTGCCTCTGGCCTTTTTGGAGACGATGGAAAGGGAAGACAATGGCACCTCTGCCTGGTTTCCCCCTTGCAGTGACATTTCTGCTATAGAGCAGGCTGTGCTGTGCACACTTGCAAAACCAGCTTACGTACACCTCTTTTGCAGTGACACTTTGGAAATAGGTGTCAGCCTAGCAGAAAGGACTATCTTCAGAAAGACACCATGACCACTTCCCTTAGGGCAGGATATTCAGTGTGACATCACATCAACTTCATTTCTCCCTGCTCTGAAGAAATGGCTTCGGAAAGAGGTGGAACGGGTCAAAAAACATCCTGGTTTTTTAACAGTATTCTCCATTTTATGTCTCACCAGCAAGCACTATTAATTAAAACTCTCCAACTATCAGCATGCTCACTCCATAATGAGGATCAGAATAACCCTGATTGCCAAACAGAAGTTAATCAGTTTAAGCACTACTGCTTTTAAATCAACTGGCTCAATCCCACCATCAGGAGACATATTTTGTTCCACCTGCTCCACTCCTGCACTAGCAAACAGCATCACTGGGGGGATCCCCGGCTGCTCTTCCCAAAGCGCACCCCAGAAAGGTGCCCAGCTAGCAGGGAGAGCCGGAGCTTCAGGGAGCGTCAGGAATTGCCACTGGTGGCATTTTTGCTCTTCAGGTTGGGATTTCTCATTTTGTTTTTCTCAACCCAGCACTGAACAAAACCCAGGAGACAAACATCTACCAAGTCTTGGCCTCCAATTAAGCTATTAATTACATTAATTAAGGCATGCTTATGACTTTTAATTAAATAGATCCCCACTCACTTCCTTGCGCTGCAGCGCTCAAATCTGCATCTCATTCGAGGCGTGCTGAAAAAACCCCAGGACTTACCGAATGTTGTCCCTGCCTCCGGCCTGCTCACCGATGAGACGATGACGAAGCCGAACCCCTCGTTTTCACCGCGGCGGATTTCCACATCGTAGGGCTGGACCACGGCGCTGACGACACCGCTGCCCCCACCACCACCGCTGCCGATGCCGCTGGTGCTGCCGCTGCCCGAGCTGACGGTGTTGAGGGAGTTCTGACTGCCCTGCGGCGTTCGCTTCTCCTCCGTCAGCGAGGCCGGCTGGTTGCTGCTGTGGTGGGAAGAGGCTGGGGATGGGACTTCATTCTCTGCCTTGGGAACTGGAGAGGAAAAAAAAAAAAGACTGTCTGAGCAGGCTGCACTGTTCAGGGCTTGAAAAGTGCCACCCACTGAGAAAAAGGTAAAAAAAAGAAAAGCAAATTCCATGGTTTAGTCTATAAATCATGGCCACAGTGATCAACGGCTGCGTCTCCTTTCGGATGTCACCACCAACAGCTCTGTTCGGTGGTGGCACTGACCACACATGCTCATGCTCCCCAGCGTATGGTCATGCAGCCAAAGCCTTTTGCTGCTGAACTACAGCAGCAGTACAGTTAAACCAGTGCAGTGCTGTGTGCTCGGATGCTCTGTGGCATTTAAAACCTGGATTACATTAGTTCAGAGGTGCCTCCTTTAGATATCTCATCCCCACTTCATTTATGTATGTGCAACCATGTATATCTGCACAAGCCACACGGAGACACAGCAATATCAATCAATGCCTGTGTGTTTTTTAATTCAGTGCTATCAGTTGGGTAGCACTGATTGCCTTTGATTAATGCAATCTTAAGCAATAATAATTGCCCACACTAAAGCGAAACAACACGTGAACTAAGCTTTTCTGGATGGAAGAACCAGCAACTATCATCTGTACAGTCTGGCACAACTGGGGGGAACCATTCAACATTACTAACATTACTATTAATATTAAATTAAACAAGTGTTTAACAGCAACTGAAGTTGGAAATGGTATTAGTTTAAAATCTAATCAGCTACCAAAAGGCTTGAAGAAATCTCAAAAAAATCACTCAGTCCACACACTGCTCGAGTCAGGGCCAACTATACTTACTGTCAGTCCTGACAGATGTTTGTCTAATCTGCTGTTAAATATCTCCCCAGGCAATCTATTGGTTGCAATATCTAACTTAAATCTTCCCTGCTGCAACATAAGGCTATTATTTCTAGTTCTATCTAGCAGGCATATGGAGAACATATTCCCTTCCTCTTTGCAGCAGCCTCTTATAGTCTTGGGGAGTTTAACACCTCCTCCCCCTTCTCTGCTTTAGGCTAAACAATCCCAATTTGTTCCATATTTCCTTGCAGATCATGTTTTCTAGAGCTCTCCTTATTCTCTCTGGTCCTCTGGACTCTTTCCAGTTGGGCTCTCTCCAACTCAAACATGTCTTTCTTGAGTGCCGGACCATATTGCAGCTAAGCCATCATCTGCTGGGAAATCAGGAGAGTTCCCCCCTGCCTACATCCCAGCACACTGTTTGTCTTCACCTGAGCCAACCTCAGGTTAAAGCTTGTGGCCCACAATAGCTTCCACTTCTTGTTACTCAGCCAGTTCTCCACAGTCCATTTGCACGGCTGAGAGTAGCATATTGCACTTGTCTCTACTGAATGGCTGCCTCCACTAATCAGGTCACTTCTCCAATTTGGTGAATCAAAATTAAGTTGAAGATCTTAAAAGCTACAACAAGAAAATGGATGCCAAACAGGATCTAAACCTGTAAACCCATGATCCAAAGACAAAGAACTTTAAAATATATTTGGAGAGAAGTACCTGCCTGCACTTATTACTCAAAGCATGTATTAAATATATCATATTCTACACGTTAAGAATACAGGAGTATAAACTTTCCCCTATATGAATCTCAAGACATGGAGTATCCATTTAGGTGAACAATCTTTTCCTACTGGCATATAGATGAGAGAAGGAATAAGGGACCAAAATTCAGGAAGAGACTTCTCTACAAAGTTACTCCGGAATTTAAAATCCTGCAAATATAAGGTGAAAGAAAGGATCCTGAATAATTTATCCCAGAGTAAGTGTCCACATTTGAAATGATTCAGAAATAGCTCGGTCTGGAGTAACAAGCCCTAGAATGAAATGTCAAGGGGTTTTATAAAGATCTCTCATGAATCTAAATCTTTTATGGTAATTTCCAACCTGGAGGCTGTAAAACTGGACGGAAAATCTACACACAAAAACAATACCAAAATTCAGCTGCCCTTCCCCTTCCTCCCAGAGCTCATCTCTAAAAGATTCTTTCACATTGGCAGTTCTTTGCAAGGAATGAGAGAGGTGCTATTAGAGGAGAGACATAATGCAGCATTTAATCCACAATAGGAAGAAGGAAAGAAATGAGAAGCAAACATTTATTTCATGTTGTGCAGAAGGAAATCAGCTCTGGGTAAGAATACAGAGCTATTTTAGAGGTACTGCTCTAGTCCTAACTTGTACTGTGGGCCTAATTTTCTACCTGAATGTTGTTTTGATGCTCTTTAAGATAAAAGTACATCACTGCCTACTTTTCTGCTGATGCCTAAACTTGAAAAGTTATACACATATATATATATATAGTCCTTTCTTTGAACAAGAGAGTTAAGCTGAATGCCACATTAGAGCTCCCTAAAGGGACTCACAAGAAGAGGCAGCATCCCAGTGTTACTCTCCAATATTATGCATAAGGTTACATATCGTTTAGAAAGCTCATGCTTGTGACTTCAGTTTCTTTGCTATCAGGACAGGGTGCCCAGAGAAGCTGTGGATGCCCCTGGCAGCGTTCAAGGCCAGGTTGGATGGGGCTTTGGGCAACCTGGGCTAGTGGGGGGTGTCCCCGCCCATGGCAGGGGGGTTGGAACCAGATGATTTTTTAGGGTCCCTTCCAACCCAAGCCATTCTATGATTCTATGTTAAGGACATTTTTGTGTCACTAATCTGTGTGCCACCAGGCAGTGACACTTCTCTTTGCATCTTTTTTGCCCATTTAGACCACATGCTTGTGCAGTGTGTGCACAGCGCCTGGCATAACTCGGCACACAGAAACCTCTCGGTTACCACAAACGTGCCCACCCTGCACTACCAGAACCAATGACGCTTACAGTTTTGCGTCCTGCTGTCGTTGACTACATGTTGCAACCTCAGCCGAAGCTCCTCGGGTGCCTGGAACATTAACCATTGCATTCCAATGCCCTCAGTCACGCTTTGCCTTTGCTTCCCCTCCTGTGGCTTCTTCAGCATCTTTTCCCTCACTTCCAGTTTAAGGGTTGGTATCAGGCAGCACAGTTATTTTGGGAATTAAATAGAAAACACAGGCAGTCAGGCCCCGTGTCTGTTGCTGCATGAGTCCAACTAAAACTGCTCTGCTTCAACTGAACAGCTCCCTGTTTTAACAGAAACCTTCACAAAGACTGAGGAAGCCGACTGCGATTGAGAGAGTCTTGACTGAAAACAAAATATTTGAGACTTATTTGATCAAGAACAAAAAAGACTAAAAATAGGCAAAAGAGGAAGAATAACACCACGTCCCCTGAGTTTTCCCAGCATTACAAGGAGCTCTTTTTTCTTTAAACTGTTTGCTGAACAGATGGAGTCTGGCAAGAGAATCTACCCCTGCAGAGCGACACTGCAGCCTACCTGTGTAAACCACTTTGCGCCTGACGGTCAGATTGACATGACCCTGTTTGGCTGCCTGTTGCATAAGCTGGACAACAAGCTGGTGCGATTTCCCGACAACAGGAGTCCCATCCACGCAGATCAGTTCATCACCCGATCTCAGGCGGCCATCAGCATCAGCAGCACCCAGCGGTACAATGTGACCGATGTAAATCTGATGAATTAGCACAAATAGGAGAAAGAAAAGAAAGAAAGCAAAAAAAAAAAAAAAAGTGATAAATGAGAACTAGCTCAACAGCCAGCTGGAAACAAGGGGCACTGGTAGTTGGATCCAATTTAGTAGGGAAATAGTTGACAAATGTCTGCTGGTCAGGGAAGTTGCTCCCGTGAAAGCAGCTCCATGTGAATATAGCCCCATCCTGAAATTGTAATAAATTGCCATCTTGCTTCTTTAGGCAGTCCATTCACTCTAACGGCAGATAGCCTTGGGAAGTGTGTTCAACCAGACAGTGACCAGAGAGGAAGATGGTCAAAAGCACTGAGGGTCTCGTCAGGGAGGCTGAGATTGGGTTATCCTTTCAGTTGCCTCTAGGATTTACAAGCTCTGTACCACTTGACTGTCCACCAACTCAGTCTTGGTTTCTCTTCAGTGAGTTCTGTGGAATTACTCTAAGACGAGAGGAATTCATGGCCTCTCCTTCCATAAATGACCAAAATAATTTTGGCAGGGAAATATGTGGAAATTTATGCTGCCACTATGTAGCTTTGAACTGTGGGGCACATGAAAGACCACGTGGTTTTAGCTTGACACCTTCCACAGGCACTGGATTTATGGTAAAAAAATTAAAGGAGGGAATTGAGCAAATGGAAAACTTGACCCTCTAAGATCAAAGTACTTGCAAACCTGACCAGGGCATCCTTTTCTCAGTGTCCAGGCAATTTCAGACTTCTGTGTTTTCATTTGGGCTATCATAAAAACAGGGAATAGCAGGGGAAGCCAACCTCATTTCAATTATGGAAGTTTTGGGTTGTTTTTTAGAGGGAAGGTGGGAAGGAGTTGCAGGATAAATATATAGCCCACTAGTTATTTTAACAGAGATGCCATGGCACAGTTCTGCACATCTGTAGGTTACTGCTGTGATTCTGGAAGATGTTGCGAGTTAAAACAAGACCACTTCTGGATGTACTCACAGGTTCTCCAGGCTCATTTCCACCTAGAATCCTAAATCCAAAACCGGTTTCCTTTCTCCATAGAAAGATATCCTGCTCTTGGTAATCTGGAACTGAAGAGAAAGAAGAAAAACTGTAACTTTTAATCAAAACCCCCGCACCTTTATCCACAAATCAGGACTAGTCTGATGTACACGTAGAAGGATCTGCTGCACAGTTTTACTCTTTATATGAGGCGGTCTTGAATATGTAGATATAATTAAGAATATTTATAGATCTAAATACCAAAGGATTACTATTTAAATCACTGCTAAAAATTATACGGTGCTTTCTACTTTCTAGGTGTCTAATTGTGACTTGCCATTTGTTTATCACTATAATGTTTCCTTCCATCAATGTTAGCATCATTACCCAGTACAAAAGCCTCTTCCAAATCATCAATAAATAAACGTGAACAACAGAGAATCACTCTGCCAGAAACAATACAGCTGCCTCCTCTTTCATGGGAGACAAAAGAGCCACTTGTCATGACTTCTACTGTTTAATTAACTTTCACAAGCATAGTTTCCTATCTGTCTATTGACACTGCTTTAAATAACTGTGGGACAGATCCTCAGTTGGTGTAAAACAGAAAGGCTCCACTGAAAGCAAAGCAGCTCTCCTGACTCTCACTTGCTCGTGTATGGGCTCTGTAAAACCACTGAACAGACAAAACCAGCTGGAAATATAAAAAAGTTCAACCTTACCTACTCATTAGTATGGAACACCAGCAAGGTTTTTACAATGAATATTACATACGGTGAAGTACTAACCTTGAAGTGCAGTTGAACAGTAATGTTTTATATTAACTTATTCATGCTTGCTTTCATCCATTTTTTAAAAATGCAAAATTAATTGCTAACATTAAATCATATCAGAAGACAACTTTGGGTTCATTTAATATTTATTGGTTAGTATCTGTAACATTGACTAATTTCGTAATGAACCCCTCCCCAAATTTATAATTGATGGTAAAAAAGCTGTTCCTTTACAAGCCAGCTGCCTGTATCTTTGGTAAAGAAATCAAAGTATATCGGTCAAGAAGGTCATTTAAGTAAGTGCATACTCAGATACTGGATGCAAGACGTTTAATGAAACGTCACGTATTTTTCTGAATCTATGAGCAGGTCAGCTGGTTGTTTTCCATTGACATCAGTGAGCGTCAGACTGGGTCCTAATCGCAATTTGATAGCTGTGAGTGCCCGTTGTGCAAAGGGTTGGGTCTAATCATCTGGTGCTTTTCAGTGTTAAGGCTTTTGGTTAACTTTGGTGCTCTCTCTTCAGTGGCTCAACAGGTTTAAAGTATAATATGAATTTAAGACCTGGGAATACTAAAAATTAAAAGAACAGGTGAGCGCTAAGGCACAGATGTCTGCTTTGTCATTTTCCTTCAGAATGGTTTTATATAAAATATTTTCACATTTTAATTACTTGTGATTATAAACTAAGCTTGCTTAAGATCTGTGCACATTACCTTACGGAACTAGAGGCTAATTTTTATCCAGATAGAATTACAGAATAATCAGGTGATGAACATGCTGGAAGCCTGCGTGGTTCATCTGCTCAGGGGAGCTGGCTGAAGGCCACACAGAGTGTGGCACAACAGCAGAACTTAGACAACAAATTAATTGGTGTTTGTTACTCCCTTCAGTGAGGGGAAGCGTGAAGAGCAGACACGTTCCGAAGCATCTCTCCAGCACTTCGCAGGCTTTTTTGGCAAAGGCTGGGCCCAACCAATTAATAGCGCGTGTTGGATCTGTCAGAGGCAAAATGGCCTCTGCAGAGAGCTTCAGCACGGGCCCGTTTCCTCAGCATCTCTCAACACCTTCCCATTTGTCAACTATCCAGTCTCACCGAACGACGCCTTATGTTCATGGTTCGGGTACCGGTTAGCCAATTAACGGCCACTGGAGATAACGGCAAGCCAAGGCGTAACCGCGGTGTCAAACCAAAGCAACAAAAAAAGACAAGTCTACATTCAAAGAACCAAGTTCATTCATGTAACGCTCCTTCCGTTGGAAGGGTTACAGAGAGGTGACACACAGATACAACAAACATACAGACAACACACACTTACACAGCGTGAGTACCAACCCAACAAAACTCCTTTTACCGCTTTTTGTGCCAGCTCCGCAGTATGGTGATTCTCTGGCACGGCCCAGAGAACCCCATCCACCTCTGCCCGTCCATACAGCAGAGGTGGGACCCCTGAGGCTCTCCATACCGGAGAATTACTTTACTTTCTCCGTCATTCAGCAGCGCTTCAGAGGACCCACTTTCCTTACTTATAGGGAAAATTTCATGGTGGTGCTGAAACTTTGCTGCAAACGAATGAAAAACGGCCTCCAGGAGTCCACCGTTGCATCTTTGCACCTTGACCTGATCTCAAGCATGCCTGATTCTTTCTGAAAGCACACATTTGTAGCCCAAATGGGTAAAACTTGCCAATCCGCTCCTCCTGAATTAAACCAGACTGTTTGGAGAGTGTTGCAAAAGTGGTAAGAAGAGTTCTGCTGGGGCTGTGAGGAGTAATGGAAGGAGAGGTGAGTGCCACAGCCCTGTCAACGAGCCACACGGGCAGACTCATGAATGAAACGGGAACATGATACCCCCCCACCGCCGCCTACGAAATCCGCTGCTAGCCAGTACACGGTAAAGCAAGTACTTTGCGCCTTCGTGGCTAACCTTGGCGTATCGCCCTGCCAGACTCCCTTGGTGATGAAGAGCCCCCCGCCACAGAGCAGCAATGACACCAGAACAAGACATCACAAGACACAGATACATTCTCGGCACAGTCTTACATTCTCCAAAACTGGTGGAATTGATTTCTCTCTCTCTCTCACCCTTGCTCAGTCCAGTTGCAGGCGAAGGTGACATAGCTGTAATATTAATTTTACAATTTTGCAAAGCTTAATGTATCTGCTTTGTTGTTAGTTCATTTAATTAATTTTGACTGTATGGATCACGTTAGGCTTTCATGCATATAATTGCTAATGTTATAGCTGCTATGGATTACGACATACTAACTTTCGCATCTCTTTGCAGATGCCGCTGTACATATGGATATCTGATACACACAAACACAGGAATTTACACATTTGTGCACATGCATGCAGGTATATTTGAAGACCATTTTTTGTTCCTCAGAGGAGGAATCTCATTGAGAACACAAAAACACTTTTCTACAAAAAAATTTTCACCGTCATGACACAGCTAGTTTTCCAAATGGAAGTGTCTATTTCTAATCTTAAAATAAACTCTAAACACATGGTGATGAACAATGAGTGCAGTGCTTAATTAGAGGTCACTTTAATCAAACTTTACAAATTTTAACAATTATCTTACATGATGTATAAAAAAATTCTGCCCAGTGTGATATCAGTTTCAACAAAAGATGGATTCAAAAATAATCAGTATGAGTTTGCTTTAGTCACTACCTCATCTGAGGCAGCAGCACTTTCAGTGACTCATAGCTTGGCAAAGTACAAAAGTTTTTAGGCCCAGATTCAGCAAAGTATATAAGGACAAACTTAAGTGAACAGTCTCACTGAAGCTGATGGAGAGTTTCAGTGTTGACAGGTCCTGTGATTTAGCCATAAATCTCATGAGATCCCATATTTGCAGGAAAGTCCTGTTTTCTAAACTATTCCACTGCAGGAGAATCCCAGTTTTTCTGTCTTTTCCATTTAATCCACCCTTCTGGTGGCCTGGAAAGCTTTTGAAACATGGCTTCAGCATGTTCTCAACAAGAACATCAAGTCCTGCCACTGAGGTTGGGAGAAGGCGCAATGCCTCGACCGAGCCACGGACCAGGCTGGTGTCGGACAGACATCAGCAGAGCCTGCTCACGAACACGCTCCGTCTGCAGCTCAGCAGCCTCTGCGGCTCATGCAGCGTGCTGCAAGTACTAGGGTCCTTTTTAGCAAGACATCCTCTCAGGGCATGGACACATCTGTGTGCCCAACTGTTTGTCTCCTATTAATGTAATAAAAGGACATAACCCTACCAAGGGGCTTTTACTATCATCTTTAAAGTCAGTCTGATCAGAAGGCAGCTGCAATTTCCTGAGAGTATTTTTCTTTTCTATTTTAGGGAGAAAGTGTCTAATGTTTGGTATCATTGTGCAAATATTTTTAATTCTATGTAATTGCTGGTGAGTGAATACTACACACTGGGGTCAAGACTTGTTTGTATTATTTTAATTAGATTTAGGGAGAGAAAAATCTTACCAAATAAACTATGTGCCTGAAAATAAAATTCAAATATTAACAATAACTTAGAATATTTTAAAAGCTTTAAAAATTATCTATCATGTTCTGCTTTACTTTTAATTAAATGCTTAAGCCCTTCAAAGGGATTCATTAACACATCTGCAATTCAGATTAATTCATTTTGTCACTGCTGTTTTGACAGATGGCCATATGTAGGATACGGTATTTTGCAAAGCAATCAGGCCACATGAGAAAAATTTGACAACAGATTGCATTAATCTTTAAGGAAGTTTAATAATACACTGAAAAATAAAAAGCATATTATAAAAATATATTTTAAATAAAACAGTGCAAGATTTCAGAATTGCGTTTCTCTGATAAACTAAAAAATACTGTTTCTTCGAGTGTTTTTCACGTGCGTCGTTCCCGGATCTTGGAACCACTTCAGTGTTTAAACCTTAAGGGTTTGTCCTCCTCCCTGATTCATACGTACGTAACTCCCACGAGCAGCAATGAGTTACCCAGAGAGAGGAGCTCAGGCAGCTAAAACTTAGCACCAGCAAAGATTGCATTTGTTATCAGCACCTCATGATCGATTCTCAGGCTCACTCAACACAAAGCCGGCTACTCTCCAACGTCCTAATCCAGCAAAGAATTGTGAGTCCGGGCCAGACCGCAGCAGAGCGGTTGAGCTCAGCCTTAGCCTTAAAGCCTCCAAGTCCCTTTGGGTTTACAGCTTGAAAATAAGCTTCCTTGGACCAGAGCCCAAGCACTCAGCACCTTGCAGGCCTGATCCCCTCACCCAGGGGAGCTACCTGTGAAGGAACTTTAGCCTGTGCTTGTTGAATAGAGTTGTAGTTCTCACCTGCTGCCACTCAACCAGAGTCCAGACATAGTTATGGAGCCATTGCTGAGCTTTCCATTATTAATTCTAGCTTAATTTTTCTTCCTTTTTATTTTTTCCCCCCTAAACAGGCAACATCTGTGGCTCTCCTCCGCAGAATCTGAGTACTTCCTGATACTAAGATGCATTGGGTAAATAAAAAATACATGCTTTTACAAAATTATGGATCCTCTGGTACTTTTGAACCAAATTCTGCTCTACCAATGGCTTCAGTGAGACAAGTCACATAAGTCAAATATAGTCTTCTTTATGAAATACTGATCGAAAGAATACTCAGAGAAAGGAAGAGTGTATTTTATTAATTCTGAAAAATTAAAATGTTGCCTGGGTGCTTTCCATGTCTACATCATTATTACTATTAAGGTTAATAACAGTGGGATGCACTCCCAGTGAAAAAGGCAGTAGGTGGTCATTATAGATTCAGTACTTCTTAGAAACATCCTGGAGACGACACATTCATATATTGAATGAAATCTCTTTATATTATTATTTTTAGATGAAAAAAAAAATATCTCTGGGCTAGGGCTAATGAATTCATCTTTTTGTGCCAGCTGCACTTGAAAAATTGCACTGTGTTCTTTTTATTCTCAACAATTTCACAAATGGGACGAAATACAACACTGAAGATGATCTAATGCTCTAAAATTCTGTCTTTTGTAACTTCTTCACATACTTCAACACAAAGGGTTGTTGCTGTTTTTCAGTCCACTTGTCAGGGATTCAAAACGCTGCCTCTCAGAAGAACATTTTATAACCCTTTTCAGGTTTATTAAAATTTAAGGCCATAAATCAACAGAAAGCAAGCCCTGGACTGGGCAGCAGGGAGAGCTGAGCTGGGGCTCCTTAGGCAGTGGGGGCTTCTAGGACCCACCAAATGGCCCAGTTACAGGATGCATCAGCCAATCTCAGCACTGGCACTAGGGGAGCATCCTCCTGCTGTACATTAGATATTTAGTTCTGCTCATGACTTCATCAGAAGAATGCAGATCGAGTCACACGGAACACCCAGAGCTATGGATGTCATGGGAGAGGAGATGCTAACCTCAGTCCCAAAGCCAAAGGGAATGGGTGCTCAAGCAAAGAAGAAAGCAGTGCTATGACTATCACCACCAGGCAAAGGTGGCACTGGAATTAAACTGAACTGCAGCTAGGTGAAAACTTGAAGAACAGCACATGTTGAGCAGACAGGCAGTGAAACTGCAGACCCAGGGGATGGTTTCCCCCATCCCACAGTCTGTGGCGCTCCATGTCAGCAGAGCTTCCTACAAGTCGTCCGAGAGCCACGCAGATGGTCCTTGGGGAACACTGGGAAGTGAGTCTCAAAGGGATGAGATTCATGGTTCATAACAGAGCAGCCATCAATTGCCCACTTTTACTGCAGACCAAACACAGGGAAAGAAACACGATTGCTCACCCCAAGCTCCCAGGGCAGAAGAGGTGCCGGGTTCCAGCTGTGAATCACAGTCTTCATTTATGAGACAAGTGAGAGGGATGAAAGGTGAGGGAAGGACCAAGAGCTGATCACTGATCTCTAAATAAAACCACCAGTCACACTTTGGGATCAGATGGTGACAGGAGACCGAGAATTTCCAACTGCCCTCTTTCACTCAGACTATATCTTTCCTGTTTTTCTTCACCCTTCATTAGGCGCAGCAAAGCCATATCACAAGATAAGAGTGAAGGCTAATCCTCAGGGAATGTGTTTCACTCCAGCTTAGGGTTGGAAATTCATACACTCTTGGACACTTCTAATGACACGTGCTTACACGGAGATATGACCATATCGCACTTCTGCCATTCTCCAAAGACCCTCTATCTATGAAACCAAGAAATCTCAGAAAACACCTTCCTGGGAAGGAAACGGCAATGGGATGAAAAGGTGGTAGAAAAGCACTGACGTTCAAATGAGTAGTTGTCATCTGTTAGAGAGGCAGGAGATAAGGATTGAAGTAATAGAAGAGGATTAACCCCACCACAGAGATGCTGGACCATGGAAAAGTGAGACAGGGAAGCTGAAGGGTTGTAGCAGATCCCAGCCTAGCAAAAGGCACAAGCAGAAAGGATTGAGGCACACAGATGAGGTGTGAAAAACCAGCAGGTCAACAGACAGTGAAAAGGTCTCTGGAAGGACTCTAATCACAGACAAGGATAAAGCCTCTACAAGATACCTGCAGCCATGGAGGGAAGAGGGAGGATTTAGCACATGGTGTTGGAGGTGGATGCAGAAGGGCAAGCGCCTGCCTGTGCACTTCAAGATTTCTCTGGCTCAGCCTTGGGTTTTATCGGTGAAGACAGGCAGGAGTTAAGGCTGCTAAGCTGATACTAATGACTAATTAGTATGAGTTAAACAGTTAATTAGAATTAGCTACATAGCTGCAGGGGGTCAGAGGCAATGCCAGCACAGTGCCTACGGGAGCCACGCGAGCTGAGCAAGGGTGATGCCGGTGCCACGGGACAGCGATGGACTCAGCCTTGTCCATCCAGGCAGAAGGAGGAGCTCCACCTGCCGCTCTGCAGGACTGAAGAGCCACCATCCCTTGGCTCTCTGCCCCCTTTTCCATTTTCAACAAGATGCACGTCCAAGTTCCTCACTGCAGTTCTCTGTAGATCAGCACGACCTGGCCCAAGAGCCCGCAGGGTCAGTATGCCTAATCCCCGGAAAGGGAAGGAGCACAGCGCCCAGAAGCTGAGACACCTACAAACTGCATTGCTGAGACATTCAATCTGAAGAGATGCATCTTCAGCCAAGAAACTGTGACTCATGATTTAATTTTTCCAGGACATAAGATTTCAAAGTGATTCATTTGGTCAGAAAAAAAACAGTCCTACCATTTTTTATTCTGGGGTAATGTTCATTTCATACTGGTTTTACCGATTTCCAATTAGCACAATAAAATCAAAGTCCAGATGATACTCTTACAGCACCAAACTTTGAAGCTCCTTTTCCTGTAAATAAAGCAACTACTGCTTTTGAAAGTGAGCCTAACAGTCTAACTCTTCCTTTAAGATGCTTTTACAGATTCGATCATCTTCAGCAGTGCAATTAAAGCACAGCTAGCTTGTTTATTTTGTTTGCAGAGACGAAACTGATTGAAACCATATTTGTAGTCTTGGAGCAGAGTCAAAGCCCTGCTGAACTATTAGCCAAGTGCGCAGATTATTAATTGCCGTAAAAGCCACTCAAAATATGCATTTGATATCTGTATTGTTAAAGTGTCCGCTCTGGTCAAAGTAAAATGGCTCAGCTGGATTTTCTGCTCCCCAGAGTGAGACTCGAAAGCATCTGATAAAAATTTAAGCAAACTAAATACTTCCCCTCCTTACTGAAATTTCTGTGCATATCAGACAACGAGCCTTAACCTCAAAAAAGAATTTAGGATCTGGATAACAAACTTGGAAATTCTCCTTCAGTCTAATGTAAAAGCAAAATAAAAAAAAAAAATAGGGGAAAATATGGTCTTTAATTTTAAAGAGGGTTTTTTTTATTATGCTTTGGTCTCAGTGCTCTTTCTAGAGATGATCTAAATGCATTCCTCATCAGAGAGGAAGCTGCGCCTCTATCAAGTAGCTATCACTGACAGATAGCAAATTAACAAACTGAAGCCTTATATTTTCAACATAAATCTAAAAGATTCAGTTCTTTGCAAAGAAAATATACAGAGAGCAGCTGCCAGAGCCGTAGCCTTAGCAACCACACCTGCTTCATACTCACGTCGGCTTTCATACATGCTCCTGGACTGGGCCCAGATTTTGAATGGATCTGGCTTTTTCTGCCCAGAACTGTCCGGTTGATCCGCAGCCGGCGCCTCCGCGGCGGTGTAGTCCGGCAGCACCTGCGTACTGTGAACGGGGGAAGCGGTGTGCCCGCTGCGGTGGCTGGAGACGCTGTGCTGAGAACTGTTTTGGCTGTCTTTCCTTTCAAGTGGTTGCTGTAAGGAAGAAAACGAGTGGAAAGAGAGAGAACAGACGGTTATTGGTCTTTGAGTGGGTGTTTTCCATCAATTTTTCTCCCTTCTTTGATCCGGGTTTCTGCATGCACATAAGTAAATATATAAATCACAGGTTTGCTGCCACCAGTTAACGCTGGGTACAGTTAAATTCCCTGATGACAGATTTTGATAGGCAGACTGACAGGAAGAGATATGCAAAACAAAGTCGTTTATCATAAAAAAATATGCAGTTCTCCATGTCACACATAAAACAAATCTAAATCTCATTACAGGTTACTAGTTTCGTGCACTTATTTTTTCCTACATTAAGGCAGAAAAACTCAACCACCTTCTATTCAGATAACATTAGGGTCTAACTTGAGCCTGCAAGAGAAAGGAAAAACTACTGGATTTCGCTGCGAAAACTTCCAACAGTCCCTCTGAAACAAATTCCAGCACAGCCCTTACTATGAAAGATCACTTTTCTTCTGCAGCTCTCGCAACCCCCACATCACGTGTGGGTGGACAACAGAGTACCACTTTCACGTCCCCGCTTCCCAGAGCATCCACAGGATTACAGCAGACCTTCACAAATGTGAAAACATCTATTTGCACTTTGATTTCCTTGTTTTAATTCAGCATATTAAACCAGGAAAAAATACGTCCGCCTAAATTCAAGGCTTATCCAAAAGCAGTGTGTCAAGAGCTCTGTCTGCTCAATATTTAGCTAAGCAGGGTACATAATTCTTCACTCAAATTCACAACGGAGAGCTCAACTGAAGCACAAGTCACATTTGCATTGCCAGGATTTGTGCTACTCAATATGCAGCAAAATCCTCCTTCAACAAGAGCTCCCCAAACTGTGCAGTGAATGCTTTTTAATGCTCTTTTGAGATGACCTTGGGTTGGCATCAAGGTTGAGTCCAGTCTCCCACCTGCTCCGGCACAGGGAACTGGCACATTCCTGGGGCTGCGGTGACACAGACCGTGGCTGGAAAAATAGCATCCTACAGGTTGTTTTTACAACATCCACAATTTCATGCCTAAAAGGGGTCAGCCACTCACCCCAAGAAACCTCAGATAAAAATGTGAAGCCTCCTGCTGGCACGCGGTGCCTGAAAACATTGCAACAGGAGTCTCTGCTCTCAGGGACTTCTCCATAGAAAACCAAGCAGGGCTTGGGAGAAAAGCCAGCAGCAAACACGGAGCAGATCAGCGCGGGGGGCTGGGGTGCACGCAGGTCTGGGGACCCCCTCCTCCACTCTGAACACAGAGCTCCAGGAGGCCAATGCTCCATCACAGCAGGGCTGAATCAATTACAGAGGAGAAAGTCACCGTACCAAAGCGCCCTCTTTTTGAGTCTTAATGTTAACCTTTTCTGGTTTTAAGTTGTGAATATTTTTAGGTTTGCACTGAGAAAAAAACAGCTCCAATACCCCAAATGACTTTGACCTGGCAGCCTTACACTTGAGCTGCTGATCCACTACCAACATTTTTTTAAATATCTCAATCGACTAGAATGTGAAATTGCCTTTGTCCTTTAAAGCAATTTTGAACAAAGCATACCTGCTGTGATTACTCATCTGCAGACTTTCAAATACAAATATCTGAACCAATTTCAAACATTTTTAGCTTTTTAAGTGGTAAAAGAAGCTAATTCACATGCAGCCCTTCAGTTTTTAAATGAAGTAGTTTTAAAACTTCTATGCTGTGGATAATCACTCCTTCGTAACTTTAAAATAATAAAAAAGAAAAAAAAACCACTTCACAACTCTCAGTCCAGCCATTTGGATTGTTTTGTTTGTTTGGCCAAATTACTAAAATAACTACAAGCATCCTGTGAAACTTCAGGCCAATCTCACTGGAAACAGCTGGTTTACAGAAGCTGAACTACAAGGAGTAAAATGTGAAGCCTTATTCAGCCCTTGGGGAAATGCTGAACTCCAAAAACTTTCTGATTTAAAAAGAAACAAAGTTTGAACTTTAAAATTATTCTCACTTCACAATGCAAAAGTTCTAAATATCAAACAAACTATGAATTCTGTTTTGTATTTGGGTTGCAAATGGAAGTGTCAGCTTATCTCAAGCAAAACCACCTCTAATTAAACTAGAATTGCAATTGCAAACACACAGACATTTTGCAAGAGATAGGGGAAAGCTTCTTCAGAGGGACAGTTGCTTTTCAAACAGTAACTCATTTTAAAAGCCTGAAACATCTCAGTTCAGGAGTTGATGAGGGGAACAAAGAAAGTGGAACACAACCACGGAAATAATGAATATATGTAAACGCATGAATTCAGGACAATATTAATTGACTTTCACATCACCAGATGAGGCCAAAAAGGTTTAGGGCCAAGCTTTTACATGTGCTGGAGCAGCTTCAGCACATCAGCAGGACCCCAACTTGCAGGGGTCTGACCGCCCTGCTCTCCATGATGGTCCTGCAGTGGGGACTGCCCAGATGAAGTTTGTGCTTTGGTGCAAAGGTGGAGCTTTCTCAAGAGACCTGAGCTGACAATACACCAATGAAAGGTTGGCTTCTATCTCCTGCCTCGTTCCTAGCTTTAGGGCTGATCCTCCCGGGCCTGGATCTGACTGTCCGGCTCCATCAGCTCACACACAGGCAGGAAAGCAGCCAAATCAGGGCCAGATGAGCATGGGGCTGTTTGGTGACAGATCTCTGCACATCCTGAGATGCTGATCATGTTTTTCAGTGCAAAGTAAAGCAGATCAGCAGAATTGTGTTGACTTCTGATGGAAGCTACAAGAGCATGGAGCACTGAACTACCGAAGTTGGCAAGAGCACCCTTCACCCTCCAGACTCTATGGTCTTCACTAGAGCTGGTGATAAGCATGAATATCTTGCCAGCAATACTATCTCTTGACCAAAAGTGGATAGAAATCAAGACTGTGATGGCTACCTTAAATTCATTTAGGCAGACTGAACACTTAAATACAGGTGATGGGAAAAAATAATCACCTTTGTACTGTATTACTGCTTGAAAAAAGTAGCTATGTGGAAAGCTGGAGCTTCTTGTGCCCTACCCAAGCCCCAGGTCTGAGATGCAGTTTAGGGATGCACGTGCTGTGTCAGCTTCCCTACGCCCTTGCTGAGGCTTTGTAGTGCTCATCCTGCAAAACATTAAACTGAAGAAAAGGTACTAGTGGGAAGAAGGTATTTTCCAGCTGCCTTTCCCCCCACTAGTTGAGGTTAACAGGAACATGAGTGAGGCGTGGATTTCCGAGTGCAGCTGTGGGGGCAATTGCTGCAGAAGAGGGAGCAGCAGTGGTCAGGGTTTGGGCATGCATCAGCCTTCCAGGCTTTCTTCCCCCCACCATGCAATCCCATTTTCAGCCACGGGCACTGCATTTGCCAACCTGAAAGGCAGCTTTGCCCTCAGCAGAGAGGCTGAGTGAGCCCACACTGAGCACTACATCGTTCTCTGATTGCGGGGAGGGAAGAAAACGGCACAGGCGATGGGAGCCAGGGAGCTTGAAGCTGTTGCGCTTCAAAAAGAGACAGGAGAGAAACTGCTTACAGAATCTCCAAGTGCCTGGAAAACGCTACAGATACCCAGACAGCAGAGACCAGTTTGTCATTCATGCTAAATGGAAGAGTAATTAAATGTTACTTTGTACAGTGACTGCTAAGCAGCCGAGGCCCGTGACCCGGCTGAGAGGTGGCTGCAGGCAGAGATGGGACACTAATTATTAGCAGCAGTTTTGTATGTCTGTGTCAGGCAGAGAGAAACTGGCAGCAGAAGAGGTGACAGCGAGAGGGAGCGCGTCCTGCGGCACAAACGGACACCAAAGCTTTTTGGCACGGGATTCTCCAGGCATTAAACTGCAAGAGGGAAGAGTTGCTGTGGTTTCCTCCCACTGCATTTCAAGGTGGGGAGAAAAAAAATGGTCTCTGAAAGAAGTGGGATGTGTTGTATGAACACTGATGTTATGGAACCTACATCTTCTCCTGAGAAAAAAGGGCATCAGCAGAGCCACATGTGCTGCCTATCCAGCTGAAACACGTGGCAAGTCTCTTGTCAGGGACAGGCTGTGCATAGGAATTGCATTTTTGGCCACAATTCAGCTATGCTGACAATGTATTTATTTACACCCAAAAGAAAAATCAGGTTTTTGGAAGAGCTTAGCACTTTCTTTCCCCCGCAGTGATCCTGTCTTCTGATGATCTAGCTGCAGATTTTGTGCTCTAGAGCATTTTGGAGAAGCTGGTCCTGGCAGCAACGGCAAACCGAGTGAGAAATGGGAATCTTTGCCCCCTTGTGGAGTATTTTGATGCAAGCAACATGGGGAAAAAAAAGAAAAAAGAAAAAAAAAGTTTGTTTTCATCCATGTTATACCAGGATAATTGCAGGGAAAATTGCTATACTAGAGAACTTGCACACTGAAAATCTAGATCCACAGGCAGTCAAATGCAAGAATATTATCCACTTTCATCTAAAGAAGAATCAACGGGAAACTGAAAACAAACAAGCAGCACAGAGAGCTGCTGTGAGTGTATCCTTGGTGAGGGGAAGAGGGAAGAAAGGACTTGGAAGTGCCCAGTCCCATGTACGGCTGCAAACTTATACTAATTTGGCTCTTCCATCACATTTGAAAGTCTTTCCTTAAAAACTGAGAAAAAGAGCAAAGCTCATCACAGGTACACACAGGCTGAAAAATACAGTCCAGGAAAACTGAGCTCAAGGGAGAAAAATACTCCCAGACAGTGTCACAGCTTCGGCGCTAACAAAACTCTCCAAGGGGCTAAAACATCTCCTCCCAGCCGGCCGGTACCAAGAGCCCGAAGCTGGCCTTTCAGGAGTACCAGCTTGGGGCTGACAGCTAAAAACAGGGCTTGTTTGAGTAAGAGACAGCCGTCGGCGAAGTCGGGAGAGTATCCAGGCTCTGGGAAAGGATACGAGGTAACAAGAGAGGGCTCATCGTGGCACTGAATGAAGCTGAGGAGGATGGAGACCTGAGCTCATGTTTTCCCTGATGCAGCAGAAGAAATAAAGAAGCAGCACAAGTTAAGATCAGGCCAACTGCTCCAGGCCTGGATATATGCTGTCTTCTAACTGCAGCTAATGTATTCACCAAGGAATGCTGGAAAACAATCCCCCCGCTTCGGGCAAAGGGAGTTGGGGAAAGAGGCAGCACAATCAACCCAAGCCCCACGGCCAGCCGTGCGGTGCTGGGGACAGCCTGTGGGTGCACAGCTCAGCCAGCAGCACCCACGTTCACCCAATAGCTGCAAGTGCATCACACCATCCCTGGGAAATGCCAGGGCAGGGGCAGCGAGGCAGCATCCCAGCCAGGGAGCATGCCGGTGGGGCAGGTCCTGGCTCTCCCCATCTGGGATAAGATCAAGTGGGAATCTTGTGGCCAAGAGGGCTGGGGTCCCTCCACCGTGCAGCCAAACACCAGCCTTGCAACTAAACCAAGGAAGGAAGGTGTTAAGCAATACCACTGCTTTTATGCTTTCGACCATTGCTGTGGCCACATGAGCTCTGGTGTTGGTGTAAATCCATCCCAGACAGCCCCAAGGACAGTTTCCTCCTCTGCACAGGGTGCCCTGAGGTGCTTTGCTCCAGGTTTCCATGCTCAATCCGTGCCTGGGAATGAAGCAGCAGCTGTGCTGGCTCCAACACACTCTGCTCTGCCCCTCCGAGAGCGGTCGGTCGTCGGTCATTAAAGCTGCCGCACAATGCGGCAGTGTAAAACATCGCTGCTAATTGCTGATGTAAATGATCCGGTGTGCAGGCAGGGGGAATAGGAGTCTCTGCTTTTTGCGAATCCTGCGCTTTAGAGGCAACAGCACCGCCTAGGGCCACAGTAAAGATTAGTGGAGGGACCCTAAGCCAAGGTGAAAGGGGTTTGGGAGAGGCAGGTGATGGAATGGGGTTGCTTTCCCATGGCTGACTGTCTCGTCAAAGCAAACAGTAGGGAGAAATCTGCCGTTGCAGAGCTACACCTGTTTGCAAGCAGTCTCTGTTCACCAGGGCAGGATTATCCTGACATGGATTTAGATGGTGCTCAGATTTTCACGGTGCATCACTGCTAACCAGAGAGGTGTCTGACACAGCAGGATCCCGCTTTACCTGATGCTGAATGTGTGTGTGGCAAAGTGGGAGCCTCCGTGCTTTGAGAAGATCGAGACTCATTGATCGGGGCTGGTTTAACGACAGGAGTTGGGAGTCCGGATTAAGTGCAGCGACTCCTGCTTCAACCAGGGAAAGAAGCGCAGGCAGAGAAAAGAAACGTGCCAGACGCATACGTATTTTACACACTTGCTTCTGTTTTAGCGAAGGCTGAAATAATCTCAGCGTATGAGACAGAAGCGAGCGCGCAGGGTCTGACATCCCTGTGATCTGCGAGGGAGCACACCCCGCACTTCTGCCTCTCAACATTAATGCGAGCTGACAATGGTAGAGGCCTGGGCTCACGTGACTCTAATCAGCGCTGCCCTAAGCCATCAGAATCACATTAATTATTTCAGGGCTTTCTTTTTGGATGAACAGAGAACTCGTATTAAAAGCAGGAGCCTGCTCTCAGCCCCTCCATAAACCTCCTGCCCAGGGTTGCAGCGAGGGGAGCTGCGCCCAGCTGCCGTTTTTGGCACCCGTCAGAGGCTCTTGGTGAAGTTTCGCACCGTCTTACAGCACAGCAGAGACCTCACTCCCTTCGCTCCCCCAAAGCTACTGGGAGAGAAATCTCTCTTTCCCCTCCCTGCCAACAGAAAACTGGAAACTTTCAGGCTTTAAGTATTCCCTTGCTTTTAAAAATAAAACATTTCCTTTTGTTGCATACAAACAGCACGTTAATTCCTTCCCCAATATCATGCACGGAGCTTTAATGATACTTTAGATCACGGCTTCCATGCTGTTAGCTAACATGTCACCCAGGGTACAGCTTTACCTGGAAATAAGATCAGAAGGGACAAGAAAATATTGTTCTGTTTGTGTGGTTTTTTTTAAAATAAGGAATGTCACACCTGCAGCACAATCCTGCTCAGTATGAAAACGCCTCCAGAGCAAGCACTCGGGCAGCTAACTGTGCTCCCTGGGAACAGTGATCGTGCTCCGGTCGTGCTTTGTCTCTCTCGACAAGGTGCATGCTTTCCCATTCTGTTAATAATTCAACCGAGGGTACTGGAAAAAACTCAGGGAGTTAATGGAAAAGGTTGGTGCCTACGAGCACCCGACAGGAATTGCTATCTGGCGAGAAGGTGGAGCCTCCCACCTTTCCAAAAGGAAACAATAGCTTTTTTTTTTTGGTAACTTAAACAGCAGAGAAGCTCATCTGTCAGGGAAGAGGATCTGTAAACCTGAGGCTTTATTTGCAAACAAGTCCCCCTTCCGTACTGCATTCCTCTTTCATCTCCCCATGCAGTGCAAGGTAATCGTGGTTGCAACAGAAAGACAACTTAAAACAATCGAGACCCACAAAGAAAACAAGCAAACTCACGCCTTTCTCCCTCAAAGCAGACAAACAGACAAAAATAGTAGCTGAAAAGTGCTTACCGACTTTGGGCTCTTCTTTGGGACCGGCAGTCCTGAAAAATGGCAACAAGGGAAAAATAAACATTAGCATCTGAACGTTACCGTCCCTTAAAGAACAATCCCTAGGTGTATCATCCGAACGTAGCCATCTGCAGAGTTATGTCAGCTTTCGCTCTCGCATCGGAGTTACCAGTCTGTTCATATCGAATCAAAGCGCAGGGAGAGGGAGAGCGAGCGCCAGCCGGGAGCGGGGGGAGAGCTCTATCTGCATTAGCTATGCTGACTTGTGCTGCAGCAGCCGGGAGGCTGGGAGAGAAACCCACAGCCCTCAGCGGCCGCCGAAACCCGGCGCTTGGGCAGAATCTCAAACGCTCCCCCGGATTACGGGAGACTTAGCCTACAATTAAGCCGAGGCTATTTCCTTTCGACGCGATCGCCCCGGCGATTTTGTCGGACCAATGGCGGCGGCGCAGGGGAAACAGGTTGATTTTTTAAAAAGTATTTCTCTAGAAATCGATTTTTCAAAGGGAAATGTGCGTCGGCTTGAGCTGGGAGGCGCGGGCTGGGCAAAGGAAAACAAAAGCATGCGGAGGAATAAGCTTTTATCCCTAAAAATGTGAATCTTGCTGAGAAAACCCACGTTCTCCTACCTGTCCATCCTAAGTGTGCATCTTTGAAGCCAGAGATTTTATCTGTTAGTTACAATTCCAGAGAGCTGAGGCTCGAAAACAGCACTGCAAGCGTCCTGACCCTTGGGGGGGGGATGCTGGGGAGCTTGGAAAAGGGGGGCTTACACAGGTTGCAGTCGATACAAAGGAAGAAACAACTGGGAAGGCACAGGAGAAGGTTTCTTCAAGGACAATTTTGCATTTTGGAGCAGCCTCTTGCTCTGTGATGAGCAAGAAAAAAATCAAGTGGGATTTCTATCAACTACTTCTGCATATAGCTCAGTTCCCAGCAGCGAGGGAGACACTGGCCGGGGGCTTTACCTACAGCTCAGGAAAAGCTCTTTCCTGGGCATTTTGCAATGATCTTCCTTCTCCTCCACTGCTGGAGGAGAGGGAACTCCCCATATTTTGCTCCGTGTGGCATTCCAGAAAACAAACATAAACCAAACCAGAAGATTACACTCCACATTAAGTGCTCAGTAATTCAGATGTTTGAAATCTGCTTTTGTCTTTAGGATGCGATTTATGTGGCATTTATGCTGCATTATGTTTTCTACTTTATGTATTTTGTTTGTGCTAAAACCCGTGCCCTCGTCTAACTTTTGCACGCAGAATAAAATAAGTGATGCAAGTGAATTACAAATCTGTCTAGGAAGAAGCTCATCTGAAGGTAATTTGGGAGACGTTAGTTGTGAATAGGGAAGATGCACAATTAAAAATGATAAACAGAGCTCACTTTGCTGCCTGTTCACAGACTTGGATGCAAACTGCAACGAGTATTTTAAGTGAAATATTTTCAGCTTTTGAGGAATATCAACTGATGCATTCGCAGCCGATAGCTGATACCCCTCCGGGCACTGATTGATCGAGGGACAATGAAACATCAAAACTGTTTGAACTCAACAATCAAGACCACAGCTTCGTTTCTGCTGACGGTGGATTGTGTTTGTGTAACACACGTAAAGAGGAAAGCACTAATAATGTTCACGGCAAGTCACGTTTTTAACAGGCATCATTTGTCACAGAGATAAACACGCAGATAGAGATGCTCCCTCCCTCTCTCTCCCCTTCCACATGCATGCACACACGTTTACTCTCTTTCCAAGAGATGCTCTTTCCTATTAAATCAATAGGTAGAACAGATCCCCTTGCACACACGCACCCTTAACAGACCAACGTGAGCCAGAAAAGGTACTACAGCAATTTAAATGTTCCCTGCAAAAAATAAAGTTGAGATGCGTCTGGGCTGCTGGTTCAAATTGTCACAGAATTCCCTTTATTGCATCACAAGCATTAACTGCTAAAATTTACTAACTAAGAACTACTGAATAAACGTTTCCTTCAAAGTTTTGCCATTAATTTTGGCTGTTCCAATGAAAAAAGATGGAAAATGGGTTGAAAAATAATGGAAAACACATCAAGGCCATTGTCTGGTGAGTCCTTCAGAGGCCAATGAATCTTACAGTGTCAGTGCTCTGTGCCAGGCTTTGCTGCAGAACAAGCAGTAATTGACTTTTTTCCAAAATAAGTGACTGTAGAACACGTTAACAAATGTTGGTAGTTTTTCATGGGACAAGCTTATAGTCAGGGGAATAACCTGCCTTTACATTTTCCTGTAAAAATGTTCTTTATTCATCTATTTAGGGTCTCATTTTGAAACCACGTTTTTTGACGCAGCAGGCCAAATGAGCAAATGATAGGTACAGTATGTAGTTTTCAGGCTCAGATGATGGAATGGATATAGCATTTAACAGGGATGAACACAAAGCGCTTGAATAACCCCCAAATGCTGGGAGCATGGCTAGCAAGAAAATGCCAAATTTTTCCAAAAAAACCTCTGGCAGAACCAATTGCCCCAGCCTATGAATTTGGGATGGCGACAACTATGAATTATGACGTCCACCTTCGATTCCATTAACGCGTCGCGTCTCGTGCCACGCTTTGCTTGGTATGCTCATCTCTCTTGAACCCTCAACTGCAAGTTTTTCAGAGGTAAACGGGACAAGCACGGACTTCAACACCCAGTTTGCACCTCTTTGGCATTGCCCAATTTTTTAGTGGTTCACAGGCATTCACATCCCTGGCTCTGCCCTCAAATCTGATAATGGAATAGTAGTAGGTTGTATCAAGAGTTATCTGCAATACAATTCTTCTGTGATTTCATGCTTATGGACATCTCTTACTAGTACCTGAAATGCATCTTCTAAATTTGGGGGGTTTTGGAGGTGCAGATAAGAGAAGGTGGAAGAGTCAAGCAACAAACAGGGCTGTTGTCATCACAGAGTTAACTGTGTTTTAAAACAAATGAGCACATATGGTAAACAATGTCAATATGACCTAAAACCTCTTGAATGGGCTCATTGTAGCTACTTACTAAATGTGCCTGGAATTAAATTAATTAGAAAACACAAATTACTCCCCTCTAAATAACAATGTAATAAAGCAACTGCTTAATGAAAAATATCAGTGATCAGTGAGCAATCCACGAGCACAAAAAAAGGGATTGTAATCAAACTAAATTCACAGACTCGTCAGCAAGGCAAGAAAGGCTTCATACAAGGTTAGTCAAAAATGAGTCAGATGCAGGGATCTAAATTAAACTAATTATCACAGAGATTATTACATTTATCTTAACAAAAACCTCTCTCTTCTCCTCAGTACTCCCTAAAGCTCTATGTACAGCTGGCTGCATCCATCTGCTCAACTACATTTTGTAACATAGGGGAAAAATGCAAATCATTAAGTTTTGTACCATGACTTCAGCCCTCTTAATGCCATCACCCATCAGCTGCAGTTTTTCTGTTGTGTGACACTGCAGTAAGTTGAGAGTGATGCGGTCCATGAAGTAAGGCCACAACCCAGCTTATTTCATATTATTTGGCATGTGTTAATTTTGCAATCTTGTGTGGTAAAGCATTTGGAGCTGGCAAGCTGTAAGTCCCCTAACCTGACCTATGACGAGTTCATGGGAGAACCCATGGGGGGCAAAACTGCGACCTCTAGTATTGCTGTTTCTATCATGTAGTGGTTCTCAAATTTCCACAGGACCATCTTCTCAAAACTTTTGTCTTTATGTAACCCAAGTAACATGGGAAGACCACAACACGTGGCAAATTCTGTTTTACTGAGCATATACAGTGTGTGACTACAAAGTCATACCACAGCCTAGGGGTGATTCCGGTGAGAAGGCTACAAATGCTCAAAAATTACCTAGATGGGCACCAGACACATCATGCCCTGTTCCACAGCCCCACGTTTTTGAGACATTGGATCAAAATAATCAAAAGTTGAATCTTAAGGAAGACCTGTCTCTAGGCACCACAGGAGTCATCCAGGACAACCCATCCGAACAGCTCAGTTATATGAAGGCCAGTTAGTATGAACACTTCTCCCTCCACCACAAAACAAACCAACCAACCAAACAAAAATAGAAAAAAATAATTATGGACATTAGAAAGAAATTTGGTCATTAGAAAGAAATCCTTTACTGTGAAGGTGGTGAGGCCCTGGCACAGGTTGCCCAGAGAAGTTGTGGCAAGGAAGAAGTTGTGGAGGAAATGGAAAAGTTCAGGGCCAGGCTGGATGGGGCTTTGGGCAACCTGGTCTAGTGTAGGGTGTCCCTGCCCATGGCAGGGGGGTTGGAACTTGATGATCTTTGTGGTCCCTTCCAACCCAAACCATTCTATGATTCCATATATTTCAATGGGATTTCAACTGAAGTTGTAACAATTCAGCACCAGTTTGCACAATCTATCCATTGGACAAAAGTGCTTGAAATTTAAACTGAAAGAGCTGGGATTTAAACTAAAAGAGGGAGGATTTAGATTGGACATTAGGAAGAAATTCTTTACTGTGAGGGCAGTGAGGCACTGGAACCGGTTGCCCAGAGAAGCTGTGGAGGCCCCACCCCTGGAAGTGTTCAAGGCCAGGTTGGATGGGGCTTTGGGCAACCTGGCTTAGTGGAGGGTGTCCCTGCCCATGGCGGGGGTTTGGAAGTAAATGATCCTTGTGGCCCCTTCCAACCCAAACCATTCTATGATTCTATGAAATTTTGAAGAGCCAGCCTAGAAGTCAGACTATCACCTTGTTGCTAACATCTGTGGCTACTACTCAACATTTTACAGCTTTGGGGTGTTTTTGCGTATGAAGAAAAATAGCTGTGTCTAGATCTTCACTTTTCATGATTGTTTAACGTTTCTAATCTGGACGCCGTGTGGACCGTCCATATCCGACAGCAAAGAAAGGCCATAGGTGAGCTGAAGTCAAAAGGTCACTGATTTGGTTTCGCCATTATGTTGTCTGCAGCCCAGAATGCACAACAGCTGAAAATTAGCAGGAAATGAATAAAAACACAGGAAAAGAAACATTTCAGACTGTGTCACAAGGTTAACATTTACAGAGAAAATGTCTCTGCCTGAAAAAAAGAAAAATCCAACCACCTTTCTAAATAGTGCTGCTTACACCGTGCTGAATAAAAACCAAGGGCTGTATCAAAGCAAACAGACACTTTGAAAGATGAGGGGTAAAGTACAGGAGTCAGGGGGTACGCCACCATATACCTGGCCCTGCACATTGATCACTGCTTTCTGCATGCAAAACAAGGAACTTTAAATAATTAATGCTAATGGCCATTACAAGTGCTTGGGGGGGTGGGGATGACGGAACAGGAGGATGGTGGTGGCAAAGCAGTCCCTTGATTCTCTATAATCCATTGTCAAAGAATTTGTAATAAAGGACAAATATTATCTAAAAAAATAAATGGAACTTGACCTTTTCCAGACTGGAGAAAGAACAAGAAAACATACCAGAATAATTTGCAGCAAGAGAGGCAAGCCTACACAGGCGTGAGGAGCACCATCAAGAAGAAAACCCTTACCTTGCCCCTGCCCAACTTTTCTCCTTGTCATCGTGATTTGCATAACAAGAGTGTCACTGCACTAGCAAAAAAAATTAGCTATGCAATACAAGCTTTAAGCGAGAGAATAATTTGCACTGCAGGAATACAGCCCTGCCATAAATCAAGTTTGGTAACTACCAAATACAGGGAATAATGCCACGTTTCTAATGCTAATGTTCAGTGCTAATGCTACGGAAAGGATGTTTTCAAGAGACCATCTCGGGCATTATTAACCCACAGGCACTGACGAAAAACATAATGAGGCATAGTATATTATTACCATTAACAAGAATTTCAGTTCTAGATACTCTAAAGATGTTAAATTGTATTAGCCTCAATTACTCATTTTTGGTCAGGTTGCTAAACAATTCCTCGTAATTGGAAGTCTCGGCCATATTTTCAGCATCTCAAACCAGAACTGATTTTAGAAGTGATAAAGAAGATACAGGATAATAAAATACTAATTAATTAATACTAAAATATAAATTTAACTATGTAGTAAGACACATATGCTAATGCCAAGACAGTAAGATAATAAAGAGATTGAGAATTCATGTGACAATTACCCATCTAACCTACGGTTGCGAGCATGTCAGCACTTCTTATATTTTTACCTTGAAGCTCATTAAATGAAGAATTTTTCCTAAAGCCCGAGCTGTCGGAGTGATTTGCTTAGTTTAAAATCTCTGTTAATATTTAAACAAATATGTACATTAAATATGGACATTAAATTACTGAAACCACAGGAATGGTAAACGCCAGAACTGGAAAGTAATTAGAAACCCCCATGTTCTTTTT
The DNA here is from genome assembly GCA_013399095.1 of Psophia crepitans. Classification (NCBI taxonomy): domain Eukaryota; kingdom Metazoa; phylum Chordata; class Aves; order Gruiformes; family Psophiidae; genus Psophia; species Psophia crepitans. The sequence continues at coordinate 289,146 of VWZZ01006765.1, forward strand.
ACATATGTGTGTGCATGTACACATGTATTTTATATATATATTTTCATACACATAAGCATACAAGTGCGGATATGCCTGAAGGTACCAACCCTTTTCCACAAGCCTATAAAATCCATGACTTGCAATCTTTCTTGTAGAGCACATCTCAATTTTTTGGGTGTGCTGCAATTTCGAAGATGCCCAGCCCCAAACCCCCTCTCCTCGGCTGACCGTCCCGTGGCACGGCCACGTGTGTGCCGAAGGGCAGCAGCACCTCAAGGCCAATCTCACGTGCTGCTCCAAGATCAGCATGGAGGACACTAGTAGAGGAGAAGTCATATTTTGCTATTGTCACATCTGTATTTATCCTGCTCAGCGAGGGTGTTTGTCTTCAGACTTATCACAGCACTGTTACAAGGTGTAAATCCACACGCTCAAACCTGCATGGCTTGTGGCAGATTCCTGTGTTTCACATTTGGAGAGCAGCCTGCACAAAGGGGATGCCTACAAATAGGGCCCTCTTGGCATTAGTTTGATGTTGCTATTAATAAATAACATCCCCTAATAACAAGCTAATATTTACAGAATGCTTAGGCAGATTCAGCCCTGAGGGGTGCACATGCACATGTGGCACACAAAGGCAGAAAATCTTTACTAGAGAACAATGGATTTGCAGACGTTTTCACAAAACATGACTTTACTTGATTTAAAATACAGTTTTCTATAAAATAAATCAGTAACTCAATATACTTCCAGGTATGTAACTGTACATCGCAGAAACTAAGGATGGAGTCAAAATTTCTGGCAACTGATACTCAGCCACCGCATCCCCACCAACATTACCGTCACATATCCTGACCCGCCCCAGCATCCTCAGCCAGCTGTGTCACCTTCCTGAAGCTCAGCCTCCTCTACCAAATTGGTCTGGTCTACAAGCCCTCGCAGCTTCTCAAGACCAACTCATAGTACGTTGCAGGTCTTCTGGCACAAAAGACACCGCTTTAACAGGGTCTTACGGATGATAGAGCCCTAATTACTGTAAATAAGTCTACGTGACCAAGAAAAAAATAAACATGAAAATAAATAAACATAAAATCCCAATGCAGAATGGGAAAAAAAATAAATTCAGAATAGAGAGACTTAGGGACATGAGGATACATATTTAAAAACAATCTGTCTCAGAACAAAACCACTGACTAGTCCATCACAAAGCCATCCTTCTTCCTCAGTTTTGCCCACCTGCCATTGCTTTTAATGACTCTCCAAACGTATTTAATTACAGCGATAAACAAAGACCTTTCTTGGATTTCTGATACTTCATTAAGTCTGTTATGACTGGTTATTATAATGCCAAATCAGGCCAGCAGCCACCGAAAATAAAAGCAACGTGGCTGATAAAGAGTCATTATTTAAAAGTACATGCACACCAAAATGCCACCCAGGCTGTACGTAAGGGTAGGAGATAAAAACTGGGTGGAATAAACCCCTCTTTGTCGCCCAGCTCCAAGTCTGCTCCATTTCCTGCTGTGCAAATCCCGATGAAGATGTGGGAGGCACATCTCAAGCTAAATCTGCCTTATCTAGTGCATAGTATTAGGTTCTGCTGTGCCACCTTGTGTTACATCACATCACATCTGATATAAAACAACACTGTGTGGGTTTGAGTCGCTCCACTTATACCACTTCAGCGTTTAATACCAAAACCAAATCAAAACATAAGGAGAGGAAAAAAGGCAGCTTTCAAAACCTCAAGCTAGGGAGAAAACAAAGCTTTCGGGAAGAATTTCAGAGCTCTCATCTTTCATTTGCTAAGCAACCTCCTGTTTTGTTCTCATCTAAGAGCCTGCTGCTTTCTGCAAGATAAGGTGGTTCATGCAATAAAACATCCTGATGGGAAGATTTCAGACATTTTTTTTCTTCCAGCATTCAGCAGATGCTTTAGTTTTCTTAAAGATTTTAAAGCAGATCTAGATTCCCTGCCGGAGAAAGGCAGCCGTGCGCGTAACGTGCACACCACCACCGTTCCGCTGTCAGCATGCAAGATTATGCAAAACTGGAATTATTTCGTTACTCCAAATATGTTAATTTTTCACCTCCTTAGTAATTAAAGTACAGGTTTCCTCCCACTCTTAAAGGACAGTTCCTGAAGTATCTCAAAACTTCAGGAAATTATCTTAGCCCTTGAAATTAAGGCAAAATGAGTAACAAAATGCCAAGCAATGAATCAGCAACTGTTCTATCCTATTTCACCCTTCCAAGTGACTCTGGAGCTCAGATGACACATATATCTGGGGGACACAACCTATAGCACAGATAGGCCACGCTGCCACAAAAATGCAGGGCAACTGCTGTAAAACTAATGCTGACCCAAAAAGCGGATTTCACAGGCATCTCTTCATTTGCTTACTCATTTCTAGAAGAGAATCAGTGCAAATGGAGTTAATGAAGGGTAGCTGAGGGGAAAACACTTGTGCCTCAAATGACTAACAGATTAGTGTCAGCACTTTGCATGCATCACACCAGTAAGAGCTGGAAATTCTGCAGGCAATTAAAATGTCCACATACCAGTGATGCCGATCCTCTTTTATTATCAGAACTGTAATATTATAAAGCTGTTGCTTTTGGAGTCAGGTGCTCGTGTGACAATGTGCTTTGTCTGGAGTTTCTTAGCCTCCCAGGGTTTAGAAAAGGCAATTGAACACGAAGACTAGAGGTTGGCAATAAAAAGAAAGCACTTCAATTCGGTATTTTTTTATCTGGAATTTTGGGAGCTTAATGCAGGTTTTTTAAGTACTTGAGCTTTTGGAGGTTGATACTTGAATTTGTCACTATTCCAACCGGATGCCTTGCATTGAGAAACTCCATCACGACCTGGTAATGCTAAATAATTAGTTCCCATTAGTTTACATTAGTAATGCACAGCAAACTATTTGGTGTCTGAACAAGCTACTGACAATTACACTTTGTGGCTGCAGGCATCTGTAGGCATGTAAAACCTGGGTGAAACCCTGCTGCCTCCTGGAGTCTAATGGGAGACTTGCCAGGGACTTCAGCAGCACCAAAATTTCCCCCTTCATGTTTCTGGTAAGCACAGTTATCCCAAACCTTGCAAATTCAGACCATCAAAACCAAACAGCTAATGTCACCAAGATTAACACCTGTGAAGCACTTTGAAGGAGAAAAACACTGCGTAATCTTGAAATATTACATTATTTATAAGACGACCTGATTTTAAATGTTAAGTTCGGCTTATTTTTATCACAAAGAGAAAACAAGTCCCTGCTAGCTTGCTTTACAAAACCAATTACCAGTGATCAGTGTATGGTGATGCATAACAATACACAGCATTGCCCCAAAAAGGCGTATCTACGACTCCGGAGCTCTTTAGAGGAAAATTAACTTGCACGGTGGATTGAAATACATGCACATAAGCAATTCTAATAAGGGGTATGAACTTCAAACTTCTTATTAAAAATATCCAAATGTGTAACATTTCCTTTATTTCATCTTTTCCTGACTTCATCTGACTCTTATATCTGCTCCTCGATACACTGGTCCCTAATCAGAATAAGGCTGTAACAGAATAGTAAATGTGACATCAAACTTGCCTTTAAACTTGCTTTAAAGTCTCATCAGCTTTTTTGGCCTTGTTAGAATATAATTCCACTTAGCAGAGAGAAGAGAGTAACAAAAAGTGACTTGTTGGTTTGGAAAAAAAGAGGCAACTACTCCCAACCAAAGGTTGCCCCAGATCTGCTCCTTCCCTGCACGTAACTCACGGAAACGAGGCAGCTTGTGGTAAAATTGTACTGAAAGAGTATTTCAGCAACGTATTTTTACTAGGATTGCCTGTTTTCAGAAAATGGAAAGGTACCTCTGGCAAAACTTTTTAAAACAACACTGATTTCATTTTTAATGCAGCTTGTAAACTAACTTAAAAACTTTACTAATGTGATTCCCTTGTTCCCAGGCAATTGAAGACAGATTTTTAAATGCCCAATGAGATTCTCAATTTATTCAGGAAATCCCTAACTCTGGAATTACAAAGCAATAACCCTGGAATACCAAGTAATGAACTTGAAAAATAAATCTTGGTGTTCCACATGGACATATATTTCATTAAATGTAATATGATTCTGATTTTTAAAATAAAATTTATTAACTAATGAGGGCTGCCTAAGAGCTGTCAAAAATATCCCCTCATCTGTTATTTCTGGATGGTATTATTTGCACCACAATATCACATATTTTTCAGTGCGCAGCTCAAAATAACCTTCACTGAGTTACAAATTGCTGAGATTCAACAGGCAGGTTTGATGGGCGGTACCTGAGCAGAAGGTACTGGGAGCTTTGGGAGCTGGTGGTCGTTGACAGAAGGTAAGAGGTGACTTGAAATTTGACTTTCAAAGACTGTAGAGGTCAGCTGAGCACACCATATGGCAGAGAGGAATTAGATTTGCTCCTGCTTTGGGTCAGGGAAGAAGCTACCACAAGATGGTGGGCTGGGGAGTAGAGTTAGAAAACCAACCATAAAGGTGGCATGCAAGATGATCTGTAGCAGCAGCTCTGTGCTCAGTGAGACGGATTTCCACAGGAGTTCCTGCGGATCCAAGCATGGGACAAAGCCCCCAGTATAATGCTCTGCTCCCTCTGTTCTAGGAACTGAAAACGCTGCTGGAAACGGTGACCTTTTCTTCCCTTTCCAGAAGCTTTGGCACTGGCAAACGTGCTCTGTGGTAACGGTCATATGATTCCCAGGTTGTGATTTCTGTCCTAAATGCAGTTTGGACTCACTTTTTCTCTATTTCAGCAGCTGCTAAGGCAGTTTGAAATTTTCTGGCAGCTCGATGCGTAAGTGGCATGACTTTCAACTCGCTCTTCACTGCAAGCCCAAAGGGCAAACAGAAGTGAGTGGCTTGTTCAAAAGAGTTCAAGTCTGCACTGAATAGCTGATTGCAGCTCTAATTACCATGGTTTTACATCATTAGGGATAGCAACTGAAAAGGAGCTCTAATTCCAACACTGTGAGACACTGCCTTTTTTTTTTTTTGGCTCTTACCACCAAACAATCCATTTCCAACACTTCTGGTAAGGACAGTAAGGGAAAACTTCACTTCTGTGGGGGGAGAGCATCTTGAAAAACAAGTAGAAAGACAGTATTTTTGCTTATAAAATTCAGACTGATAGCTGCTTGTGGTTGAGGTAGAAAGCGAGATGTCCTCTGAAACCAGCAGCGGTAAGGGATTTCACTCAGCTCAGACATTTAATGCTCAGTGCCTTTGCTCATTTACACCCTTGAGCATTGCATTTTGACACTCTAGATCTCAAAGAGTAATCTGATCTCAATCACATCAATATAATGTGCTTGCAAATTTAAGTTGTTATGATACATTGTTTGTAAAGTTTTCCCACTGTGTCCAAAGGATCTCATAACTCTCTCCACCCTGGCTTCAGGGAGCCTGGAGCTGCAGCAAGCAGCGTAAAGAAAAGACGCACGTCTTTTTATTACTATGCGATGTTTCAATGGCATGGACACAAGATAAATAGAGAGAGAAAAAAATGTCCTTCCATTTTAGGCTACAGAAAGAGCCTTCAAGACCCGAGCAGCTGACTCTAGCACAAAAAGAAGTGAACTCCTCTCCGTGGAAGTGGTGGAGGTTAATTACCCTCACATGCCAAGAGCATCAGTGGAACAGCAAAGGAAGGTCCATCTAGCTAAGGAGACTTAACAGGTTTATTGCTCCTTAGGACCACAGAGTCATGAACTGAATGAGCAAGACTAAAGGCACAGGTCTCTCCCCACTTCCATCTACCTCCTCTCTCCCCACAAGCACCTTCCATTTAACTGAACCATGAAAAAGAATTTACATGGAGGTAAGTACTCAGGTGCCCACTGACAGGCATTTAGACAGGTAGATGTTGCATAGGTTCTTCTTCCCATAAAATACATCCCATTTTGAAACTCCAGCATATATATCATATTTTTCTCAAAAGACTGACTTCCATTCCCCAGCTGAATGTGAATTTGGCACTGGCGAAAGCTATTAGAAACTCCGCTGATTTGCACATGACATGTGAGTGACATTTCACCTGCATGCTTTTACTTTGATCTGGAGCAAAGTGGGAACTCATCTTCAAGGGGATTACGTAGATCAGGCTCAAGGTTTATGCTATTTTCAACCTTCTGGTGAATAAAGATGCTGGCGAACACTAACTATGAAAAGCTTTGAAGGGAAACTGTCCGTTCAAACCTGCACGAAAATTGCTCAGTTTAATCCTTGTAAGCCAACGCAAACCAATCACGGTATTTTTGGATGACCTGAACTGAAGACTGCCTTTAAAAAAAAAGGGGGGAAGGAGAAGAATAATCTTGTTTAATCTGAGATAATTCACAAAATACATTAATATCACACACAAATGTTCTCACTGAAACAAATGTTAGCCCTTAGTGACCCCCAGAACTACAGCACACAATAAGTTGTTCTAAAACAGCCCGCGATTTGTCCCAGCATAGCCAGCACTCCCTGGAATAAGAGTCACTTAGGAAGCAGGGAAATTATTCTGACAAACTGTTGCTTTTATTATGAATACAATCTGTGCAGAATAGAGAGGTATTTGAGAATTGCTTATTTCAGTTGATTACTGTGCGTAGACAAGACTTCAATAACAAATGGATTTCAAGTGGCAAATATTATTACCTTCTTTGCCTTTTTTTTTTTCTGAGAAAAGTACTTCATGTACTTCATAGGTACAAGGTTAAAAGAACCTTTTCAGCTAAAAATATTCCAAATAAAGGTGTGCCTTTTGTGGCCTCATTAAGAATAATTCTTTAAAATAATCAAAATGTGTAATCACACTGTTCAGGGTAGGGACAAAAACATATGCTTAATTCTGCTTTTTGCAACCAGGTTGCTTTCAGGTACCCAGCCCTTGAATGGTCCTGCTGGGTTATCAAGCGTCTCCTCTGCTGTTGCAGAGACCATGTCACATCCCCTTCAAACGTGCTGACTTCACCTTCAGGTGAAGCAAAGGCTTTACGCCTCCTCCAGTTTGACTTACAGGCTCTAATGGCTTGGCACTTTCTTCTTATTTAGAGTTTAAATTACTCACAGCCCAACAACACCCAGCTGCTCTTCAGCCAAGATCTCTCTTTGCTTTAAGCATCTCCTGTCTCTCCTACCTAATAATTAGAGACAATAATTCTGTCCTCTCTGTCCATGCATTTTGCTGAGCAAAAGCAGCTTTTCCAGTCTGGTCTTGCCCAACTAACTCCTCTGCACCCTGACTCTGCTCGGAGCTCATGCTTCCTGGGCCCCTCAAGTGTTGAGGTCCAAACCATGAGATATACGAGTTTTATCCAGCACTAAGTAGGGGTGAAATAGGAAAACAAGAACAATAATACAATTAAGGCCTAGAGAGGGGAGGAGGGAGGAGAAAATAAAAAATTAAACCAGAACATAGGTAAGGCAAGTTTTCTACGGGGCCTCTGGAAAGCAAGATCTCAATGACCTGACACTCTCCCTTTCTTAATGTATTTATCCCCCGCCCCAATCTTGTATGATTCCACAAATGACTTTCAGAGGACACGTGAGCAGCCGAGCACACAGAGGGGGCATTTCAGCTTCATCTTTGCTGAAATCACCCTTCTGCCCCTCACTCAAAGGCAGCGGCAGGACTCCCCGCTCCCGTAAGCCAGCGCTTCAGCCGAATACCCTGTACAGTAAATATTTTACAGGCTGCCCTCAGCAGGTGTGGGTTTGCATTTTAACAATTAAACCTCGTTGTTGGGAGCGCACCAGTAGCTCGGAGCAGGCAGAGATTTTCCCGTATATTACGCATCTCTCTCTGATATTTTCCTGCCTGATTAGTAATCACTTCTGACAAATCCTTTCGACAGCTCTGAACACCAGCCTTAGTGTTGCAGGGATGCTCCACGCAAAGCCTGACTGAACGCAAATGTTAGGCTAATGCAAGGATGCCTGACAGCATCTGAGCATTTTCTTCACTGGACACCAGAGGGAGGAGGAGGAAAAGACAACTGACTCAAACTAAAGGAGAACTGCTACAAGAGCCCTGAAGGACCTTATCAGACACCGGAGCCAAAGACATTTCTGTAATCGGACCAAAATAAATAGCGGCACCCTGTCTGGGGATGGTACTTCTGATAAAAGACTTGGCAGGGGTAACACGAGGTAAAGTTACGGGAGAAAGGACCCACGTGCAGCAGCGCTGAGGGCTGGGTGCATTTTAGCAAGCTCCATCTCACAAGCTTTAAACCAACCTGCCTGGTTTTGATTCTGGGGCTACTATTGCTGTCCGTATCCTGCTCAGCTTCTGTGCCACAACCTGAGTGCCTTTCGGTCCAGCTTTCTTCTGGATGTGAAGAAAAATATGTTTCAATGATTAACTGTGGATCCAGGGCCACCACAGTTTCTGAGTCCCGTACCACGAGAGCGTGAAATTTGGAACTGCAAGTGCTCTGTGCTCAGATGGAAATGTCAGGACCTTGAAGGAGGGAGGAAGGCAGTTCAAGGAGATCGATATGGTCTCTTATCAAGGAAGGTGATAGCAAATGCTCAACGTGTGGTTAGTATCTCGATTAAATAAAAGAAGAGAGATTCAGCAAGATTACCAGGAAGCTATTTACTCTCTTATTAATACTATGCTTTTATTTCCTCATCAAATCTTTTCATTATGCCTTCAAGGCATAAGGAGGATTATTAAATGTCAGCCACAATTCAAATAATTAATGTACGGTGTTACCAGATATATATGCGCTCTCCAGGAGGATTAATAATAGCTGCTATTTTTCTTCCAAACGTAATTTCTCCATAGTACATATATTAATCATGAGAATGCGGTGCATTTTTTAAACTTCTCCAGTATTGTAAGTCTTTAAGGAACTCACACTTTGGGAATTGGAGACTCCTTAACCTATTCTTTACTCTACTTTTTAATTTACTATCAAAATACAAAAACACAGTAAGCACTTGGAAAGGAAGGAGTGTAAGAAAGGCAGTGCTTTCTCCAGAGCTGCTATTAATTGCAGAATCAATGTCCTCAATTCCTTGAAATAGATCTTTAAAAACAACAAACCAGAGTTGCAAATTCAGAAAGCAGCTTGTCCCCCATTAAAAGACTGCCTTTTGTTGCTAACTTACTACAATCAAAACACTTCAGAAAAAGCCTCAGAAAAGTACTTTTGTATAAACACTCCTCCCAGGGCTGGCTGCGGGCTGTGTTCAGCACCTACTCGCCAGCGTAACTCTGTCTCTGCAGCACGCTCGTCCCTGCGAGGTGCTGGGCACCAACGTGCCTGTTGTCCATAAAGCCCCTGCGTGGGAAAGGGAGCACAGCGGGACCGGGGCTTTGCCCCTCTCCGATCCCTGCTGCCTACGCCAGAGCAGGGAGGGAGAGCTGACCCCTCTGCTCTTCACTTTGCACTCAACAGCCGACACGGACTTTCCCTGCGAGCTTGACACTAACTCTTCCAGCAATTTAATCCACGGACTAGAAGTGCGTTATATGAGATGCTACAGATTGCTTTACACTTACTATGTGCAGGGAAAGAGTTCTCGCAGATGGACCGACCCCACTGACGGGTTACCTACCACCCATGCTCCCATGTGGGATGCAGACACTGCCTGTAGCGAATATTTTGTGCCTGCTGGTGGCATCTCAGCAATGCAACCAAAAATGGGCTCAGCTCCCACTTGTGCAGAAAATAAACATGTCCAGAAGTAACATTTCAATTGCTTACAACTTGGAGAAGTGTAAATTCTCTCCTCCACTCCCAACTGTATCCCAAGTGTAACCTTTCCAGAGCGAAAGGTCACTGGATATCCGATTTTGAAGACTGCAAATTATAGAACATATTACCAGCCTCTTCCATCTCCCAAAACCTCAAGAAATGTCCGTGTTCTATTTAAAATAATTAAGTTTTACAAGCATGAAATCAGGGCTTGTTATGTCAGTAAAGGTGTAACCGTACATGTAACCATACCGCCCTTTGGTGCACAGCCAGAAGATGTGTGTAGTGCATGTGCTCGTGGGAACTACAAGCACAACCCCCCCTGTACCGTATCAAAAAATAAATCATTTAATTGTCTATGTGAAGTGACAACTGCCAGCTTGGGGCAGTCCCCACACCTTAGGACATAAGCCATTTCTGCAGAGAAGCTTAGGAGGGCAGGTTTTTCATGCTGTGCAATTTTTTAAGATTTCAAGAAGAAACGTTTTAAAGCCGTTTTGAAGACTTACCTCCTCGCTGCACCAGCAACGTGACTTCACTTCCCTTAGGACATTCAATCAGCATATCCACCACCTGGTTGTGAGTGAGGCTCTGCACATTCTTCTTGTTGACTTCGACTATAAGATCACCCTCCTTCAGGCCGCGGCACCGCGGGCTGTCCACGATTTGTTTCACTCTTTGGCCGCCCCCACCGGGACTGTCTGCTATAGTAAACCCAAAGCCCATAGGCCCTTTCACTATGTGCACAGTTATGAGTTCAGGTTGTGTTGCTATCGAAGACGCCAAAGAGACCGTGTCATTGGGGTAACCATGGGGTCCGTTGGAGGAGACCTCAACCGGGCTGCTGGGTCTCGCTTCCTTTGTGCCATTTACTTTCCCTGTTTTACTACTGTGGCTCGCCGGGGAGTCGTAATTTTCCTGCCCGTTCACAATGATCGGCTCTTTGTCCAAAATTGCCACGGACGTAACCAGGCTCGTGTTGGGATCATCAGGATCGAAGGGCAGGGGGTAGCCTCGGCACAGTTCGAGGTCCACGCTGGCACCGATGGGGATGGACTGGAAGATTTTCACAACTTGAGCGTGAGTGTGCCCCAGGACACAGGTATCGTTCACACTGACTATGACGTCCCCTGCAGAGGATACAGACAGATATACCAAACTTGTACATTTTGTGCACCTAGGAGGGTGAGGACTACAGCCTGCGAGCTGATCCGCAGCATCCGCAGGAGCCGGTCACAGGTAGACAGCAGCATTTATTACCTTTGCAAGAAAAAGGAGCGGTGACACTTGGGAAAGCAAGAACTATCTGTACACAACGGATTCGCTGCATAAAGCCTTTATGTACAGAAACGTTTTTGAAAGTGAAAATGGAATTGGCTCACTAAAAAAATTAATAAATTCCAGTGGCCGTGTATGGCCCATTTAACAGTTACTTTGGAGCCCAGCTCTCACTGTTACACACTGTGCTACACCGGCATATGTAACAAAACCAAGAGCACGAGAGCTATAACACAAGGCTCTCAAATACCAACTGCTCAAACATGGTGCCACGTGTCACGTCTCAGACATACTTCAGCCTGAAATCTAGGTATCAATTAAGTTATGATTCATTTTTTAACACTGGGGCTGCAACACAGGGATGTTTAATGTTGTGATGCTCCGCCTGCAAGTGAGGAGTTGTGACCTCAAGTGAATCCTAACAGGATTTCATCATGCTGGACCTGATCTCTGGCAAACCAAATCAGCCCTTGGCATCCACACAGGGAAATGCAAACTAGACTGGTCCTCCACCCATTCCCTGGGAGTAGCTTGGGAGAAGAGGTGAGCAGCATGGCAGATACGCAAACACACAGTGATGCAGCCCTACAGAAAAAGAGCATCCATTGCCACAGCGGGGAGCAGTAACCTGCAGCCTGATGTGGGATCCCACAGCTGCTGGCTCCTCTTCGCAGGAGCTGGCAGAGCCCCAGCTGGATGTTTTGACACCTGAGATGAAATTCCAGCACATGAAGTGCCTTGCTGTAGGATTTTGAACATATCCCTCAACGTATCTCACTTCCCTGCTTGCTGATGGGAAAGCTGAATGCCTTTTCCCAAAAAGGGGATGATGCCTACACTCCTTTATGAATTGCACATAAAACCAGCTGTAAAAACATAAGCTAAAGTGGTGGTGGTGATTTTGATTTAAAGCATCGGTACCTGTTTCCATTTTGCCATCCAGTGCTGCGGGGCCATCAAGCACCAAACTTTTGATTTGAAGAAATTCATCCGGCTCATCCCCTCCAACAACGGTGAAGCCAAACCCCCTGCTGCTTTTCCTTAGCTTGGTGTGGATGAACTTCCCTTTCAACTCAGAAGGGTTTCGTGTGAAAAAAGGTTTTCCTGTGTAGGAAGTTTGGAAAATCTATAAACAGGCAGGCAAGAGTGTTTGATGTGTTTTTCCTCTGCCCCTCCCCGCTCTAACAAGTACACGGATGAACACAGCGGTGTGCTGGGACGGGACTGAACTTCACTCCAGCATCCTCTCACCTCATCGCACTCCACCCGTCTCCTTGGATCCGATCATGTAGTAAGAGGAGTGAGCAAAACCCCTAGTACCTGGCGCTTTGTTGGCTGTGGTGGTGCACACCAAAGCCTCAAGGCTACAAAGGGGAAAACATGCTGGTTTAAGGAATGGAATATATTAAAGCTGGCAGTGCTGGCTTAGATATACGTGTCTTATCTCTGTCCTGAAGTGGTTGTACTCATCCCAGGAAGGATGGGACAGGGCAGCACAAAAGCCTCCTACAGAAGGAGTCTGCAGCGAGAGTTTCTGCAGAAGGGAGTATCGTGTTTACAGCACTGGTCCTTCTCCCAACACACCAAGCAAAAAACAACTTCTGAGCTCTGGCAAGACACAGCATAACCCTTTAGCATAATTCCCCCCACCCCACCATCACTACCACCCCGTGACCTCCTCCAGGGAAAAAGGGGAGGACGCTGATGATATTCTTCAGACGCTGTTTGAAATCTTCCCTCTTTCCTTTCTGCCCCTTGCCTGTTGCAGATGAAACACTGCAGTTGTGAAGTAGAGATCAAAGAGCAGCCCAGGACCAGAGCGGCTGTGCTGGAGGGCTGCTAACGCTCTGTGGGAGCACGGTTAAGAGGGAACGAGGTGCTCCAAAGACAAAAGCGCATCCTTGCAAAGCATGCTGCACAGGCTCAGAAAACGAATCATGGTTGCTGTACTTCACAGTGCCAACACTAAACACCTTTGCACTTTTAATTGTTTTTAATGCTTAGAGGGGAAAAGGCTGTGCCACTAAGCCCTCTGGTGACAGCTCCAGGATCAGCAGTGTGTACCACAGCCAGGAGAGCTGGTGTACTTTCAAAAACCTCGGCAGCATTGCCGTGGGCCTCTGTTCAGAAAGGAGACCTTGAGGGAGAGTGAGGGGATTTGAGACTTGTAAGCCTTTGACTGGGGAAGAAAAATGTATATTTGAAGATTATTCATGAAGGGGCAGTGTGAGGACTTGCAGTCTTCTGCCTTTGAAGGGTAGCACAGGAACAGGGTAACCCTGCACATTGTCAGCAGATGCTCTGCTCAGACCCCAAGCTGCAAAAAAGCCCAAACTATCAAAGTGTAACCCAGCGTCTCAGGTAACAAACACAGAGAGAGACGGCGTGCAGCGGGGCTTGGTCCTGTGCTGATTTCTCCTTCAAAAGACAAGCAGAACAAGCACAGCTTGCTGCCGTCTGCCTACAAATACAGGGTGAGCTTGCCCTGTAGTAACAAGACTGCAGCACCACAGGCTATGTCTGACCTATAGCATTTAGGAGGGGATCACATTTTAAATGAGTATCTACAAAACCCCAGCTGGGAGAGCAGTGCCAGGGGCACAAGGAGGGTCCTTGTGCCCACATCCCCACCAGCAGTGCCATCAGTGGGACAGACAGAGAGCCCTGGGCATAGGGCAGGGGATGGGGAAGCTGCAAATGGGGAGCGAGAGAAGAGGGAGCAGCACTGAGAAAGGAAGAGGAAGGAATGAAAGAGAGGAGGAGTCATCAGCAGGTACCAGGACACGCCACTCAGAGTGGTGCTGAGACAGGCTAACGCTGTCCTGTAACACTGCTGCAAAACTTTGGTGGCTGGCAGTCGGGAGTGGGTGCAGGGCTGAGCGAGGCTTCTTGTGTCCCCCCCGTGTGACAGCTCCTTTCCGTTGCCACGCTAGGATGCTTGACCGGTCCTTGCTCCAGCCTGACAGTGTAAAAGTTTAAAAGGCAGAGGTGGCATTCACAGATGTGTCCCCAAGGAAGACCAGCAATTCTGAGGCACTCTGATGAGATGCCTAACCCCAGATGCCTGGTCATCAGGGTATGATCCCCAGAGCTCCCACGGTTTTTCTTGCTGCAAGTCTGGATTACTCTAACGTACTCTAATACCTCTCAGGAACACGCCAGGGGCTTTGGATACTGTCAAATTTGGAACGTCTGTTTTGGAAGGGCTGATCTGGTGCCACCTGCAGCAGAGAACACTCTCTGGCTCTTCACAGCAGGAAAGGCAGCCTAGGCACAGCAGCACCCTGCCAGGCTCACCTTTGGAAACCATGGCTGACCTGTGGAGCAAGGGTGTATTTCCCAGCTCCCGGGGCCAGCCTCCCGCTGGCTGCTCCCAGCTCTGTCAGGGTGACGTGCTCCAGCCAGATTCCCTCTCTCTTACCTCCCCCAGCCTCTGGTTCCTGCAGACCAGGGCAATGCCACTCGCTTGCTCTGCAATTTAGATGTAGCCAAAGACAAAGCCTACTTACAACCACTTGTAACCAGAGAGCACCGGTCCTGCAACAGGTACCAGAGGAACTCTCTGCCCTTGCTGGCAACCTGATCTGGCAATGTTTCAGCTCACGCTGCAAATTCAGGAACCATTCACGTCCTGTCTGGCTAGGTATTTAAGACAAACGACTGGTCTGTGAGCAGTTGGCTATACAGAGACCACTGACACTAATAAATAAGGCTGTAATAGCCCAAAGTACTTGTACACATGTACAACTTCAAAGTAGTTCTGCAATATTTGTACCTATTATCATTCCCTCCTCATGCAGTGCTTCCCAGAGGAGCTTCAAGTCCAATTTTTCAGAAACAGGATGTAATTTGCCCCTAATATGTGGCCAAGGCACTTGTGCCTCTTCTCCCTCTGTTACTACAGTAAGTCAGAGTCGGCACGGAGGCCTGGTAACTCTGCAAATGGCAGGGGATCTCCCCCTTCTGGTGTTCCCCTCAGCTCCTAGCCCCCTCCAAATTTTCATTTGGATTCAAAGTACACAAAAATGAAAAGCCATGAAGTTACAAGCCAGACTTATCCACGGCAATACCAGAACCTGGCTGCTCAGAAGTCAGAAAAGCAAATAAGACACCCAAGCTCTCCAAAACCAAGGCCCTGCCAAACAGTGCCGACAACCTCCGCACATCACAGCTCCCAAACATGCTCAGCAGTTTCCAGGGCTTTTAAACTACTTTCATGTGAAAATCTACCTGCCCAGGAATGCAGACATAGCGTGACACTGGCTTTGGCTCTCAAACTAAAACATGACCATGCTCATGCATGTTAATCACAGTGCAACATGGTGAGATTTGGTGCTGCCTTTTGGGAGGGAATGCTGACCTATGAGAACAGAAAGAAATCTCTGCACTACACCTTATAATAAGAGCCATATTCTAAACTCTGTAGAGCTTAGATGGCGTAAAAGCCCAATCCTCGAGCGTCCATACAGCTCTGTAGAAAAGGGTCTCCTCCTCCTTGGATCTGCATCCACTGCAGTTGCTGCTAAATCCCACCAATGTTGTAACGCATGTTTTCAACATGCCTTTAAAAATACTTGGAACGCTGTACAGAGAATAGCCACACTCCTTTTTTTTTTAATGCAGGTGATCTCATTTGCCTCTTGCATTTGGCAGCAAATGAGGTCTCGAAACAGCTAGTCTCAAAATCTGTGGGAATAAGCAGACACATGCCCTGGTGGTGTGACACTAGTCATGGAGATACTCCCTTGGCAGGTGGCTGAGGGAATTTCATTCTCAGGAAAAAAACCTTGTTGCACTTTTACAACTGGTTTAACAAGGTTGTTACCTTGCACTGGTGCTTCCCGAACTGCCTCTTGGTTGTTTGAAACATGGTTTGGAGCAGCGGGTGGTGGGAGAGATGGACACTCCTCTGTCCATTCTAGAGAGGGCAGAGAGGGAAACGTTACTTGTTTCACAACAGCACTATGAGCTCCTGCACGTACACACACTGGGAGTGTGGGATTCAAGCAGAGGAGATGTGAGAAGCATGGCAAGAGAGGAAACAGAGTCACGGGAAGAGGGAATACAATGAATGGGATGGCCAAAAAACAGTTCTGGAGGACCTCCTATGTCCAGGTCTACTGATCCATCTGCTGGGACACCCTACTTCACACTCAAACATGGGACTTGATTTGCATCTGAGTGGTCTCGACATTTATGTGAAATCTATTCCCCACGGCACTCAGGGCCTCTAATTAGAAGAGCGGCTGTTGAGGGAAATGGGGCTGCAGGAGGAATGTTGAAGCCTGAATTACTTTCCCCCTGGATAATAACTGTTGTGAAATAACTTGGGGTAAAAGCTACAAAGGTACCCAAATGCCATGGGTCCCTCACCGCAGCTGGGCTGCATTTAAAGAAAAAAAAAATAAAATGAAAGGAAAAAAAAAGATAAAAAGTGGGGGGGAAAGGAAAATAAAAAAAAGGGTGGTTTAAAATAATGAAACTACTTCAGATGTTAGAGCTTAACAACATCCAAAGGTCTTGGACTAAAAGTCTCTCTAGTTTCTCTAGTGCACATGTAAAGGCTCACTCCTCATCCCCTGTGAGTCCCAGTGCAGACTGGAACACCACCAGCTACAGTGAACAACTTGATGGAGCAGACTAAAGAGGAAAACGTGTGTTTTAATTGTTTCTGGGAAAGCAAGAAACTTTCCAGAAATAAAGGACATTAAAAGAAAAATCAGTCTCCCTTAACAGGGGGGCAAGCTGCTACGTTCAAGTGGTTACATGGTCTAGATTTACTCCTTTGCTGCATCTTACTTGAAGGGCAGACACAACCTTTCCTAGGCACGTCATTTTGCCTTTAAATGCTCAGGCCCTAGAAGGAAGGACAGCTACATTGGCATGGTGCTGCCACGGCGAGGGAGGGCACATTCCCTCCTGAACACCCCAACCATCATGCTCTCGGTGGTGCCAACCTTCTTGTGGCTGTTGCTGTTGCTCAAGCTGTTTCTTTCTCTTTGCTTCAAGAACTGGGTTTTCATACTGAGTCTTCCGGTTGATGTGGCTGGAGATGAAAGAGAGCAATAAATTAGGAAACCCTTAGTGACAAGCAGGAATGACAGCCAGGCATGAAACTGCTCTGAGGAAAGGAGTAAAATACCAAACCAACCCAACAGCCGTGTACGTGGAGCAAGGCTCACCTACTCGTGCCAAAACGCCTGTTTAGGAAAACAAGCAGATTCCAGTACTGATATGATGTCTGAGTAGGAATGGCTAATTCCTTGAAATACATTAGTGATCTATCTGTGGAAAATGAGATTAAAGCAGAAAAGGCGCTCTGTCTGACTGTATCTTAAAAGACACGCCTATGTCATTCCTGCTTTAATAAGATTTCCAGAGGTGTAGTCATTCCCTGGCTCACTAAAGTTAAAAACAAAAAACCCCAAACAAACAAACAAACAAACAAACCCCAAACACACCCAACAACTGGTAACATCTGTCAGCTATCTGATCAATGACCATAAACAGGATATCTGAAAAATATCTGTGGGGATGAAGGCTACAAGCTGAAAAGCTGCGCTCCAAATGGATCAAAATATATTCAGAATTAGGCACCAGCAAATACTCCCAGTGGAACCAGCATTTGGTGAAAGTTCAGCTGCCCTCCTTGGAGCGCCATTAGGCAGCTTTTGACCCGTGTGAGATGTTTAGAGCTAACGCTTCTTACCAATCTCAAGGAAGAACAAAAAAAGCAGCCCAGCCCCAAACATGGCAGACGAGTAACGCACTCCACAGAGGATTAAGCTTTTTATGAAACCAAAGGATGATCACCAGCCACAGATGCCAGGGCGGTGGGGACAGAGGTCTGGAGACTCTGTGGCTGGTGGCTGCAGCCGAGACGAGCTGCTCATCAGCCATTTCATTCAAGGGTAATAGTGATTTTGCTACAGCAGAGGAGCAGGTAGACCTTAGAAAATGATGTTAAAGTCCAGCTTTGTATCTCAAGCAAAGTTTACCGTTAAGAACTTGCTATGTTACAGAATCATAGAATCACAGACTGGTTTGGGTTGGAAGGGACCTCAGAGCCCATCTAGTTCCAACCCCCTGCCATGGGCAGGGACACCCCCACCAGCCCAGGGTGCCCAAAGCCCCATCCAACCTGGCCTTGAACATTGCCAGGGATGGGGCCTCTACAACCTCTTTGGACACCCTGTGCCAGGGCCTCACCACTCTCAGAGTAAAGAATTTCTTCCTAATATCTAATCTAAATCTCCCCTCTTTTAGTTAAACCCATTCCTCCGTGTCCTGTCACTCCCTGCCCTTGTAATCAGCCCCTCTTCAGCTTTCCTGTATCGTCTCTGGTCTCAAGCATCTTTATTGATGCCCCTCACCCGAATAAACACCCAACCACTTTTTCAAGTAATTGCAATAGAAGCACTCTAGATAGTTATGTTCAGAATTTTTTCTGCTAAAGATGAATATTAAATGACTGGAAAAATATTTTACTAATCAAATAAAAACAACTTAATGAGCTCTGGAAAAGATTTTCATTTTCAAGATATCTTCAGAAAGTTAAGAAAAAATGGTAACTACTTTAAAAACGATACAAACTTTTCCAATAAAAACTACTATGCAACAATAGAGTGCCTGAATTGGGAGGGACAGAAACAAATGCTCAAATTATAACCATCATGCTACCTTACGTAAAATAAACTTACCACTTATTGCTGTTACTTTTCTATTTAATTTCATCACTAACGAGTGCCACAAAACTAACGGGCATGTATATAAAAAGTGACAGGAAAAAATGCTGGAAAGACCTCTTGGCATGGCATTTAATAGCCGAAAAATATTCTTGATGTCTTTGGTAAATAAATGTCAAGCCTTAATTACACAGTTTGCTAACCTTGTTTCCCTAGGCACAGATGGTAGGGTCAGAAATGAGCCAAAGCAGACAGAAGCTGTATTCCATGTCTATTCTGAGGGCTATCATAAGCCATCCCACTAGACAGGAGTATACACATAATTAAAAATTCATTTTATGGGGTCAGTGATGAAACAAAACTCAGATCTGCGGTTTCCCAAGGGAGCAATCTGACATCGAGATAAAGAAGAAGCTGTTCTAATTCCAGAGAGAGTCCCATTAAACCTGTAATTCTATTCACAACACATCCTGACGTAAGAACCTCTGCCAGGGCTGTTTGGTCACACTGGCTCCTCCATCCCTCCTTTTGAGTGTTTCCTGATTTCTACGTGAATTGGTGCCCTGCTTTGCACACTTGTATTTCGATCATAGCACTGTACGATGGGGATTAGAGCTCAGTCAATTGCAGACTTGTTCACTGGACAAGAGTATTTTGTGAGGTGCTGGGGCTCCTGCACGCCCTGACTCAAGGGTGCTCCTGTCCACCCTAAGCCCAGCCCTACCCCAGGGTGCTGCTGCCAGAGCCCACCAGAGGATGGGGAATGGCAAGGCAGGGTTCCCTCTCCCAGCTCCTCCTGCATCCCTGAGCCGATACAGGGACCAAGGTTTCCTCCTCCTCGGTACAAGATGCTACCACCAAAGCACAGAGACCTCTGCAGAGGAAAGCCCTCCTCCACCCGACAACCACACCAGAGCCAGAGAGCAGCACTTACTCTACATAGTAGACACCATATACAGGATCCTCAATTTTCTCCCAGCCAGCAGGCAACTCTGGAAATAGAAAAAGCATTACTGAAGCCTCCAATGCATTTTTTTTCTGACACGTAGCTGCACCTGCCCAGTGTGCAAAACTCATCAGTAGCTCAGAATTTGCTTTGAACACATTTCAGAATGATCACAGCCTCCTTTTAAAGGCTGGCGGAGCACGGTGCCAGCAGCATAGCCTGTCCCACCAGTGCTGGCTTAGCAAATCAGTGGGAAGATGCCCATGCCGGCCAACTTTAAATCTGCTTTTTGCATTAAATGAACAAATAATCAATAAATTTCCTTTCTGGGAGTACCTCAAGTACCCTTCTGGTTTGACCGTCATGGGCACAGTGGTCCTGGATGGAGGCACTGCAGTGGAAGTCAATGCAGGCAACAGGCCAGAGACCTTTTAATGCCAGCGTGAAGATGGGTGAGATTATGGCAAGCAATTGCAGCACGCTAACAGAGACCACTTCCATCTCCTGCGCCAGGGCTGAGCCACCTGCTCACCACTGCAGAAAAGAAGTGGGTTTTTTGACGCCTTTTTTAGGGATTTACACTCCACTGCTCCGCCGTGAGCCCAGCGCCACTGCATCTTGAGACAGGACAAAGTGGATTTAACGTGAACGCCCGGCATATGGATCCACCCGAGCGGGGCTGGCACACACGGATGTGCTTCACTGCACAGCACTTAATGTAAAAACACATATTGCCCTAACCACATGTAACAAAGATTTCCTTTTTTAATTAGCATAATTAACAAAACCCAGTTCTGAAGATGAAATTAACATTTGGAAACGTATCCGCGTTTGTTCCTGTTGATTTTCTAGACTGCACATAGTACTTTAACTATAATTAGTGAATGTAATAAAATCACTTCAGCATCCAACTGAGGGGCATTAAAGCTGTATGTATTACTTAAGGGCCTGATCCTTGTCCCACTCTTCTAAACACAATGTTCCCGTTGGCTGTGGGTACTGAAATAACCATCTTGTTAACAATACAGTGTTTGTGCAAGGCTGTGAGTCAGCTCAAAAGAAGGCTTCACCATGCTATGGACTGTGCAATTGTGGTCCCACAGACCCTGCACACTCATTTAAATAAAAATAAAAAAAAAAGTAGAAAAAGCCAGTCAGATAACACAAGTTCAAACACCCCATGCAAAATAATTCCTCAAATTTTATCACTAAATTGACAAGATGGATAGTAAATAATATATGTTTGCTCATTATTAAATGCAAAGATTTATTTTCATTCATGGCATCAGTTGCTGAGCCAATACAATCAACAGTGGCCCATTAATTAGAATAAATATAATTACCTAGTTCTGCATTTATATACTTCAGCTATGTTGCTGTAAGGATAGAAATATCTCCAGACTGGAGATGAACAGAATCTATACAAACACACATGGACTAATTACTCAAAGTTTATGTTTGTGTTTGGAATTGGCTGGAGATCAGATGAAATAGATTTTCAAGGTTTTTGCTCCACATGTCCCTTATTTGCAGATATAAGGTAGTTTTTCCATTCTTATCATTATTTTATCCTCATTGGGTTCAAGATCTTTGGATTCCTTGAGACATAAGCAATTAAATGCAAGCCAGTGCTAACTTTTGGGCATGAAAATACTCCACGATTTTATCAGCAGATCAATCTGAAACGAACGCTTCAGAAACAGATATTCCTCTGCACCGCGCAAGTGTACGTGAGAAAAAGTTATAAAGCTAAAGGCCAATCTCAAAGGTCTCTTTGCAAAGGGAACTCTCAGGTTTGCAGAGGAGTCCCATATGGTGAAAACTGTGGGACTGGCTTAAAGAGTTTCGGTGCAATTAAATTAAGACCTAGCATGCAATCGGGAAAATCACCAGTTGTGGCAGCCATTTAATTCTTTGCTCTACGTTGAAATGGTAAAGAGACCAAGCTGGGGGTAAAAGAAAAATGGAAACTGAATGAGGGAAGGGAGAAGAAATGCACAAATGCCTTAAAATGAGCTTTTCCAGCTAAACATCTTTTGTCTATTTTGGACTATTAAGTGTTTTCTATTTTTAAAGTTTAAACAATTTTCTTTTTTCTGCTTTTCTTCTGTGCACAAAAGGGTTTGGTATTAAATTTCAGTTCTTCTTTTCTTTTACATAATTTTCACAGAAGGTCAGAAAACCAGCACTTTCCCAACCCCAAAAATGGTTTTGTGTCAAAATCTTTCCAGCTTTCTATTTCTGCAGCTTTCCATTTAAGGAACACATCTCTCTGTTTCCAGAAGTAACAATACACAAAACTGCAGCTTTCAACATTTTACTTTTTGATTATGTAGATGTATTTTCTGACTTCTAAAAGCCTCTGAAAGTTCTCTAAAGCAGAAGGCGATATTCTCCATAGCCATGTCGCACAGTCTAGCTTCTTAGTGGCTTTAAATTATTCATCTCCCTTCTCTACATCTCCTGGCAAACTGAAGATGACCCAGAGCATTAGATTTTATCACAAATATGAGATTTCCAAAAACATTTTGCATCATTAGGAACCTGAGTGAGCATAAGGTTTTTATTTTGGTACATCCATGCAGCACTCTGCAGCCTCAGAGCATTTGTCAGCAGGTAAACTCAATGCACAAAGATCCAATTTTACACTTTTAAGCCTGGGGTAAATGAACGGATTCCTACTGAGACGCTATTCTTTATTATGGGATAGATGGATTCCTAAAAAAGAACTTCTCCAGCCACCAGGTATTTTAGTCACACCCATGCATCACTATAAAGGAGCTGGAGACGACCTCAGGATACTCAGCTCTTACTGCTCCCTTGAGGCCAGGAGGATCTGCCCAAGCCTATGTCAAGTTCTACTCTAAAGCTGAAATTCTTGTGTCCTTTCACACGACCTGTTAAAAAGAGGTGAGCGATTACTTCATATTCAACTCACCTCTTTGGAAAACAAGATTTTGTACAAATGCCTCAAGTTTTAATTTTCTTATATTTAGAACAGAAACTTTTGAGGAGTTATGGAGCTAAATACCTGGCGCCAACCAGTTCATACCAACCGTGAGTACGGTTAGTGAACAGGCCACATGTTTTCATGCCCCTCCCTAACGTTGCTGTAACCAACTGAAAATCTCTTTACACTGCAGCATTTGAAAGTCTCAACAGTATATCGACAGGCTGCGAGCTCAATAAAGCTTATCTGCATTAAAACAAAGGGAACATCTCATAATGTTCAGCAAAACACTTGTGTACGTACGTGCCTGCAGAACTGGGGTCAGGCTTATCAATTAATGAGTTTCCCTGCGTCTATTTTTTTTACTTCTCCTTCTCTCGCACTAGATCCTTTTATCAGAGTGAAAGAAGGGAACATTTCCATTTCGTTATTGCCTCTGAATTTGCTCTGAATTTTTTAACGTCTCCCTTATTTTAAGTCACCCTTTGTGAAGACCCTTGTGAGAAATCTTTGCAGGTTGTCGGTATGCATCCTCCTAACTTCTGATGTTTCTTGGTCTGCTGCTGATTATTTGTATGAGCTGCTCATAACACTAAAGTACCACTGATGCAACTGCATTCTTCCTTAAATTGTTATTTCCTTCAAATTCTTGCACTAAAAGAAGTTAGGCCTCCAACATTATTCCAGGCATATTATTCAGAAGAACAGTTTCTGGAGTAGCGTTAGACCTCCATGCAATAGCTGCTGGCTGCTGATGCCGTATCAATCACACAGAGGCGGGAAGCAGAATACACTTACTTGCAAGTCATTACAGAAACTAGAGGTTAATTCTCTGGTAATACAATCCTCCAGTACGCAGAACTATAAACCGTAAATACAGTCCTCTTTAAAAGCAATAATAGACCTAGTGGAAATAAAATCCTATGCAACCTTTTACGCCTTTCAGCTTTCCAAGTGCACTAGAGCATAGCTGAACACAAATAACAACTACCGCCACCATTAATATACACAGAATGAGCACCGCTGAGATATCAAGACAGCATTGTTCACAAAACGATGCAGCACACACAAAGTGTACCACATCACTGAAAATCATCTGTTTATAAAATCACCTACTGAGCAAAATTTTCAGCTGTTTCATTCACGAGCTCAGCAGAAACATCCTATATAATACTCACACTTTCTAAATCACACTTTGCTTCTCTTGTCTGGGAAACGTCTTTGGCCCCAAGAAAAAGCATCGTTAGCTACTTGATTTCAACTTTGGCACCTCTAAGCTTTGTCCTGGAGCCAGTGATGCCAGTGGAAAAGCCCCTGACTTCTGCAGGGTCCAGGAGGAAGCACCTTCGAACAGACTTTGCAAGGTTAAAGCTCTCCAGCTTTCTTCAAACTCTGAATCAGTAAGAGAAACGCTGTTGATCTGAAGCTAGGGGAAGATTAAT
The DNA here is from genome assembly GCA_013399095.1 of Psophia crepitans. Taxonomy (NCBI): domain Eukaryota; kingdom Metazoa; phylum Chordata; class Aves; order Gruiformes; family Psophiidae; genus Psophia; species Psophia crepitans. Next base: position 313,177 of record VWZZ01006765.1, read on the forward strand.
GCTTTGTGTGCTAGGGAAGTTTTGCTGATAAATTAGGCTTGTTGAAATAAAAAAACTGAAAGATGCAAAATGATACAAAGGAGAAAGTAAGTAATTAAAGGCTTAAAACAGTGCAGTTGAAGTCAAACATCAAAACGAGAGATGGATGATTTACCTAGTTCACTGTCCAGTTCCTCCGTGTGTACCCCTTCTTCTCCAAGGGAAGAGCAGTAAATGAGACAGAAAAAATTAAAAGAAAATTTCAGATACCAGCACCAAGCAAGAAATTCCCTACAGCAAACAGCAGAACCAGCACTAATTTTCTACAGACCGAGCCCAAGCTTTCCATTTATCACGCTTTAGTGATTAGAATATTGATGGATCTGATGTAGATAATGAAAAAAACTGGTTCCTGAATTCTCAAAATATCTGTTTCAATTGACTACTGCCACAGTTTGAGATGGCAAAGTAATACATTTGTGTTGTTCTCGCTGTAGTGAAGCTTCTCCCTCAAATCCGCATGGTCTGACCTTTGCAATCCGTTCTGTAGACACACGGATCTATCAGGCAGCCAGACCTGAATACTGATGAAGAAATCTGAGAGGAAAACCTTGCATTTAAATAAGAACTAATGTAGCAAGGTTTTCAAGAAAGTACCTAAATTTATGTGCATACAAGGTCCAATTGACTTTACTGTAACTACTCAGATGATTTAAGACAGACGTGAAGGCAAAGCACCCTGTTTAACTGGAGGCACAGGCCCACACCGACGTCCAGATACACTGGTGAGACATATACATGAATGCACCAGTTTTAGTGGGGCACCTGGGATAAAGATCACATAATTTTTCAAACACACAAAGCCATCAATATTCACTGTTGCTCCATTTATCATTATCTGCTCCATATTCATAAGTTAACAGTGACACAGATGATTAAAGTATTGCTTAGCCTATAAATAATAATAATGCAGTCTGAAAATGAAAGATGATGACAAAATCAGAACAAAGATGGTAAAAACAATCTTGGACCTACTACAGTAAAGTATAAGCCACGTAAATGAATGACAGAAGCGAACAGAAGATGGAGTGTCGCGGCATTGCTTTTGAAAATTCGGACACCTAAAAAACCACTTCCGTGACCTGTTTGCAGTACGTTCTACCAAAGCAGTTGTTTAGGACCATTAGCGTGAAATAGGAATTGCAATTTCCTTCAATAGCCTAAACAACTGGAAACGACCAAAAGCTTGTTAGGGACACATATCCTGACAAAGAAAGAACACAAGGCAACTGCACCCAAACAAATCTGAAACAACATCTAACATTTATAAAAACCACAAACAGGATGGGGTTGAGCCTGAAAACTCACGCGTACACACACAACAAACCAAACAGAGGAGGAATCCCACTGACTTCAGTGGAAATACTCCCAGCAGTGACCCTTGCCAAAAAATGTCCAACTTCTATGATGCAGTACAAATAACCTTCTCTCTTCTCTGTGCTCACATTGTTTTCTGAAACAGAATTATTCTTATGTGCAAAGCAAGGCCAGAACAGCCAAGTAAAACAGTGCAGTGCACCACTGTACCTATGAAGCAACTGGTTTAACTACGGAATGCTAAAAATATTCATTAATGAGCAGCTTGGTGAATGAAGTGAAGGGGTGTGGGGGGAGATGAAATTAGCTGATATTAAGGATCTGATAAACGAAAATGCCACTACTCTGCAGAATTATGAACTTAATTAAATACAAAAATACCAGCTGTATGTTTCTAATCCCAATAAAGTAAATCATTCCAATGTTTGTTTTATAATTGCCGAGCGGACAAGAGAAAGACTTTCCCTTCTGCGAGGAGACTTAAAACTACCAGAGGAGTTCAGCCACCCGCTGTTGACTCATCCGACACCCTACACAGCATGGGACGCGCTGGCCCCACAGCGGCACTTGCTGCTTGTTGGCATCACCGGAGCTACTGATATCATGGGAATCTTGCTGGTAGAGAAAGGCAGGACTGAAGTTGTCTTTCAGGGAAAACTACCCTCTGAAAGAGGAAAGCTTATGCTGAGACTTAGCAACCTCCTCTTTAAATTGCCAGCAATGCTTAACTGCGAGGAGGAGGGAGCTTTGCCTGCGTACGCTATTATTTAATTTTGTTCCAGTTCTGATTACCCACTGACATATCCATTTTTAGGCGCAGAGCAAGGCCTTCATTAATCCAGCTCCCTCCGCTCCCTCCTTGACAGACGACGCCAGTTGCTAAGGATCTGAAGCAGGCATCAGCTCGCTGTGCTCGGTTTTTGCCTGGGCTTTGCGCACCCCCGTGGTTTGGGGGTGTGCTGCGTTGTGCACTAGGAAGTCGGAGACCTGCTTCGTCAAGCAGCGAAGGCTGCACAGGCAAATTCTCACATCCTGCAAAATGTCACACGTGAAAGGAAGCAGAGTTTGAAAAACTGCATGTGCAAAAATAGTAACGGCAGTTCTGGAGGCCAGGTTGGAAACTACCAGTAAAAAGGCGCTGAGTTGATTCTTTTCCAAAATAAAATCGTAGTTCTCATTGAGCTGACTCACACCAGTAGGAGTTTAATGGTATTATGAAAACTAATTTTACAAGGACAGCACCAACACTGACAAAGTAAACTTTTCTATTTTTAAGATAAGTCTACCACGATAGCATCGCGCTAGCCAAAATTGTGCGTTAGAACACCATCGCCTTTCCTGGTCAGTAGACCAAAATTTCCACGCAGGTTTTCCCAAACTTTTAAGTTATTTTCATCATGATTCCCTTTTTCTTCCAGCATCTCCTAAGGGATGCAGGGAAAGAAACTCCTTTAACAGTCCTGCATTTGGCGGCTCTAAATTGGACAGTGGCTTGCATTTCCAACATCTCAAGGAATACAAAATGACATCAGTGTAAATTTTCAGTGACAAAAATCTACACTTTCAAATGGAATTTGTTTTCAGCAATCATAACACTAAATGGACTGTCAGAATTTAACAGTAGAAATGAAGCAATTGAGTTATTTCTGCTCAAGCAAGGAAATAACAACATAACTCTTTCCATTCATGTAAAGCAGGTGGTTGAAGCGTAACACAACGGACCACGCTGAGACTCAGTCACTTTCCTCCTACACAGCGATCCAAAGAACAAACATGTTAGAAAGCTTTGATTCTTGTTCAGCATCAGTGACTATTCAAGTGCCTTTGCAACAACAGAGGCCTCTTATTTCTCGCACCTCTTTAATTTTTATTAAAAGATCTGCCATCTTAATGGCTATCTTACATACACGGACAGAGATTTTTACAACAACATAACAGATATTGTCTCTATGCACTTACTAATAAACTTTTTTTTCTTAAAGTATTTCTGAACACAAGTTATTGGAAAGGGGAAAAAGAAAGGAAGAAAGCCACGTAGAAGTAGGCCAAACACATTATTATTTTCAGTCTCTTACCATCATCTTCACATTCTTCTAGAGGCTTCTGCTGTTTGTTCAGGCACCGTGGATCTAGCCAAGATGTTGTTTTTGTGTTATGGCTGGAAACCAAAAATGGAAATATGACCTTTGTTAATAAAGCAGAGATGAAGTATCAGTGACATAAAAGTATATATCCTCTTTATTATTCAACAGACCTGAAGGCATACTTTTGCTTCAGAAGAAGCGGCATTACGAGTTTATGCTTTGCAAACTAGTCTACCAAATCACAAGAATCTTGGCATTGAAAACACAAAGGTGAAATGTGAAAACAGACAAATCGGCATTTCTGACTGAAAGGATGCATGTGAAAGCTGCAACAGTACAATATTTGTTTCCAAACTTTTGTCATTGATGGTTTGTTTCATAATTCCAGAAGCTGTCTCTGAGCTGTTTATGCCTCCTGACGAAAAGACAGAAGTTTCCCTTCCTCCCTAAACCATGCAGTGACCTTTGTTCCTGCAAAAGACCTTTGACGTTTGTCTAGATTTGACCCAAAAATTAGTCAAAAACAAAATTTCCAGCAAAAACTTTTTAATTACACAAACAAAACTGTTCTTTCAAAGCCTTTGATGGAAGTTGAACAGCTTTACTTTCAACTCTTCCTTTCTTCAAGTCCCCTGACAGTGCCAGTCCCAGCAGTGAAGGCTGCGTAGCAAACAGGCTTAAAATACATTTTCTAGAAATTATTTTCTCCCATTGTTTCACGTGCATACGGAGACAATCTTGTAATATAATGCCTCTTCTACAACCTGATGTCACCTTAGACATAACCTGCAAAGATAGCCCTCCAGTCCCCGAGGTATCATTCAGCTAGCTTAGCCTTTAACACTGCTTAACAGTTTTAAGTTTCAATGCGGTAGTAATGCTATTTACTCCTCCTCCAAGGTCTCAGAGCGGTTTACAAACTTAACCTTAACCTCCCAACAGTCTCATGAAGCTGCAAATGCCCCAGTGAGAGCTACGATCCCTGAGGAACTAACAACCGGACAGCAAACTTGTACTTTACTGCAAGAAGAGGGGACTGCCCTGCTCCTAAAAGCTGAGTGTGTAAATAAAAGTTCCTTGTTTTACACACCCTGCTAGCCAGCCCTCCCAAGGCAGGACGAGCAAATGTTTTTAATCCTTCTGTATGTTTCAGAGCAATGAATCGCCAACTAGAAAACTGAATGGCAGAAATTCAGGAACTCGGGCAAATTAACAGCAATAAAACAGAGGGCTTCTGCCAGCTTATAAATAAGAATGTCTGTAATCTAGCAGAGAAAGAGGGCAGTGGGAGGAGAGCAATGACATATTCGCATATTTCTTGCAACTTTGCCTTGCTCACCAAAGGCTCACGACAGCATGGTTTGCCAAGGCTCAGAAAATTTAGCTGAACACCTTTCCAGTCATACAATGAGAGAGAGGATTGTGTTAGACCCGTAACATGCGTACATCCACATGCAGGGTAACGAGGGACTGGGATACTTTGGGTAATGAAAACCCCAATTAAAGCACCAGAGAAACATATCTCCAGAGCCAAACTGCTTCAGCTACAAGCCAGCAGGATCGGTTATCCGACATGCAGTTCTGGTCCCACTGGACCTGCGCTGGTTCTGTGCAAGCAGCTCAGATGTTCCCATACTGTTCCCTTCAGCACCCTGACTTGATAACCCAAAGCGCTGTAGATGATGGTACAGGCATCTGAGCCAGCTTGGGTCCACACAGCTCATTAGCTTGCTCTCTTAATTTGATACAAATCAAACTAAATTGTTTCTAGGCTCAGGGTGTCCTTAGAATTAATAGAACTGCAGTCATTCAGTGCTGCATCCACACTAACATGCTCTCGCACAGAATCACCCCCTATGCGTATGTATCCTCAGAATGGTCAGGCTGTGCTGCGGGGAAGGAAGCAGTTGGTGTGCTACCAGATTCTCATCTCAGTCAGACAGCCATGTACGCAGGCTATACTTTTCCACCACATATATGATTCCCCTGCAAAAAGTCTAAGAAATCCCTGCATTGCTCAGAGAACACCTGCATGTGGAGAACACAGCAGGCACGGGGATGGGTTTTGGGCAAATCAGTGGCAGCAGCAGAAGCCCTGGCTGAAGCACCTGTAAGGAAGGACAGCAGGGGCCCACATCAGGACAAAGAAGGGAGCAACCGGCTGCTTGGGCAGCATTTAGTGCTCATCATCTGTCCTCCTCCAGGGAGGAAAATGGCAGGCTGGATGGGCTATTACTCAGGCTGTGTTATATACATTAAAGCCAGAAAGTACGTCAGAAATGAGGCACCCTGAGGACATAACGAGGGGCGGAATACTGTGTTCGGGATAACGAACGCACTTCTGATTCACCTGATATGCAGCAGATGAGAATTTGCATTGTGCCTTCCAGACTTTAGCTTACACTAGGGGTTGGTGGCGTCTCTTCAGGTAAATGAGAGTGCCCTGGAAAATGGCTTTTGTTACAGCAGCCTTCTCCCAGCTGGTGAAGAGCTGCTGCGGTGCTCTGAGCCCTCCCAGCCCCTCAGATCTTCTGGCACTCTTCTCTGAGGTGTTTCCCTGACACTGCAGCCAAGGGAAAACCTGAGGAACCTTTCCTGACTCTGTCCAAAAGTTCCTTCTGCTGATGATGGAGCAGAACCATTCCTGTACTGCCCTAATCCGCCTGAATTCTCCAGAGTACCAGAAGAGCCGTTAGCACAGGAGGTTCTTCTGTACTAACTGCCAACTGCCTTCTTGTGCACAGACAGAGGGAGGATCTCAGTTTCCAACACCACATTAAACAGACCATCAAATCCAAAATCAATTCCTCATCCCCTTCCTCTACTTGGGCAGCTAAGGGCTTGAGTTTCAAATACTAATTGAATTTTAACATCTAGCTAAACTCTGTGCAAGAAATCTCTTCCACTAACAGGTCCCATTTTATAAGTTACTCATCTCAATAAATGTAGACACGTATAATTAGAGACTATTATTTATGGCATGAAAAAAAATCAATATCATCATAAAACTGCTGACAGCACTCAGCTCTTACGCAAAGACTGCAGCTCACGAGGTACTTCTTGCTTTTCCAAACTCACCGTGCCTACTCTGCACTGAGCTGTGCCTTCTGCAAACCGCTGGAGCATGTTAACACGTTTGGCCCATTTGCTCTGACAAGAGGACAACACATAAAGTCCATTCCTGGGCTCTGCTGCCACCTGAGCACACGACGGAGGAATTCCCCCTGCTGCATTCTGCACAGAGGCAGGCTCCAGAAATGGAAGGCTCGGCCCTTTCAATTAGGAGCTTTCATTCCACCCGTGAAAACAACTGGCCCATATTTTATAAGTGTCTGTTGCTTTTGTAACTACCCTCATAAAATGGGCAATTCTTCCTGCCTTTGAACTCAGGAGTAATTTGGATGTTAATCCAATCAGGAAATGCAAAACCCCTTCACAAGCGGTAAAGAACTTACAGCTCCACAACATTAACTGTATACGCTAAATATTTAATACACACACCCCAAATGCATCCATGGAGGTTTACTTATGCCCAGAGAGAGAGGGGGGGAGATGGAATTAGAACAACAACAAAGTGCTTTACTCTATAAAATAGACTTCTCCATTCTCGGTGTAGGCCATCTCCCAGTTTTCCGGCAGAGGACCTAGGTTATCCTCGGCAGAAGGAGGTAGGTATTGAGGGAGGTTCTGAGATGGTTCCGTGGTGGGAATGTTGGTGTGGCTATCAATCGTGGACGGTGGGGCTGTCTCTCTTACGATATGCGTATTATGCTCGTCCTGGTCACCAGACTCCGCTGTAGAATAAACAAGCACAAATAAAATTGAAAAATCAGTCTTTTCCTCCTCGCGTTTGTTTATCCTTACAGTTTCCCCTCTCCTTGCTTTTTAATTTGCGAGACACAGCAACAGATGAACCGAGGACAGAGACTCTGCAGTCTTTCTGCCAGCAGGGATGAGCTCGCTTTGCCCACACGCACTCTGCCAGCCAGACCCTCGCCAGCACAAATCAGAAGCTGTGATCAGCTCCTGCGTCCGCCCTAACAGGCCCTGCTGAGGTACCAAAGTCTTCCAAGCTGTCTGAGGCCACAGCTCACTGATGTAGATGAGCTCAATGGGCTTCGGATCAGGTTTACAGGTTCCCTCCTGCAGTGCCGATTGTGGGACAGGGATTAGGAGAATAAAATTTCCTTTTTGAAGAATGATCAAAAGGGGAGATTTTCACAAGTGCAGAAGGTAGCCAGACGCTCAAAGTCAACAAGCCAATGGTGAATGTCTTCAGTGCAGCGTAGTTTTTTAAATTAAAAATTAAAACGAATGTCAACACTACACCATGTGTCCACATGTTGCTATTAACTAGTGCCTGTTCTAGCTGTCCGAGGAGGTTTATTCCACAGCTCATCACTGTATCCTTTCAGTCAAAGTCACTCAGAAGTATTTTATGGTGTATCTGGGCCCTCCTCCCTCCAAGGAAACGTTTCTGATGCTTAAGCCCATGCTGTTTTGAGCTGTATCCATGAAATACTGCTGCTCATTCCCTTCACCCCAATCACAGTAAATGCTCTCCACAAACCGTGTCTGTGACTCTAACTCCATCACAGAGAGGTTTAGGCAACAGGCAAATTGTAAAATTACCCCTGTGCCTACCAAAGGGATTTTCTCTGGTTCTTGACGGTGTTGAAATATCAGTGACAGTACTTCCAAATCACCTGAGACCACCAGCCCCCAGTACATGCGGCAGGCAACACACTGAGCAAAAGACAGAGATCAGTGTCACATTCTGCCGAGGCCCCAAGCAGCGGGACTGAAAGGGCTTCACAGCCAAGACCTCTCCTCCGCTCTCCAGACTGAACACCGCTGACATTCTCAACTGACAGCCCTTGGTTTTGGGGTGGCGTTCGCTGCATCTCCTGGGCTCTTTCTAACCTGTCTGCTGCCTTTACAAAAAGACACGATACTGAAAACAATAAACTGGGACAGGAGGGGCGAAAAAGATCTAGACTATACCAGTACCCTCAGCTGGCTGCCTGCTTTCTAGCCTTCCTGGCGTTTGATATTTTTAGGTAGAAGCTGACAAGATAAAGAAGCATGAATGAATCATCGCCAGCTTAAGACTGCGAGTGTAAACATGCCAAAGTCTGGAAAACACAAGTCACTGAGAGGTCTTCTAAGGAAGCAGAAGCGTTTTAATACGGCTAGCACACTTACGTGTGAATTAAGCATAAGGAATCATTTTGGTACAGGAGAAATAACTCTTTTCTTGATTCTGTGCCCATTTAATGGAGGCAAGGGGCCAGGGTGTGATAACGTTGTGACAAATGAGCTGCATCTTGCAGTATTTCATCTTGTGAAGGAAAACAAGGGAGAGAAACGATGCTAGAGTCAGTTCAGGGGCACCAAACTGAGACAGGCAGCAAAGAGGTCAAACAGCATCTCCCACCAGCTTCCTCTCAAAATCAGATCCTCTGACAAGGGTTGAGGTTGCTGCCAGGTCACACGATGTGAGAAACTACCGTCAGATGCAAAACTCTGTAAAGGAGCTAGTAAACAGAGACAGAAACTTCAGCCTGGGTGGGATCAGGCCAGCCAGGAGCGATTTGGATTGGAAACATCTAATAGGTAACAGTCGAAGAGAACACAACCCTCAAAGCCACTTCACAGTCTGGCCCAAAGAGGGCCAAAACTAAATCTCAGCCTAAATCCCTTTAAAGCCCTATACATATGTTGGAACCAGGACTTTGGCAGGTAGGAACTGGCATGACTCATCAGAGGCTGGGAAGGAAAATTGTCATGGTGGTAGGAAGTGACCAGATGACAAAGGACCTAGTGCCAGTGGTGGTGAGCACTCACAGCAAGCAGCTGTGAAAGGTTGAAGGTGTGGATGATGCTGCTTGCTAAGTACCTACCTCAAAGGGAGCTCGGAAGGTGAATTCAGTGCTTGAAACTGAGCTGAGGAAGTAATGCTCTAAGCACTAACAAATCCTAGGATTGCAGACATGGGGAAGAGCTCTTGTCCCTCAGAAGTTTACAAACTTCCAGTTGATTTCTGTGGAAACTCAACTGATCTCCAACAGTATTTTGCTCTGAATCTGCCCGCACAGCACTTGACTTTAGATTGCAAAAGTTTCCAGTGATCTTTCAGGCAATGCTCAAAGGTAACCATGGTGAGATTGAGATCTCTGTTCAGCAGGACACATAGCCTTCATAAAAATAGAGAGCTTGCACCCATGCTTCAGGCCTCGTTCCAGCAGCAAGCAGCTCTTGGTTTGCTGGAAGGTACCTTGGAGAAGAGGACCTAGTAATTGTATGGCACAAGTTTCTCCAGATGCAAGGAAGGGCAAAGGACAGAAATACATTTTGGAAGGTACAATAATTAATTTCAAAGGTATCCTGGCTGAGCCATTTCATACTGTTTATAATGACTGAAACTATCAACCACAGCTCTACACTTCCTCGAACTTTCTGCAACTAATGGATTTGAGCTTTTCCCCAGTTTTTCCTCATCAAGCTCAATCCCACAAGGCTTTTTAGAAGACACAACTGTGCGTGTTATTGTCCACACTCAGACACTTGCAATTCCAGTCTTATTGGCCAGTTCCATCTGGGATCAACAGCTTTGTAGGAAGCACATTAAAAACAAAAACACCCCCCTCCAAAAAAATCTTTCCCGTGTATTGTAAGTGAGGGACCGCGATTTTTTTGTTTTACCTGTGAAGCTACTGCTCATTTCAGGTACATCATCCTCTTCCTCATTCTCTGTATGCACTATGCCAGCATTTTGCATATCATTGTAAGACTTGGTTCGCTTTGGAGTCGACTGCTTGGAGCCAGACTGCAGGTTTTGCAAAGCATCGGTGGAAGTCACTTTCCCACTGAGGGGCTGGCTGGGAGGCTTGGGCGTTCCATAATAGTTACCTAGGCAATAGAAACACATTTGCATCTTCAAAAGAGAGCAGTTTATAGCAGCAAGTTCTCTATTTTCTTTTCTTTTCACTTCCATCAAAATCTCTGTTGCTCCCACAAGTAAGTAAATAAACGAACTAACACACGCCATTCCCATTTTTGGGGGGGCATATTTCATCTCTAGAGCAGACACGGAAATATTTCTTGCCTTTTACGTTATTCTTGTTGAATGTAAAAGGAGAAGCAATGGTTGCATTGTTTAGGTGCACTGAGTGTACAAGGGCTAAAACAAAAGGCAGTCATGGTGAATAGCAAAACTTCATCTCGTTACATCTGAATTTCAATTAGTAGCCCTTTTACATGTGTGCACCCACACAATGCTGTGGCAGATCTGGAGTGAGCCCTGCAGAAAATAAAAAATTCATGACTGCTATCACCCAGAGAAGTGATGAAAGGCTCGATGGCCTGCTTTAATACACAGGTTCTTTTAGCGGGGATGTTGCATTTAAAAAGCAAAAACCACTCTCTCTGAAAGAAAACTTTGTCAAAGGAGAGGAAAGGAGAGGTACCACATGGCACTGCTTTCTTCAAAGAGGAACCTCAGCAGTTGGGTCAACTTGGGTAGAAGTGAAGAATCAGACCTGATAGCAAAACTTGAAGGGACAAAGACGCGCTCACAGTTATGTGAACACACGGCTCTTGGCAGCCAGCACCAGATGTGATGGAAATGGTGCAAAGTGCTTGGGATGCTTCATTGTCATTTTAAGTGGCCATGGAAGAAATATAGAATAAGCACAGGGTCACTGATGCCAGAACCACATGGAGGTATTTCACTGCCCCTGTTTTGCTTCACCTCAAGCTCCACAGTAGTGCTGGATTTGCCCTGAAAGGCTCCTCAGGAACCTCAGGTCTGGAATTGGTGCCTGCAGCACCGGGCATTATCAGAATTCAGACCTATTGCAAGGTGCACTTTTTTACTTTTTACACAATGATCTGTGATATACTAAAATTTTACATAAAACCGTCGAAATTTTCCCATTCAGGAATTATCATTTTTATTTGCCAGCTTCGGATTCCAAGGGTAGACTTTAAAATTCTCCCTATGCTCTCTGGCACGACAAAATATAAAGGATGCTCCCACACAGCTTCAACTGTGGCAGCAGCACAAAATTCTTCTCTAAAATATATGTGTACATATGATTACATTCTTCATCTATCTCCATAGGCTATGTATAACCTGAAAACATTTTTCAATTTTTCAGTACATAATTACATTATATATTTCATATCCATCCCCCAGAAAGTGCACACGCCCCTTTATTACCCCTGTCACACTAGATGGAAACCACAGCCCAAGGGCAGATTGGGCAAAGGCACTTTAAAACCTCATAAAAAAAAATATTTTTATACATATGTATATGTAGTTTTACTGCAGAAGCCAACACCACCATTCATAGACTGAGACATGACACTGAGTTTACGTTAGCCAAGCAGCTCTGCAACAACCTGCCCCACTGCTGTACGCAGCAATGACACTCATTCAAGACGTTTCACAGTGCTCAGCCATCACGTGCTTGAGGTGCAAAATGACATGTCTTTATTTCAGTTTGGAAGTACTAGTTGTTTATCTCAACTCCTCTTTAGCTGACTGAATTGCCTTTCCCATTAGAGCATCTAAGTCCCTTCCAACCCCGAAGCTGTGTGTGTTGTCAGCTTTAGGGTACGACCACGGGGATCATGCACTCGCAGATCTCAACTTGTGTTGTGACTCTGGAAGGTCTCCAGACACATCAGGAGCAAACAAGACCAGGAATCACCCTGGCCAGGCTGGCAGAATTCATCTGGGCAGATGACTTTGGACACACGTTTCTATTACAGAATCATTGAGGTTGGAAGAGACCTCAAGGATCATGTAATCCAACCATCCCCCCACCACCTATTACCCACTAAACCATGTCCTTAAGTACCAGATCCAACCTCACTGTCATCCAAGAGGAAAACAGTCTTTCTTACAGAGGTGAGGCTGAATAAGTCGGAGAAGTCCCATCTCCATGCTTTTACAGCCGGAGTACTAGAACAGCAACACGTGCAGGTTTGTCCTAACAAGGTGTGTTCCAGCCTGTATACAACGTTGTGGATTCAGCTCCATATGAGCAGGAACACTCTGCAACGCTTTCATCTTCTGTTCATCATTTCAGAATCTTAAATGTACATTGATGCATAATTTATAGGGAGAAGGAAATTACTTCTTCTGCAAAGAGCCTCTAATGGTGATGGAGGCTCCTCAAGCAGGTTGCAGTCTCTGCTAGAAAAAGGATTCTTATGCTCTACATACTGCAGAAGTATTTTATACAAAAAGAGGAGAAATGGGGGAGAGAGAGTACAAAGGGAAAATACAGAGGTAGGTGGCCAGAAAAAGGATAATCAATGCTGCTCCCATCCTAATCTCTTCGGCATTTCTCCTGAAGAGTGCTGCTACTTTGGGGTTTGGGTTTTTTGTGTTGGGTTTTGGTTTTTCTTTTTTTTTCGGTTTCCCCCCCCACCCTGGTAAAATGTGTATTTTCTAAGGACGCTAACTGCTAAGTAGAGAGCACCACGTGTGTGCCACATACCTGAGAACAGCTTTTATTTATGGCACCGCATATCACTGTTTTGTGGGAAATTTATTTCAGCTCTGTTGTAAATAGTTAAATCTTTTTGCAACAGATGCAAAAAAGTGAATGAAGGGGATATATCGATGTTGCCTAGTGTGGGTTTTTATTTCTCCTGGACAAGAACACAGCACAGATGTCAGCATCCCTCCTCCAATTACAGAGAAATACATTATAATAATGTATAATCTTTGGTTCATTTTCAATTCCTCTAGCAACAAGCAAGGCTGGGGTTCCTAACAGTCCGTGGAGAGCTGTTCCTCAGCAGAAAAACAGACTTCTCTAAAGTATATCAGATTTGCTTACACGAAAATCATTAGTCACTTTTCAAACCAGCCATGGTTGTTGGTACTACTATTAGTGAAAAATTATTTTCTGCCAACAGCGTGCTGCCTTAGAGGATCCCTACAAGCGTATATGAACACATACAAGGAGCAAATTTGAATCTGAAACCCAGCGTGGCTCTGCAGGAGTTTTGCAGAATATGGGAAATGCAGTCAACTGGGGCTGAACTTTTCTTTTTCCTCCACAGGAGGCAGATTCAGCCTGAGTCAGTATTCAAAAAACCCCACAGTTCTTCCTTCAGAATCATCCTTGTGTGATGGGGAAGGTTTGGGGAAACTGCCCAGCTCATGATGAAAAACTGAAAAAGAACGCTCCAACCCAGCTTCCAAGTGGCAAGGAGAATGAGAGAAAATGGAAATACTCTCTTTCCCTCGACGTTTGCTGGATGCAGCCAGATCTATTTCTCTTCTCTAAGCAGTTCTTTTTTGAAGACATGGGGTGTAGGGGCAGAAACCCCATGAGGAGGGACTGGCACTTAAAATTGTCATCGAAACTTATGTTTTATCCTACAAATTAGAAAGAGAAAATATTTACCCTGTGACTCAGAAATCCAAACATGCACCATTAACAACTGACAGTGAGCAGCCCAGCACGAGTTTTAAAACACTCACACTTGACATTATTTTGTTCAAACAAAATCTGTCAATATTTATGAAAAAACATACATTTAAAAATATGCTTTAACAGTGTTTTGTGAGCCACTTGTAAGCCTAAAGAAGGGGCTAACTTCATAGCCAGTGTAATTTGCACTGAATATCCAATCAGCTCTAATTATTAGCAGCATGTTACATGTGCATACACAAGCATCTGTCATCCCAGAGGATCCCAAAACATTTTCTAAAGTCAGCACAGTAGTTCTGCAGGGCTCCCTGGGGTGCTGAGCTCCCCCAACAGCTCAGGTGAAGCTCTGCAGAACTTCTGAGGATTGGGTGGCTAACAAGATGTTTCAGAGCTGGAGAAGAGCATCCTATCTCTCCGACAAAGGAGATTTCTTGATCAAGACAGTGGGGAAACCTCTGCTTTCTGTGGAAAGGCCAGCTCTGAAGCAGCCAGCATGGCAAAAATGGCACTTTCCCATATCTGACTCTCATGGGAACCAGGCTCCTAAGCTTTACCTTCTCAATCACGTTTGGATCCTGCCCGCAGCAACCGAATTAATAGCTAATAACAATGCATTCACTCAGCAGATGCTCATACCATTAACTGAATTCTTTGTCATCACCTTTCACTAACCCTTATTTTATTCAGTCCCTTGGTGCTTTAAGCTTATTTAGCCACAACCAAAGTCTGATGGCAGCTTTTACAGCCAAAACCATCACTTAATCTGTGCACTCTAAAGCGCCGCTCAGGGGAGTGCACAAAAATAACAATAATAATGGGGAAAAAAAAAACCCCACCAAACCCAAAAACCATAACAGCTATTTGGAATGAGTTGATTTCTTTTCATCTCCTTATCTCTAAGTGTCAGCAGCTTACACATTTTAGCATCATGCACAGTAATTAGGCGCTGGTAACAGCTAATCACAACAATAAGACAAGTTCTCATCATCATAACACTTCTTCCTCTGCCAATTCAAGCAGAGATCATAATCAATGAAAGCAATCCACAGCTTCTCCCCTGTCCTTAGGAATTAAAGCAACACTGCCAGCCAAGAGAACTTTTCTTTTACTGTTTCAGAAACTGAGAGGCAATGGAAAACCTCTCTTATATTTCAAAATAACAAAACATTCTTATTAAATATTCCCCCGATGGGCAGTAAATTCACTGACAACTTTAGGGTTTTTTTAGGTGATCTGGAATTTGAAAAACCAACCCCAAAAATACACCAAATAGCTATCCTTAAGCAAAATAACTGTGAATCTAATCCATAAAAACTTTTGTCAATCATCGTTCAACTAGAATTGAAAGGATCCCATTCATCCAAGATGCTGATTCTGGAATGGGTGCAGATGCACAAGAACAGAGACACAATGTAAAAGGGTCTAGTGCAATGGATATGAAAGTAGGTGTTTCACCTTGCAGAGAGGGAAGGTGAGAGGACAGAGGCTGCTGGGGTGCGGCCAGGGTGGCAGAGCTGGCGTGGAGAGGTGGAAGAAGGCAGAGGAGCTGTGTGCAAGGTCAAGCACAAGCCTGAGCATTAATCCTAATGGTACAACATCAGCTGGAGAATGTGGTCATTTCAGTTACTTTAACCTGTAGATGTTGGCTTTGCTGTAGCTCTTCTCTTTTTCTGGGGAGGAGAATTTGTCTCTCTTTTCTGGTGCGAAGAGATTTAGGCCTGGGACTGGGAGTGCATTTGCTCTCAGGAAAGTACTGAGCAGAGTTCTCAGTTCTGAATTTACTGACGCCTACTGTTAGGCATAATTTTGCAATTATGAAAAAAAAAAAACCAACCCCAAGAAACTCAAAAGTCTCTGTGTGGCACAGAGGACCCTACGTCCACGAGAAGTGCATCTGATCTTCAAAGCCACCGTTCTGTGTTAACAAGGACCCCATTAAGAGCTCATGTTTTAAAAAGCAGTTCATTGCTTACCGTATTGATGCAAATGAGTATTTGGGGAAAGCAACTTGAAGATAAGCAGCAAAATTAAGCAAGGCCTTGACACAAAGACTTTAAAAGTAATTATTAATCTAATTGTTTTCTTTACCGAGCTGCAGCTCTTCTTCTCTACGCTGTACAAGAACCAAAACAATTGACCCTTAATTTTAGCAGAAGAGCCTCTGCTCAACTCATCCAGCAAGAGTGCTTGTGCCTGATTAGCACGGGATGAATTGATTCCTGGGAGCAGAGCTCCTGCTACGGTGTTTTGTCTGTTCTCTTCCCAGATCACATTCTGCTACAGATTTCTACATCCAGCTGACAGATCTGGCTGCTGTCTGTGGGATTCACCTAGCTGCAACTGCACATTGATTAACAATTGCCTTGAGGAAATTCAGAGTATCCAGGCAACTGGGAGGCGGCCACAGCTACAGCATCTGGATGGAAAGCAAAACATGGGCAAGGGAAGAGATCCCATAGAAATTAACCTGCAATATCTGCAAACCCAATTTGCTTTAAATAGTAGATTCTCTGTCGATTTTTGCAGTTATTAATGGTGAGGTTAACTGAAAGATCAGTCTGGGTTTCTTATTAAATTAGTCAAAATGATACAATACGGACAATTCAATTTACGTCTGAAATTTAACATATACTCCAATTAGTGTCCTTACAGGCAATGACAGCATAGCAGAAAGCCACCTACAGATCACATTAGTCTCATTTATTCTGATTTTTCCTGTGCTGAGATATCACTAGGTATTGCCACATGCTATAGTTAACACTCATGTACAGCTATGTCTCAGCACATTTAATGCATGGAAAATTTCTAACAAGGCAAAACAAAGCAAAGATACTTAAAGTAGCAGATAAGCAGGAAGATCTTGGTAGCGTGGGGCATGAGATGGCTGCGGAAGTTCACGGTGTTTCCTGAACTCAGCTATATTAGAGCAAGTGTTATATCTGCATGCAAATAGATTAAAAAAAATCATAGGGAACATAAATAAGGACGTGCTTGTGCGTGTAAACACAGAGAACACAGGAGAAGCAGCTGGAACGCGCCCTACCTAGCACAAGGCAGTAGGAATCCACAAAATGCGCTGTTAAGCCATAGCAATATGCAACACTTCATCTCGCAAACACTGAAATATTTATATACATACTCCCACCGCGAGGATGTGTCCCATTAACACCTTGCCTCTCCGGAAGGCGATGGCGTGCGTATCACAGCTCGCAGCGCAGGGCGAGCTCTGCAGCGGGCCAGGCTGCCTCCTGGCGCAGAGGGGCTGCCCAGCTGCGGAGGGGCTGGGAAACATCAGCGAGGAGCAGCCAAACCTAGAGACAGTCCCAAGCACATCCAGGAGCAAGAAACGATGCTGAAATGTGCCTGGCTGCCAGGTATCAATGGACTACTATCAACAGCCTTCAACACAGCAGACTACGGTTAAAGTAAATAGTGCCTTAGAATAACCTGAAATCTAACTTAGGGGAAACAAACCCCAACCCACTAACCACAGCCCTTTTGGCCAGAGGCGTTTGGCAACAACGCATGCCACAGAGGTTTGTGTTTTGAGATGCAACAGTGAAAACCAGGCCTGCTAATGAACAATTTCAGAGTCCACATTGGAAAACTTCTCATTGCAAGTGCACAGAGAGAAACCAAATCAGGAATGCCACAGGAAATTCAAACCCCCTCTAAAACCCTATCAGATATTTGAGTATTTGCTTTCAGAGAGAGTTACTCAGCTACCACTTTAGCTGTTTGTAGAAGGAAGCGCTGTTATCGGTGACACTTCAGCGCAGCAGCACTCATGCTTAACACCGACAGTTGTGCACATACACCAGAACGCGTTGTCTTTTCTTTCTTCCTAGTGGTTCAAAAAAAAAATTTAAAAAAGCAAAGTATAAAAGCCAAAGGTAGAACAGGAACCTCTCTGCAGTGCACAGATGTTAATAAGTGGATATTCGACCTGATACATTGTAATGGTGCTAGAGGAGCCATTATGATTTATTGAGTCAATCTGTAGTGTGGAGACATTAATAAGCGGATCTTATCTTATTAAGCGGAACATGTTGTTCCGCTGCACGGGCATCCCCAGCATCTGCCATCCTTACTCGCCCAATCTTCCTGTGGTGTTTGCATGCCACAGACACAGCTCTCACTTCAAGGTTCTACCAAGCTGGCGAGACCCACAGGCTGCGAAGACCCCAGAAGAGCAGCTAAGAAAACCCAGCCATTTTGCTACAGCAGCTGGGGGAGCGGGGCTGCTGCAGAGAAACCCAAGGAGAGCTAGCACATCAGATAAATTAGGCTAAAGGCATCTTGATTTGAAGCATGTTGCTGAATAGACCTCTCTACTTCAGCTGAAATTCTAACGGCGCTATTAAGGTAATTTATTACACTCATTAAGTACCACAATCGGAGACCCTGTCTACAGTAGCTAGTTTTATACACTTTAAAAATGTTAGCAAGTCCCCCCATTACATCTTAGTCATGAGACTAATGCAGATTACTTATTACTTCTCTTGGCAATCACATAACGCTTGTCCTGAGAATGAAAGATGATGCCTTGACAATAATACGCTATAATGTAATAACCCTTCACGTGTTATAAAGTGCAGCACTTTTTCTTTTGAGGATCACTAAGCGCTGGGCAGGCATTCATTAACACAGCCTCGCCAGACCCCGGCGACACAGCCATCCCCATACAAAATTGAGCCACCACGCTCATGTCCCCGCGCGTCTCTGCACAGCGCCCATCTCCACCACTGCATCCAGCACAGCCCTCTGAAACACCATCGCTTCCACTCCCTCCTGTTTGTAATAGCAGACAACTGCAGGCACAGGATATCTGCTGAAATATTAATGAAGAGAGAAGTAAGTGTTGTTTTAATATTCTCCAGGCCAGTAACCAGAAGTAGAGTTACCTGAATTGCCCAGGGCCACTCAGCAGCTGGGGAAGAAATGGGAATAAAATCTAGAAGTTGTGGTTCTGCTCAAAGCAATCCTCCCCTGGGCTCCCCGTGAGAGCCCGCAATTCAAATGCAGAGGTAATTGCTAAATAATTAGTAACCTACACAATTACTTCCACGCATCCATCAGTATTTTATGCCCTGAAGGATCAGTCAATAAATGCCTGAGATTACAATTATCATGGTTTCCTATTCACCACAAGGCCTAGATAATGTGCAGTCTAAAAAGATTTTTCCTTCCTAATGAGTATTGGCAATGGGAATTACTAACCGGCCTGAGCGCGTTGCGTGCGCCTTTCCCAGCACGCATGCGGTGCAAAAAGCACCAATACTGGTGTGGCATCCCAGCTCTGGGCAGGATTTCAGCTCCAGCTCCTGAGTTCACGGGATCCAAGATGTAGCTTTCCTTAGGGGGGAAAAAAAGGAATTTCTAGGCTTTATGGTTAAAAATCAGCATGTTAAAACTGGAACGGCAAGTCTCTTGATTAAGCCTGGCAGACGCCCCCTCCCACCTGATCAGGACTTCTGGAGCATTTTGGGTGCAGGACACACCAGGGAGGTGCCAGGTGACCAGGAAAGCCCCTGCCATGCTCACTCTGCATTCGCCGGGATGTGAATCTAAACCTGCCCAGAGGAACCTATTTGCAGTGCACCAGAAGAAATAATAATGACATCACGCAGCCCAGTAGGTGGCAACACCTTTTCTGTCCTATTCAGCTTGCAGTTTCTCCCTTTGCAATTAGAGCACTTTCAAAACCCATGTTCTTTCAAAACCTGATACACTCTCCTATTCTGCTGTGGTTTCAAACTGTTCTTTTCTGCTTGTTATGTATTCTTTCCAAATCAATAGTATCTGTATCAGCACCAAAGTCCTGTATATTACTCCTCTTCTGGTGGTCTCCTGTCTTCTAATCTTTTCCCCCAGAAGTTCTCTCCAGTACCTGTTACTAAACAAATGTGTTACGTCTTCTCTCACAAGGCTTTTCCCAGTGACAGTGCCGTTATTTGGGTGGCTTTCTGCCTTCAAGAGGCAAACAGATATCATCCAGTAATGCCAAAACTTTTACCTTGATTATTCAGGTAAGAAACACAGAGCATACACCCATCTCCCCCACCACCACATGCAGATCCTCAGAAATTAAGGGCCAAAAGGGATCTCAGGACCACCCTGACCCCAAACCACCACCCTGCTTGAGCCACATGACCATGACTACCAGGCACATGAAAATTTCCCCATTCATCATCACTACTCTCCATTTCATAGCTTTCCCCTTCCTTCATCTCTAAATCACCTAACTACATCTCTAAATCACCTAACTCCATTGTAATCAAAAGCAACCCTATCTTTGCAATTGCTTGATTCCTACTCAGTGCAATAGGTAGCATTATTAATAATAAAAGCCATGTGTTAAAGGTATTATTTTATTGTTCTTCAGAGAGATAGAGAAGATTATTTCCTTTTGTTGGGTTCCATCTCTTTGATTTAGAATAAGCCATCACTGGCAGGGTCAAAAACACAATTAACTTCTTCATGGTGGTAGATTTTTTTTGAAAAAAAGAAAAATAGGGCAGCAAAATGCAGCATAAAACAAATGATAATTAATCTAAGACCATAAAGCTGGGCAGTTACAAAGATTTGGACATTAGAAGATTAACTTACTTTGTGGTCTGGGTTTTTTGGCTGATTGGGTTGGGGTTTTTTATAGACCAAATTGCTGGTGACTGCAGCACTGAGTCTGAATCACACCACCTTTCAAGATCTAACCAAAATGGACACTGTCTTGATCAATACAGTTGTAAAATAAGATTTTCAAAAAAAGTACAACAAAGCCATTAAAGAAATCTTGGAAGGCAGCAAACTCATTTCTTGAAGCCGTAAGTGAAAAATGAACTTTATTTATTTCACATTACAATCAAATAGTAATGTGTCTTGATGCATACGTGCATGCATGCATCATCATTATTTGCTTTATTCTTATTGATTTTTCCTTCCACAGCCCAGCTCTCCAGAACCACTACGCACCAGTGTCAGTGATGTCAACAGGGAAAGAGGCTTCTCAGCACTTCTGACAAATTATTCCTTGAAAGTTCAGACACTTCTATCTATCTACTTCTACCTACCACAGAAATGAAATATGCATTAGACTTAGGAGAAATCAACCTCATCTTCAGCAACTCAAAAGAGCAACCCATGAAATCTAAATAGTTTAACTGCTACTGCATATAATCACATAAGCAATGAAATGACCATGTTATAACCGTCCCAGATGGGTACAGCATTTCCTGAAAACTAATTCCCAGCATGTCCCAGGAGCCAGCTTACACAGTTACCCATTTTGTCTTTCCAAGTGGAAAGGTCACCAGAACAAATACAATCAGGAAGTAATGGTGAGGCAGTTCAGCTATCTATTTCAAGCACCACGACAAAGAAAACTAATTTAGTGTTATAATTAGAAACATGGAGAGGAAAAAGCTCATTTTGGAGAAGTGCTGCTGCTGGAACGTTAGCATTGGTGTTGATGGAGCTAATCAGCTTGGAGAGATGGGAGAGTGAAACCAAATTATACATCTAGCATCTTCATGCAAACCAGGTTTGACACTGCAATTGTCCACAGTTGGGACTAAGTGCAAGGCTTAAAGGTGACCTTACAGGGGACTTTTTAAAGAAGTAGACTAAACAAACAGTGTTTCATGACTTTTTTTTTTTTTTAGAGCTTGAAAACCAAAACCACATGTCACAATCTTTGTTCATACTTGATGACTACTTTCAAAGATTATCCAGCTATTTGTGTGCAGTTCCTATTTTTAAACGTATTTCATGTTTCTAATTAACGACTGCAAGAATAAGGCTTTCGCAACTTACGACAAGACCCATTTAACTTCTTGCAAATGGATGTACGACATGAATGAGCTGAAGTACACCAGAAGGGCTTTCAAACATGTACAATAATTCTTTTCATTGTCTTCTCATGAGGTATGGTTGAATGTTCTCCAAGGAAAAAAAAAAAAAGAAGAAGAAGAAAAAGAAAAAATATAACCAAACACCCCAAAAGGAGTTTTCAATTTAAAACACATATAGATTGCAGGTGCACTATGCAAATCCTATTGTGAATGTAAATATGGCCGATTTGCCTTATATTTCTCTGGGAGTCAAAGCTCTTTTTCCTGCTCTCACCCTAGTGACATTTCAGTGCCCCTTGGCCGTCTCAGTGCTGTTGCCTGTAAAGCTGTGCTGTAAAACGATCAACACAATGACCCACCTTAGAAGTAATTATCCAAGAAGCAAGAAGACAAAAAAAGGCCAAAAGCAGTGTATCATGTAGCTGCACAGTGAGATACGACTGGGTGATGAAGAATGCGTACTTAGGGAAGACGAAGGGAAAGAGAGAGCAGGGGGCAAGAAAAAGTGAACAAGAAGACGGGCTATAACAGATAGCAAGAAAAGATGCATTTTGTTCCCTCAGTATTTCTTTACTGGATTTCACATTGGATTTTCCTGGGCTACTGATGTTAATCTTTTGAGGTAGTTAACTTGAAGGTAAAAGACAAAAGCACAGCAATATTGGAATTCCCTTTCAGGATACACAAAGAAGAGGGAAGTTGAGCACTAGGATGGAAAGTGAGGTCCTAACGCGAGCTGGTTAACTCAAGCGAGGGTGTTGTTGCAAATCTGGTGTTCTACCACGGTTATTTGAAGGGCTTTCTCATTGCCCGTGGCTCCATACCTTCATAAGTTCCTACTTCCAGAAGGGTCCCACTTCTCTCCAACTCCAGAAACTCCTCCACAGTCAGAAACTTATAGTCCACACCAGGCACTTCTCCTTCTCGTGGAGGGCGGGTTGTGCCTGAAAGGAAAGATCATTAGGTTAATACAGCTGTTTGCTTATCACGAGCTAAAAGGGACGATAAAAAATTATAATAAAGATCCAGCAGTATCTGTAAAATACAATTTGGTGAGCTGCAGAAACAGTGTCGTGAGCTCAGTTAGAAGCCCATGTAAAAATAAGGCAAGACACAGACCACAGGCTGAGCTGGTGGCCCCAGATGTTCCACCCAACAATGTTTTTGATATTCCTGTAAAGACTCTCTGGCAAAGAAAACTCTCATATCACATGCAGAAACACAGCTGGAAGAGTTTGATATCTGGGAATATGCCAGCAATTACCTTCCTGCCATTAGCACAGTCTCTCATACTTCAACTTCACTAAAATTGAAATCTGTATTCTCAGATAAGGCAACTTCTTTCTAGCTTCCATTATTTCTGTATCACTTTATCTCACCAAATATTCTTTGACATCATAAAGATCTTCTCTCCCTTATTTCTTCTTAGTATTTTATCTCTATTTATGCTATTATTTTTTATTCAGCGTTAAAAAGTACTGTGAGGCCGTTTTGACGCACCATTCACACATGTTCGCTGAAGAGACAACCTGCAAACTCTTCTCACAGAAAGAAGTTCACCTATAAGATCACTCCAGTTCAAGAAATACTTTTTCTGAGTAATAATTCACATTGAATCTCTCCCTAGCACTCGGCAATTTAAATAGTACCCATGGAGAAACAGGGCTCTGATCACTGCTGCTCTGCCAGCTCTGAAACGCTTCTCCCTTCTGACCAATTTACAGCCCTTTGAAGCACGGTGTAAGGTGAGTCATTCCATGACTTTTTATTAAGATGGCTTGGGCCACTGCATTTTAGGTCACTGAGCACAGCTTAATTGATTAGGATCAATTTCTGTTCAATAGCCTTTATTTTCCATGACTCTGAAGGCAAGGAGACGGCTGGATTCTGTACATCTGAGATTAAATGACAGATTTACGGATGGTGCAGGAAACCGAACTTTAGAAGAAAGAGCAGCTTTAGAGAGCTGGAAGTGTCTGCGTGCTGTGGCCGCAACCAGTCTGCTGGTTTGGGAATAGCTTTAGAGACGTGGAAACCATACCTAACATTTAATGAAGCATGATTTCTCACTTCTGTGGGACCCTTCCGGCCCCTGGGCAGTGCCTGCTCAGTGCACACAATTTCTTAAACCCTCTACAAAAGGGCTGAGGAAAGTATAAAGAAGCTGAGCTTCTGGAAACTAATTGGGAAGATTCCAACTCTCAGAAGTTGAAAGAGCATAAATTTACCATGCCTGCATCTGGCAAATGTTTTCCTCAAGTGCCAGGGAAGCGGAAAGTCTGCTTATGCCCTATTCATCTGAGAGAGTGTTCAAGAGGTCAGTCTTGACAGAGTGATACCCTTGAAAGACTATCACTAGATTAATTTCCTTGATAGACATCCACTTTCTCTAACATCCTCCATGTCCTGTTTCAAAATAGAAACACTCTCTCTTATTATTTACCATCAGCCTTCAGATAGTCTATAAATTCCTGTGTTTTTCCCACCATTCCTTCTCTTGGAGCTGAGTGAATGGATGAAGACAGGAGGAGGAAAAGCAAAAAAGATGGTGATGGATACCTTCACCTTACTAGCAGAATTACTCTTTCCTGTTTGAAAGGATTGAATTTTGTATTCTTCAATCCTTACAGTAAGACTACAACGATTTTTACCAAGTAGTTTCTAACAGAGGAGACTTTTTTCACAACTCTAGACCAGAGAAATACTGGAACTGCCCCGCACGCCCCTCTCTACCCCAGCACCTGTGTTTCCGTCTAAAGGCAGGCAGCAAGGTTGAGCAGGCGATGCCCACACAGGTCCTTCCTGGCATGCAAGGAGCATCCAGGACAGTGGGGCACAGCCGAGATGCAGCACCTCACCCCTGAGCACCGACACCGCTGTGGATGTTCAGGCTGTGAGGACCCTCACCAGAGCATCGTGGCTCTTGCCAGCTGCCAGGTTCCCCTAAACCAAGCCCACGAGAGGGAAGAATGAAAAGGTTCAGCAGTATGTCCAAGGATGCGCTGTAGCTGTCCCACACCTGGAGCACAATGGAAGTGAGAATTAAGACTCTGTAGTGCTCCTCATCCAATGCGTCAGTCAAACATCACCCCGAGCCATGCGGCACAGGAGCCGAATGACAAAGATTGGGATGTACTCTTTCTCAGTAACTGACAACACACATTCATCCGACACAAAGATCAGGGAACTTCAGGATTCATTTTACTTTATCTCTTAAAGCCCTCTTCTTTTCTTTATCTATATCTTTCCACAGAGAGTATTTATTAATCTTTTTTTTTCCCCTTCTGAATTTTTATAGCGGTGAAATTGCAGTCAGCAGTTTACTCGTGCTGGCTGCCTATTTGACATGACAATTATATCTCTGCCATAATTCCTCTGAGCCATTTTAATGGATCTATTTGTTTCATCTCAGTGTTCTTAATTTCCTGAATATGTTCAAGTCAAAAAATCGCAGATGTGCTTGCTATCAGCGCGGCTGCCTGCAACACACGCTTAATGCGTTAGAGACGCCAAGTCGCCACGTAAAAGAAAAACTTCACATCACAGAGATAACATTTGTCACCTCGCGTCGGTCCTCAGCAACAAACAGAGGAAAAACAAAACCTACGCTGGTTAGGATATCTTATCTGGGCGAAGGCGAAAAACCCAACAACTTTCCATGTTGCTGTCTAGAGCAGAGATTGCTTGCAGATGCTCAGGCTGTTATCCTGCTTCACATCTGAGCAAGTGTTACTGAATGCAATTCCGAAAGGCAGGGGGAAGGGAAAACCCGCCTCCGTTTTTTCTTGTAGCAGAATGACAGGCTGCCGGCTGGACACACGCCTGGCAGATGGCATTTCAAAGAGTTTTCATGAACCATCTGGGATGTGTACAATGATTACAAACCACACTTACAACAAAGCCAGAAGGGCTGCTTCACAAGGAGGGTGGGGGGAGACGGCGGGCGGGAGGAAAAGAAAACCAAGAGGCGCGCAAGCAAGCTCGATGACTTTTCTCAGGAACAGGATGCTAAGAATAATCGGCGCCTTCCACCCCGAGCCCTTCCACGGCCTGAAACAACTGCCCGACTACAGCGCAGCGTGTGCGCGCACAGCCCACCACCACCGCAGGCTGCACGCTACTGCTGGAGCTTCCTGCCGCTAAACTCCAAATGGTAATTAAGTTTCCAATCATTAACGTGACTTAATTATGTGCAAAGCATAGCACTTGTGTCCTCTCTCCCCCTTTAAACTGCATTTCAGGATCCTTACCGCAGGATGGTCATCACTGAAGGAGAGGGCTGTGGAGACGGCTGCACGTTTTATCAGGGCTAATAGCAGATCAGACCACTGCTAACGGGAGAGTTAACTGGGCACGATGAGCGCTGTAGATGGCCCAAACAGGAGTTAAGATACTCCACTAGAAAAGGCGAGCCAATCATACTTAAATACATTAACCTGCCTGCCATGTTTGCACTGAAATATTAAGCGGCATCAAATCTTATTGCCATTAGGTAGCAATTTAGCTAATTAATTTGCGCTATGTCCCACTGTGTGACTAGCTCAGAATTGCTAATGCTAAAAGAAGGAACCGAAGGAGCAACTGAGTGGTTAGCAACTCCTTCTGCACAGTCAATAGTTCATAAACTTCCACTCTTACTTGGCTAGAATCTCCCACCACATATAAACCTAGTTAGAGACATTAAATTCACAGGGGAATTGCTCAAATCTTCTGCAACCACAGCAGACTTAAGAAAATAAATCAATAAAAATAACGTTACTGGTAGGCATTGCAGGTTTTACCCTCTCTTGGTCTGGGAAGGTAAAGCTATATACAATGTGGGAAGCCCAGATGCTAGGTGAAACGCTTGCCTGGCTGTTGGTTTGGTTATCACACCCAGGCTGGTGGCATCCTAGTTTATTCATGTGCCACTAATGCTTGGGCCACAGAAGAGGGATCTTATCCTGGGCTGGAGACCCCACCTGAGAAACTGCTTCTAGACACAGGTGAGTTTGCCAAGGCAGAGCCCGGTGCTGCACTTGAGCTAACTAAATTAAAGCTTGTCTTCCATGCCTAGAATAACCGGAGTGTGGCTCAGATGTACTGACGACTATCAACTATTATTCTGAATAATTTAAGTGCCCATTTAAAAGACAAATAGCTGCTGCTGTTGTGTTGCTTATCAACCATGCTGACAATTACCCAACATGAGCCTCAATTATAGTATGGCCAGATTGTTAATATGTAATTCAGGGGCTGTTTAGCTCCTTATCAATCTACCAGGGCCTCATGTTAAGCTGTTAATAGCCACTGATGCCCTGCTGCTAAATTAATCAGAATCTTTCTTATTGTAATCTCAAAAATAAGACTTCAAAGGGGCCGTAGTCACTTCAATTACTTTCTTGTTAAAACAAAAACAGTTCTTGAGCAGTAATTCTGTTGCCATGCACCAAAACAGCCCCTAGGTAAGTCATTTAAAAGTTGACTTCTCAAGTGCAGAACACCTACATCTCCCATTTGCAAGCAATGATTTCTGCAAACTCCTTACCCATTCCCACTGGCTGGCAGTGATAATCTGGTGAGCCACCAAAATACAGCTGATCAAACCACAAGTCATTTGCTTCTCATCTCCACTGACCAGCTTATCTTAAGATGACAGATAACGTGGGAGCTGTACATTCAGAGTAATTATATAGTTGCTACAATCGTATTTCATACAATCTCAGGTCACTGGTGGTTTCCAGTAGTGAATGGAACTGTAGTAAATAAGGTTTGAAGGTGAAGTGTACAGGGATGCTACTGGCTCCCAAAGCTGCAACGCCAGGACTGTTGTGGGGGTTTCCGAGAGGCTGCTTGCAGGTGGGTTGGGAGGAAGGAGGCTGTTCTTGCCATTGCTCTCCAAGACTGATATTTTTGTTCATTCAGCAAGAGAAGGCTGCTCTCAGCACCTACACTGGAAAAATCTTCAGCTGCCAAGAAAGAAACGTTTTAGGAAAACAGCCCCTCTTCCCTCTGCATAGTGTTTAGAGGTCACCTTCTTCCTTCACATCACAGGATAATTTGGAGAGACTGCTTTGGCTGTCCTGCATCTGTCACCTATGGTGCCAGAAAACTAGGAGGCAGGCCTAACTCCACAGATCTGCTAATGGCAAGTGGAGAAGGGAAGAGACAGTGACAACCTGCTCTGTCTCCAGAAGAGGCCACCTGATTAGCAGCCAAGCTTAAGGCAGAACTTATCTGCAGCACAGTATTAGAAATAGCCTTATCTACCTTAACAAAAAATAAAGTGTAACCTATCTTTTAGAAAACATTGTACACGGAACTACTTAATCTTACTGACTTCTGGGGTTATCCAAACTAAGACTACCGACTGCGTTTTTTTCAGCAGCAATAGAAGGAATTGTATTTGGACATCGGGATGCTACCCATTACACGTCCGTGTCCCCACTTCCCTATGGTAAGGGGTAATTTGTAGTTGTAACTACATGAAAATATGCAAGTTTCAGAAGGGTCTGGCCTGTTACAAATGCAACATCCTTAGCTTATAAATATAATTTTCTCCTGAAACTCAGTAAGCTCATTCTGGGATGTTAAATGCTGTCTGTCCCTTCCCTAGCCACTGACTTGATACCTATGAACCACAAGAACGTGACAGGCATGCAAAGTGTCTCAGTGGTGGAGTAGAAATTCAGTCCAAAGGAGAATGTGGTCTGTCGCTAGAAATTAATTCACAGCACTGTTAATGATGCATGCGTGGGAACAGATGCTGATTGACTCTTCCTGGCCACACAGACAACTGCAGCACTAAAAGCAAAATTCTGTCACCATGGTGAGCAGGAATGACTGATTAAACCCAGAAAATAGCTGACCAAGACAAACTTGTCTTTCTACAGACACATTTTAGAGGGAAATGCATTTCATGGCTGTGGTCTAAAGTAATTTTTCTTCTACACAGGGAGATGGAAGGGATTTGTACAAAGAGCTCAGTATCGCCAGCCTTTCCAGCAACACTAAATGGCCAAAGCTGGATCCCACAGCAGCAGCTCGTCAGGAGCCCTCTTGCTCCCAAGGACTGTGCTGACCACGCACACCGACAGTGGCAGGTCGACCCTCAGTGCACGTCAAAGCCTCTCTCCCTCTTTCTGAGCCGTCGTGTCCAGTTGCATCTCTCGGGTCCTCTCTCTCAAAGAAGTCCTGACTGCCCGGAGCCTCCCTGGAGAAACGACTCAGCCAAGCCGCACAGCAACAGCTCAGAGTTTGTACACCCTCCAGGCAGCAAGTTATTTTTGTCCCTTTTAAATCTATTTTTGGTATTTCTGTGGCCTTCACTGCCACCGCATAAGAACATTGATAATCTTCAACACATTTATCCTTATAGCATTTTGTGGCAGACAAAGTGGGTTTGTTTCCGTTTTACAGCACAAGATCAGCCAGACCCAGGCTCTCCAAAGGACTTCAGGAGCCTAATTCTAGAGAAATCAATGGGATTTAGGAAACCCTACAGATCAGGATCAGGGCCTAGCAGATTAAAACTGACAAAAATAACTTGCTGCTGTGTTGGGGCTTTGCAGGCTCATTTGCGTGTGTCGTGAAACACCATGCCATGGCTACGCAAAGCCAATTCAGCATGACGAGGTTAGCTCTGGACTGTGGTATCAATTTAAAAGAAATTGATAATTACTCAATGACTAGAAGAAGTAAGGGTACAAACCCTGCCACACTCCCCAAGAAAGCCGCCTAAAAGAGACCTGTTTAAGGATCTATGCCAACTATTCAAATACAGCAGCGTCTCCCAGACCTGGGAGAGTACCACCGATGGTACCAGGCAGCGCGGCACGTGCGAGCGCAGGTACAATCTCTTCACGTATCCTTCAGAGCATTCATTTGCTTTTTCCTAAGGAAAAAAGAGTAATCTGGCATCAAATAAAACATAAATAATATGTGTTCTTGTGTTTGCAATAGCAGCAGCTTGCCTTCTGCATCCCTCTCTCTGAGCGACGGCTGTTACCTCAGCAGACACCTGCAGCTCAATCCCTCTCATTTCCCACAAGGTGGGACACCCACCAAGAAGATTAAACTTCATGAACTAATGAGTTTGCCATTAATCCTGTGTTCATGGAGTCCAACAGCATGACATACACTAATTTAAATTGTGAACTACTGATGAAAAAGCAAACTATGTACCTCCTTGGTGAGAAGACTTTAGCGTTAACTATGAACAATTCTATTCTTCCTAATATATGGATTAGTGTAATAAAGTGTAATTTTATAAATCAATAAAGCTGTAGTAATGAGATTGCACTGAATGTTCTGCTTTTAAATATTGGCACAGAAATGAATGAAAATTGCCATTTGTGTAAGTGTGTATGTGACTTATGGGAAGTGAAATTAGCTGAAAGTAAATTAACAGGGTGATTATATACTTGCATTTATGTTCAGTTTCTCTCACATATACATTTTTAGAAGGCTAGATAATGCTACAACCATGGCACATACCTCTACTTCAAAAGGAACACATTTCTTCCATGTAAAAATTGTCATAGGCGAAATTTCTACTGAAAGCAACTATCTTGGAAAAAGCTACAGCTGAAGATGGTAAATTAGATACATACAATGGATAATTACAGAGCACCCTTATTATTTTTAATCTTGTAGATAATGCACTCTGCAATATCTCAACCCAAGCCTAACCTGATCCCTTGCTCGGGGCTGTCCCACATCAGCCGGCTCACGCAATGCTCTGTGTTGCACGTCCAAAGCAGCTACAGAAAAGCACACTGTGGATTAAAATGACTACTTCATACTGATGTGCACATCTGTATTAAATACAACAGGCCAAAGGTGTGTGCGTGCTTAAAATCTGCTTTGAAATAAATCTCAGGAGCCCTGGGATGTAGGGTCGCTTCCAAACAGCACTTTTAAACAAATACCTCATTGTCTTATTTATACTTTTGCAGTATAGGAAGCAGTTATCACCAAAGGAAGAACAACTACTGTCAGCCATATATCTACAAACACGTCTCATAGTGAGATTAGCAGCAGATCTTCCCAGGAGTAAGACTGCCACAACGGTGCTACTACATGGGCTGCCACAATCATTGGAAGGAAAAACACTTCTCTCTTTTCTTTAAAACTTGGATACAAAAGATTTTTAATTTCTCCAAAACCAAGGTATCCTATTTTCTATTCTACTTCAAGGCTTCAGACGTGTCCTATGAACAGATATTGTAATTAATCACATAATAAATGGAGTATACGGCACAGACTGAACACCTGCAGTATTTCAATTCAGGTTTTACTCAAAACCAATGTTTTCTTTTGACACCTGCATACATCTGTGCACATATATCCAGGAAAACATATTCTGCACTTTAAAGCCATAGTAATAAATAGGAGACTATGTGATGTCCAACAGCTCAGCTGCTTCAACAAATATTACTTACCTCCCTTGCTGTTTGTCTTCCAAGGCTGTTTGTACCGCCCAGGTAAGTACGAGACAATGTGGGTCATCCCTGCTTGGGTGTGATATAAAACTCTTTCTGCTGACTTTAATTGCCCTTCTAGCAGACCTTTAATTTGCAGTTAAAAGTCTTAATAAAACAACTCAGCTAACAGCATGTGCCTAAAACTAGATCAGTTCATTAGTCTAATGTCTGTAAAATTCCACCACAGAAAGAAAGAGTCGTATAAAACGTACACTTTTCTCTCTGAGGCATTGCCTGACGTTTGTCTCAGTGACCACATCCAACCTACTGAAAAGAAATTGTCCTTTTTTAAAAAAAAAAAAAAAAGAAAAAAAGAGAACACAGTAGTACTCCACATGCGCAGGACATTGGTATAGTTCTTTAAACCAGTCTTTTGCCTTGAACCATGTATGCTGGAGATACTGTCTCCATGGTATACTTTCTCTCCTAGCCCAGAGGCGCAAAATGCTATAAACCCAACAGACTTCCAGCTGCGATAACCTCATCAGACTCTTAAAAGTCACGAGTCTCCCGTGGCTCTTCATTTTTTGGCTCTGCCCACTCACCAAACCCTTGGTTCAGAAGGGTCTTGTTCCCTGACAAATCCTCCTTGACCTTTGCGTAGTAGTTTTTCAGCTTCGTATTCAATCCTGACCAATAAATGCAAATGTATCAGCTACAACAAGAAGTATGCAGATTATAGAAGCACGCAGCTATGTAGCCATATGGACGCACTTACGGTAAAACTCCAGGGAAGGACTAGAACAGACAGCAAATCTACCCAGCAATACGTGCATTTAAGCACTATTCCCTACAGATCCTGTCCCTTAATTTTACCTGTTCTTAACTGCTACCAATTTCTGTATTTTTTTTTCTCAGTAGCTCTGTATTCACGGCACGCTTTAGTTCTTCATGATTACTAACGCTTTAGCTAGTTGAAAACATTCTCCTGGTTCACTTTCTGTAATGTTGTGATTAGGTACCTGCTCAGGATGCTGAAAAAATGCCAAACACTGAGAAGCTGATTGGTGTTTTGAGTTTCAGATTCATCCCTATTGATAATTGGAAGCATTAAAATGTGAAAGAAAACAAATACGTTAATTTTAATTCTTTTCTTACCTCATTGGAAAAAAACCCCAAAACAACTACTAGAATATTTTGTTATTTATAGTTCCCTTTGCTATAAATTCCACACCCTCATCTCTAACACAGAAAAAGCTTATAGTTTTGTAAGTGCAATAAAATACTAAAGAAAACGCAAGTTACAATACATTTTCCTCACTTTTAATTAAAACATTCCCTGGTACAGTGAGCCTGCCGGTTAGGCAGCACCTAACTGTATCTTTGCAGTCCAAAGCTAACTGTCATGCTACTGATAATGTATACAGGCTTCTCTATTTATTTTATTGCTTTTTCAGTTGTACACAAATAATAAAAACCTGGCCTCCCAATCCTGTCATCGCCTATGAATTTCATAGGATATACACCCACAGGGTGCTTTACTCTGCCTTTCTGAAGCCAAGCACCAACCCTATAAAATACTCCAGTGCTTAAACTGGGGACAATGACAGAGTGTTTGGCTTAAATGGTCTTTGCTTCATTTCATCCGATTACTTCTAGTTATACCTTCTCTCTGTTAAATGTCCCTGCGTAGGCGTTTATAGCTCTGCGCTCACACAAAACAATCATTCCATCACATTACGCACTCCATCATTTTATTAGCTTCTTGCAAATCATTTTCTGCAAGTGCCCCAATTCCAAATGCCGTTTTAAACTCTTTTGCTGGTTTACCAGAGCCATTCTAGCATTGACCAGCCAACAGACAACAGGAGATGCCACACGGAGCCATTAACACCAGCAGCTCCCACTTTCACTGCGGTGAGTGATTCCAAAGCATCTCCAGGTCCCCACCGTCACTGGTTTGAATCCAACATAAATGAACAGCACACAGAAATTATCCTCGTGCAACTGCCTGGCAAGCAAAATGAGCTGTTCCTTGTCTTGCCTCCAATTCCCAACAAACACCACCACCAGGTTTTAGCTTGTACCTATGTTGACAACACACTGAGGATAAGGAAGAAGTCCTTAGAACCACAATTACCTCCTTGGTGTAGGCACAGTTGGCAGAGGACCTTCTGATCTGGGGTGTTGGGAACACAGTTTGACCAGAAATCTGCTTTTTCATGCTACTAGATCAGTACCTGCCTGGAAAACAAATGCCTGAAAACATACAATCAGATCTAGGCTTTCAAAAAATACTGAGATGAGATTCTTCAAAAGTACCTGCGTGTTATTTGACTTAGCGGACAGGCAAGCGATTATCAGAGAGACAGAATGCTTTCCTTCAGGACAAGGGTGTCGTATAGCTGATAAGACCTTACAAAAAAAAAGTTTAAGCCTAAACTCCAGCACTTATTTATCCTTTGACAACTGTGTTCAGTCCTCCAGATGACTGATGCAGGTGAAAACACTTTGCCAGACAGATGTCAGTAATGGCACTTGCTGCAAATCACCCACTTAGTTCAAAGTATCCCAATTGCTTCAAGACCAATTTTCGTGCTTCACATTAACACATGCTCAAGTTTTTTGTTTTGTGGGTCAGAAAGAGAAACTTTTTTTGTGTCTTAGCTGGGGTTCTGACTCAGGAGACTGTGCTGATTTAGGGTGATGTGTGGTCCTTGCTCCCCATTACGCTGCTGGAGGCAAAGAGGCTGGCAGGCATCAGTGGTCCCACCTCCCAGGAGCGCAGGTCCCAGCATGGGGCTGCCAGACTTCACCAAGGCCCATGCTGACACGCTGGGCTGTGAACAGCAACACAGGTTTGGTGATGAATCGTTTTGTGCCTTTTTGTGATATTTTTAAAGAAACATTTCTCTCTCTCTGCCGAGGAAGTTGCAGAAGGGCGAAAGAGAACCAGAGAGGAATCTCTGCAACTGCAGGATGAGGGTGATCAAAGCCCAATGGGTGTGATAGAATTTAACTGCAGGCATTTTAAATATTGAAAATAAAATGAACACTTAATCCTCCAACATCTAACAAAAAACCTGAGTAGCTCCCATTTCTCAGTATATTCGCCTTCAAAACGCCTTCAGCAAAGCAGGAAGATGAAACTGTGCCCATTTTTCAGATGGGTTATAGAGGCACGGAGCAGCCAAGCTGGCAGCCCAAGCTCAGAGCCGATTAGGAAGTGAAAGAGCAGAAGGTCACTTGTGTCCCACGATTCTGCGGTTAGCAGAAAACATTTTGGGGCTAATAGCATTACGTGCTCTGTGATGCTGATCTGTTGAGATAAATGTGACAGTCCTCGGTGATGGCTTCATCAGAGGGAACTGCTGACTCAATATTTAGGCATAGCAGCAAGAGCTGTTTATGTGCATACATTGGAAAACAACAGATGACTTCTGGAGCAAAACACATGGGTAAATTCTCACTCGAGGCAATACAAAAAAGCCAAAGCATTTTCCCACAGTGACTGTGCAGTAAATTAGAGCTCTGCAATCATCCATTATCCCATGTATTTTTAGCAATTCCAGGATTAATAACTGGAAAGAGCCAATAAAACTGTATTACAAGGAACTACACACCCTTTTGATGAACTGCCACTGACTCCTTTCAGGTCACTCTATACCTCAACAGAAAATTTAAAGATTGAAACATTCGCTATAGCATTTTTCCTACCGTTAATGCCATGTAAGTTATGCTTTACACTTTCCTAGGTGAATGAATCACATTAATTATTATTTTATTATTTTTTTCTTTCTGACTGTTAAGCTAAATTAGGCTACTTCCAGAGTTGAAGGGGAAAACACAATTATTAACGATTCTGAACATCCATTCGGCAGAAAAACACGGTGAGGGGAAGACACTGCCCATGCGTTGCGAGAAAGTATTTTGTCTGTTACACAAATACCATCCTCTCCTCTCACTGATGTAGCTCTCTTTCACCTACAAGAACTTGACGTGAGATAGGTCAGGACTGTAAACAAGCGTATTTGAAAAGCACGGTCCTGAGACATTCTTCAAAATACATAAAAGGTCACTAACACTCGTGTTTCCTTGGGGCCAACTCTACCAGGTTAGGATTGCAAGACCTGAAGCTTGGAGAGATTCATCTCTCCTCCAGCTCTATTGGTTCTTCCCAGCTCTCCATTAGAGGCCACACAACCGTTACTCAGGGAGCCGAAGCTGATTTCCTGGATCATTTTACTCAATGGGAATCTCATTTATTATTGAAAATAACAGAAACTTGACCTTCCCTAGAGACTTTTACAGAAGTTCAGGCTGTAGGTGAATTTGTCCAGACTGCATAATGCAAGTCAATTCCTCCCAGAGTAAAGCAGCATTCAAAGTGAACAAGGCTGGCAGAACTGAACCATTTGTGCATAACTAATGCAACCATCGATCAGTGAGAGCTTGGATTCAGAATTTTTCTGCAAGATAAATGCACATGGATGAACTTACACACTTTTAAAAAGTCTAACTTTGAGAAAGCTTCTTTGATTAACGAGAGTCTCTTGCTACCGCAAATCTAAGCGGACATCTTCCATGGCGCACACATCAGCATCATTCAGCACAAATGGTTCACAGTGAATGGTGCCAGTTGTGACTCTTGACACAGATCTAGATACAGCCTCTCTCAAGGACAAGTATGTGATTTCCTGTTCTATTCCCCAGCTGGTATGTGCAAGTAACTCCCGTTAGCACCAGTGGGAGTTACGGACCAATGAATGCTCCAGTGCTGAAGATATCCACAGGCTGTTTGAGGTACTACTTCATGTTTAGCTTACCCTCCTAACCTTTTTAGAAACCCTGGCTACAGATTTACCACAATGTGTGAATTTACAAATAATAATGAATTAATTCAGACTGGTATGCACGCTAGTCAGGTAGCAATGGTCACAATATTTATATAACCGGATACATAAAGCAGTTCATTCTCAGCCATCCAGCACTTGCTGTCCCCCACTGTAAAACTAGTTTGCCTCTGGGGCTGGAGGAGAGCAGAAGTTGAGGTTACTGCAGGAGAGAAAGTGGCCTCTTTTAAGGGCTGTCACAGGCACACTGTCCAAGAGAGGGAGAGAAACTTCATGTTTGCAAGGGAGGGAGGACTTCCTTGAACAGTATGAAAAAAAATAAATATAATAAAACCCTTTTAGCACAGTCTCCTGACGTGCTAAGCCAGAAAACTGCAGCCCTTCACAAAGCTGAGAGCTAAATAGTGTAGGCATTTTGGTTCATCCATCTCTCTCTCTCCTTCTATGTTCTTCCAGTCATCTGTTACCAGTTTTTATCTGCCTGGACCACGATCATCATACACAGCTGTTTCCAAGGTTATACAGAATATCATATAAAATTAGTTGGTATTGTTTATATCCAAATGCAACTGCTGGGCATTGCCAGGCTGTGCTGCTGGAAGGGATGTTGTGAGGATGAGCCAGCAGCAGGAGGTGGTGATGGGCAAGTGGGCCGGGAGGACAAGGGGCAAGGTGGTGAGGGGGGTGGGAGCTGGCCGAGCACGTGGCATCACACTTATCTGTGTGGAAACTCAACATCTCACAAACTTGTAAACCTTTAATCTGCAACGGGAATTTATATAAGCCTGCATGTGGCGGCGAGTGTGTGGCTCTGTCTGCACTGTTGAGCGCTGATCACAGGTGTGTAAAGGTCCTTGGCTGGATTTGGAGTGCTGCTCATAATCCAGTTGCACAATCTCTTGCCCTTGGCAAGCCGGAGCACCTGCCCTAACAAATCCATAAATACTTGGCTGCTGAGCTCTGTCCTCGAGTGACTGCAGTGTAGATGTGCACTTTGTAAAAACTCATTTAAAAGAGACATACTCTAGACAGATGAATGAGTTGGCTTGGATACCTTAAAAAAAAACCAAAACATCCTATTCTACCAGCACACTTTACTACAACACTGACATAATTTAGAACATCTCTGCCCTCCTGAAATTACTGCTACATGATTACAGCGTTGCCAGCTCTTGTCATTTGCAGACTTAAGAGGAGACCTTGAAGGAGGTCAGTTAGTTCACTCCTGTACCTCAAGACAGGAGTGGCTATGCCTAGGCATCACCCTGAAAGATGTAATAAGGGTTGTTGTTTTTCTGTCCTCCATTGGTTTCAAAGAGACTGACCATTAGTACCACTTGTAGCTGCCAGCCAGGATTCTCCACTGACCGTACCTGAGCACTGATGGCAGATTCCTTTGGTGGACCACCCCTTTAGTTCAAAACTCACTATTTTCATGGTGCAAAGTAGGAAGGTGTTGCCCTGAAAGTTATAAAATCAGAATAACTGTGTATCTTGAACATCACAGAATTATTTTGAAGATGATCTGTTTGTTGGTTTGGGTTTTTTTAAGTCTGTCTTGATTTTTAGGAAGAGAAGGAATGACCTGGTTTGGAAAGCTATGCTGGATGCCTGGCCTGCTGATGTATGTGAGACAGAAATGGGTGAGACCAAAAGGAAAAAAATCCTGCTCTTTGTATAACTCCAGTTATGCCAGATTTGCCCTCAACACATATTGAATTTTTTTGAGCATGTTAGTTGTTAAATCTCTCCTAAACTAGATGTCTCCCTTCCTCAGACCCTTCTACCTCAGTGCAACAGACAGTGGACAACCTCTCTGAGTTTCTCCTGGAGACAAATTGCATCTTGCTGTAGGTATTTCTGGTAGAAAAGTACCCTTGGCCTACACCTAACACATTCATAACAGCCAAGCTATTTTATCTTTCAAATGCATGCCCTGGACCTTGGGATAAGGTCCCAACCTTCTCACCAAGGAGGGATGAGAATGGCAGGTGGGGACACTCCCTCCCACACTGGTTGCAGGAACACTGGATGCTATTTCTACCTATTTCTTCCACTAAGTAGCAGGTGCCAGTTCCTGCACCCTCACGCTCTGCTTCAGGACACCCGTCTTATCACCACTAAAGCAAATGGAAGACCAAATCTGTCACATGGACTGTACTGATTTATCAGCATTAAGAAGCAGGTCTACTTAAACTTGTCCGATCATCCAGACATGAAGCTGTTCTTCGTGATGAAATCCTGGAAGGTTATTTTTTCTCTCCTTAGAGAACCTGAAGGAAGGGCAAAGTTGGTTACCTCCCTCTCTGAGGGAGCCAGCTTGGTTCACAGGCTAAGATGAAAGCGCAGAACTCGTCAAAGCCTGTATGATGGGTTCACAACTCGGTTAGGAAAGCGTAACAGAACACCAGGGTTGTGCTCATCACTTCTGGAAAAAAGAGGGCTTTCATCGCTCACCAAGAGCTTCCTAGGGCAAGTTGGTAGCTCATCTTCAATCCAGTCCCTCCTTTACTTTGTGCACTTTACCTCCACATGCTCTGCATCCTGATTTTGTGAACGCTGAATCTGTGCAATGTAAGCAAGGCTGTTTTACAGGGGTCACTCATTTCCTACAGCCCATGCTCAGAAGCAGACATAGTTTGTCATCAACATCAGAGCACTAAAGATCTGCCATCACTTTTCAGGCAACACGTTTTATGAAGGTGTCACATGAACAGCTTCCTGCCCCTGCCTCTCTCCTTGTGCATCTCCCTTTGGAGTTAATACTCAATTACCTTCATAAAATTACGAATCTCCGCTCTTCTGCGTGTTTCAGCTCTCAGCTCAGTGAAAAGAAGCAAGACATGATTGCACGAGTCTAGGTGCCCACAAACATACAAATAAGGAACAGTGGTGCAGAACAGGAATGCATTACCCCTTCGAAGCTCTGCTGACACACGGGTCTGGGCTTCATTATCATCTCTGGAGCTTACGCTGCTGTACTGTACACTATAATTAGAAGTGTGTCAAAACTCGGGCAGAGCTTTGCAACCATCACCAGTCGCTTCACTGGTATGAGTACGATAACCTGCAGAGCGTGAGGCTGAACTCTGAGTTCCCAAACACAGATTAAGTCGCACGCTCTTCTGCTTGAAAAAGTCCATATCAAATGTTCTACAGAACATCAGGCTGGTCCCTGCTGCAGAGGCCCCAGGAACCTGCGTTAATGCCAGTCGCTTGCCCTTAATTCATGTTGTTGCAAACGGGGCTTGGGGGAACAGGAGTAAGAAGGCAGCTTGTGCAGCAAGGCAGAGGGTTAAAAACGCTACTAAAAACTAAAGGAAAAACAACTGCGAAAAGCTGACCTTTGTAAAACAGACTCACACGTCAAGTACCACTTTCATAACTGATTAAATATATATAAAAGTTTTTATACAATTGTATTATTAGATGGTTAAATATGCATACTCAAATGTCTCCTGGACTAGAATAGCTCGGCAGGAGTCCTTCCTCACCCTTGGTAAATATTCACGACATTTTGGCACACTTGCTACATTTTAAAAACTGGAACCCACATCTAGTTTATTTTCCTCTGTTGCACCAACCTGAAATCCGTCTGCGTTAGTGCACTACTGATCTTTTCACAGCCACCGTAGTCACCGCCTTCAGATGCTTAATACTCTTGCAAAAAATATAACTGACCCCAGTTAGTTACAAGCTTTCTAAACGGGAGAGAAATGTTTATTGCTTCACGTTCAAAACCTGCAGACTGTTGCACGCCGTCCAACCCGACAGTGAGCAAAGCTCAAGTTAAACAACGCATTTATACAACTGCCATCCCAAAGAAGAGGTTTTTGTTCTGGTTTTCTGTGACTGCTTAAAGGCTGGTTGCACACACTTTATCTCTCACCATTGGAAAGACTATAAAGCTAAAGTGAGTTTTTATATCCACATTTCAAGATACTGGAAGTATGGGGCTATAATAGAAATGCTGACATTATCCAGCTATGGTGGTGCAACCTCTCTGCCGTAATTATGTACAGTTGGAGATAATAAGCGCTGCTGATTCAGGAGGAATCTCTGATTGGGCTGGAAAATAGAGAAGTGTCGGATAATCTGTTTCCTGAGTGGCAACAGCAGGCCTAAAGAGCGTAAACGGAGGAGCAGAGTTGGTAAGGAAACAGCAGCAAAGTCCAATCATGAATCCTTAGAGATGCTCTTATTCCTTTTATTGCCCATGTGATTGCAAGAGATCTAAAGGACTCATTCAGGACTCGTGCTGAAAGGATGTTGTGTCGTTACCTGGAGGAGTGTGCAGCACAGATGGCAGGGAAAGGTTTGATTACGTGACCGAGACAGTGGGCACCCAGTCGAGAGAGCACAGAGCACTGATTTTGAAAAGACCTGTGTTCCTTCCTGACCTTTTAAAAATCAAAAACCTTTAAAGTATCTCAAGTTCAGCACCAAAAATGAAGGTACGTAGAAAAAAAAATCCCAACGTGCATGCGATACTGCATTAAAACAGCCTGCAAAAACTGACTTGAAATCTCTGATATTACATGGAAGAAAGTCCAATAAAACTGTTTCAGGAGTAAGTTTGTTTAAAGAGGAATAGGCTCCTTCCCTCCTTCACTTTGGCACCTGAGGAGGAAGGGAAGGAAGAGACAAGACTTTTGGTGAAAACCGTTCATTAAGTTCGGTGTTTTCCTGTACCCTTCCTCTTACCAGATCTCTTTTTTTAAATATTTACATACTAAATTTCCCATTAAATGATAATTTACTCAAAAAACACTTGATTGATACAGAAAGTTCCAAATGCGACACCGTGATTGGTTCTAATTACTATTAATAAATACCTAATGAATCTTGATGAGATTAACAAACCATTCCAGAAATTTGCTACTATATTCACTCAACAGCATACAGTCCAAAGGAGCAGTAACGCCTGCAGGCTATTTATATTCCCTGATTAACAAAACACAAGCAGATCATACAAGGATGAGCTTGAATTTTGCAAAAAAAACCGCCTGGGTAAATATTTAGCATAAAAGAAACAAGGTGTAAGTTAATATTTGTCTGGCACCAGATATTATGGAAACAGCTACAGGCACGTTGCCACATTTACCCTGGAGAAGTGAATGTGTTAGGATGGTGGAGCACAACATCCTTACCTTTAAACAGGACAGAGGCGCTAAGTGGCTGAGCGGTCGGTGCCTCGATGCTGCCAGCCTGATTTCTAGGAGCACGGCTCCATGCTGAGCACCATCCCAGCTCGCTGCCATTAGAGGAGCAGCAGACGAGGACATGGGGAGCAAGGACCTTCCTGGAGTGACAGCCAGGCTCTGCCCAGCTGGGGATGAAACCTCCAGGGAGCTGGGTGAAGCAGGTTATCATGGTACCTGTTCGAGCATCACCCTCACTCAGCGGACAACCTGGTCCCTCGCCGCAGAGTCATGAATAGGGTGGGGAGGAGGGAGCTCCCCTTGGCCATTCCTAGAGGGACGCCAGGAATCGCAGCACCCCCCGCACCCCCGCAGCACGGCCTCTTCCCTCCCTGATGGCAGAGAGCCCATGGCAACCCCGGTCCTTGGGTACAAACGGGTCCCACACCTCCTTCCCATCCCCCTTGCCAAAACCATCCCACTCCCCCCAGCATAACCTGCAACCTCCATCCACCCAGCATCACCTACTGCACCGCAGGAGGGGTCGGGGAGGGAATACACACTTTCTGGTTGGC
Organism: Psophia crepitans; assembly: GCA_013399095.1. Lineage (NCBI taxonomy): Eukaryota > Metazoa > Chordata > Aves > Gruiformes > Psophiidae > Psophia > Psophia crepitans. The sequence goes on from VWZZ01006765.1 coordinate 354,897, forward strand.
TTCCCATTTGTCCGATGCCCTAAGGCGCTTCCAGTTTAATATGTATTCCTTTTTAAAGTTAGTGGAATTGAAATAAATCCATACTCTTTGCCAATTTCCAGCTTACGTAATCAAAGTCAACTGTGCATTCACAAATTCCTCCCTTCTCCGCAAGCTAATCTGACAGTAGCAGGGGGAAGGATGTAACAGGGGAAAAATAATCTCCTGTGGTACTGTCTTGATTTCCCGGGGAAAATAAAATGCCTTCAGTTTATATTGGCCTGGTAATGAATTAAACATTATTAAATCCATAAAGGAACCTCAATAACAAGACCTTTAAAAACTGCAGATAAAGTCAAAGCAAAGGGGAAAAAAAAGAAGCAGAAATATACTTGAAATTAAGTGGAGACAAATCACGAAGTCACAGACATGGTGAAGCAAAGCAGGAGGCGCACCAGGGAAAGGGGAGAGAATCCATTCACCAGTCGAGGTTCACACATTCAGCATCTGCTTTCATCAGATGCCAAACAAAACAAAGTTACTGCAGCTACAGTTTTGTTCACTTATCAAACAGACCTAACTGGTGTTTTAACACATGGAAATATCACAGTTTTAAAACCTTTTATTTGGAGGCTCATACAGACTCCCCGGTTAAATAAAAGTCTATTACTCCACTGCGCTGGGAGGTGCTCAGATCCAGGCATTTGCATGGCTTAAAATGGCTGCACCAGTTCAAGGCTTCTGTAACTTACTGTACACAAGACCATGGAGCACAGGAGAGGGGTCTCTTTTCTGGCTATACATTATTTTAAATTTAACAAAGCCAACGTAATTAGTCCCATGAGCACCCCTCCAGCAACAGCTTCAGCTCCCAGCACTAGCGAGCTGTATGCTATGCAGTAATTATGCTACCAAGCTGTCAAACCCTCCTTATCTGCATGCAAATTAGTTCATATGCTATACATCTGCTATAATGACAGTATTAAACCAAGAATTTTATAATGAAGCCATCCTCTTTATAGCAACACAGCACAATTACTTTATTAACACATTGCACATCTATGTCTGTAACTGCTCCCAGTTAAATAGCCAAATTTTCCATTTCCCCCATACAGCAGGATCTTCTCTGCTTCTCTCCCCATATCTGTAAATAAATACAAAGAACAAGAACGGGAATTTCTAAACTACCTCTGTACAACACCACTCCTTCATTGTTCCTGGGGAAGTACCGCACCAAATGCCATTAAGCGTGACTAGGTGAATAAATATTCCCATAATGCTCCAAAAGGTTAGGAGATGAAACAGTAATAATCAAACCAGCAGCTGTTTGCTCCCAGCCTTGACATCAATCATCAGCTTCTGTCGACTAGCGACTGCCAGCACCGCTGGCCAACCGGCAGCGGGAGGGGGACCGCAGCCCCGCCGCAACCCCGCGTCCACCCCAAGCGCACAGACGCAAAAAGAGATGTCAAGCAAAGAAGGAAGCGCGAGGCGAGAAAAACCTTCCCAAGTGAGGAGCGAGCAACGCAGACCTGGCGCCTGGGAGGGCTTCTGCCTGGAAAAGGCATGGCGGTGCCAGCCCCGCTGCAGCGAGGGTTTTGGAGGCGGCGGGGGATGCGAAGGCGAGGTCGCAAAGCGCGGCTGCAGCCCGTACCCCTGCCCCCGCCCCTCGCAGCGGCTGCAGCGTGTCGGTGCTCCGTACCGCCAGAGAAGCATCCTCACCTCTCCGAAACACGCAGCGGCACTTCACAACGCATCAGCATCAGCTCTCGGCCCCAGCCCTCTTTCAAACGTTAGTGCTGGGAAAGTTTGGTGGCTTCTCAGTCCGAGAGCTTTTTCCCCGTTCGGTTTTCGGAAGAGGTATGCAATTCTCTGCAAAGGTTATTTACAGTAACTAACCTCAAAGAAATACAATCGATAGAGGACTTGACTAAATTTCCTTGGGGGCATTTTATGAGTTCGTCTGTTGTGAGCAACTGCTCAGTTCTTTTACAGTTAAAAAGAAAAAAAGAGAACACATAGAAAGCTGTGTGATCAGCCCTAAACCTTCAATAGATCTTTACACCACTTCGCAATTTAGGTCTATTTTTAACCTTCCAGCTTTATTACCACAAGCCACTTAAGCAGGAACTGCCTGGGACCTGCACTTCAGCCCTCGTGCAAGGACGTACCCTGAACATACCCAACTAACCACCTCTCCAGGGTAATAAGGAAAGGTGATTTCTAATAATGGGGACTATCAATTCTGGGACCTTATTTCACTCACTCTATCTGATACAGTTTATTTCTACTTTTGACCAACCAATTACACGTCAAGAGTCTACCTGGGAACAGAGCAGTTGCGCTCTATAGGCATCCTCCACGAGCAGGAACAAAGGCAAGTGGAAGTGCAGGGAAAAAAAACCCAACCAAAAACCTTTTCCCCTTTTCATGTTATATTTCCCCAAGCACCAGAAAGGTGTGGGTAGGTCTCAGCCAAAGTTTCAGTGCCACTTTGTTCTTCATGCAAATCATCTCTTTCATCAATGATTTTAAAGCCATTTTACAAAGATGACTGCTGTTTCAAAGCCACGAGGAGATAGGTGAGAATTACCATGGACAGCACAAAGACGTTCAAATACAAAACATATTCAAATCTTCTCTTACAACCTACATTTACAGCTTCAGTAAAGCCCTGAGTACTGACACCCCAGTGCATAAAACAACAAACAAAAGAGCTAGGGAAAGGCACAGAGCAACGATTCTTTCTCCCCTACAAAAGCTTGTTTTATTCTTGTCAGCATAACCTGTAGTTTGCTGGCTCTCTGTGAGATCAAATATTTGATCAGTTTATGAAAGGGATGATATTATGTGTTTGCCTGAGGGAACAGGGTCACTGGATTTTGTGACCCTGGAGTTTATTCCAGCACTTGGTTCCCATGAGAAAAGAACTAAATTACCCTTTTCCTTTGGGAGAAGGCAAAACAAAATCAGAATATATCGTAGTCCTCCCGCAGCTACTAACAAGATCTTCCATAGCCTTTGACACCACCTCATGAAATAATGCAACACAAGCCATCTTATTAGCACTCAGTCTGCACCTAACCAAACGGACCGTATTTCAGAGCAGCCGGTCATGCGAGGAGCAGCTCAGTCCTATTCGATGGAAACCTCTTCTACTGCTGTTCTGTCATTTAAATCTCTTTTGTACTGCTGCTGTTCAGGATGAACTCTATTGTCCTTTAAAGTCCACCAAAAAAACCCTGCCATTAGCTGCAGCAGGGCTTGAGTCATGCCTTGGAGGTAGCACCTATCTCACCTAGCTTTCGAGGCTGACAAGGTGGATATCTCAAACTGAGCTAGTGCTTCAGACTCCCTTTACAGCCACCTTACAATGAGCTGAGCTGCACTCCAGGAGCGTCGATGTCTCTTCATTGGCCTAAAAGGGCTTTTAGAATGTCGGCTCAGCTGTAGGTATCTGCAGTCAGGTGAGATGAATGCTACCTCAGGAGCATAAGCAACCCAGGATCATCAACCCAGTGTCACCAGCCCATCTTCCTCATGGCACCGAATTTTGGTGTCAGCACCTCCATGCTGCTCTCGTCACCGTAAGCCCCTCTGTACTTCACCTGCCAGCTTCAACTTCTTCATCCTGTCCCTGGGGATTGCCCATCCACTCTCCTCTCCTTCTTCCATCTCTTCTCCTGTGTCTCTGCAAGCTCGTTCAAACCTAGGCTCACTGGTACATTCCCCAGCACCTCCCTTTCCAGACATGCTGACTACTTGCCATGTGGAGGTTCTCCACAGTCACATTCTCATGATATACTACAGGTCAGTTCTCTACCTAGGACAGAAGCAACACCTTCTGCCAACTCTTCTAAACCCAAGGTTTCTTCCATCAGCTGAATCGACTGTGAGCCTCTGGCTTGGCAGCTGAGTTACCATTGCTTGCTCACATTTTTGTTGCATTATTAAAGAAGAAATTCTGCCATCAGCACAGTAATCTGCTAGAAAATAAAAGCACATGGAAATCACCTGCAAGGTGTGCTATTTTAGGTGGGACTGCTAATGTAGGTCAAGTGTTATTTTAAAAAATCCTAGCGATATAACTTGGAATGGAAAAGTTCTCCTCTGGGTTGCATCTGTGTTTATTAACAAGCCTCTTGTGAATTCTGAATTTTCAATCTATCCACCATCATTTTTCAAAGGAAAATCACATAAGCATACACAGTTCTTGGTCCCTGATTTCAGCAAGCCAACTCTATGCTTGTAGCTCATACATTTTGAGTGATATTCATGAAAATGGAAATCATTCTTTCACACTTAAAAAAAAAAAAAGTAGTCAAATTTGACAGCGAAAAAACACCCAAAGCATCTGAGAATCAGCTCATGATCACTCCTTGATCCTGTTACAATTCTGGCCACCCAATTCATTGAGATAAGTATCATGCAAGCTCCTCTTATGAGCAAATCTTCCCAAAGCCCGTTTGACTCTGGCAGCCAACGCTTGAAGAATTTAACAGTCTTCCATGCAGCTTTGGCATTTTCTCTCCCTCATGGTAGCAGTATTGGCTCCAGCTGGGAAATTGTGGTAGCAAAACTAGACTGCAGAACCACCTTGAAATAGTGAAATACTAAAGTGATCTTCTTTTTTAAACATATTTTAATATACTTGGTGTGTACATGGTCCACATTAAGACTTAGGGTTCGGGTTCTGCTTTTTTTGGTTAGACAATTGAGATTGCTATGGCTCCTGAGCAAGGTTTAATCTTTATAATATTTTAATTTTGCAATTAAAATATGGAAGCCAATCCCAAACTGGGAGTACAATGGCTGCACTTCACAAAGGAGAGATCTGACAAGGGATAAAGCAATTTATTCACTCCCTCCTTCGTTCACCTAGAAATTAAATACTTCACAAAAGATCATCAGCAAGATACCCAATCTGCAGACACTAACAACCTTGGCAGTGTCCTTTGCAGAGCAGAACAGCTGTTTAGTTGATGGGCACCTTGTCCCAGTAGGGAAAGTTACAGCCTTCTCCACTGCAAATGTTGTGGTTTTCTGCTTTTCAAGCACTCTTGCTTTGTGCCTAGCTTGCAAGAGAACCCTGTACAGAAATACTGCCACCAACATCGCAAAGACTGTTAACCTGAAGAATTGCTCTGTTCTGGCATTTGTTTTGTCTTTAATGTATTTAAATTCCAGCAAGCATTTACACTGCAAGCAACCTTTGTTGCTTTCAAATAATAAAGACAACAAAGGGTGAGCTCTTCTGGGATTCTGAAGCGCTCAGATCCAGGTAACCACCGTGTAGCCTTGACGGGGTAGCCCAGCTGCGCTACAGCACCTCACTGCAGAGTCCCCGTTAGACCAACTGCTCAATTACACTACGGTGAAATAAATGAAGAAAAACTCATTTCACCTTACCTTTGCACTGGGGTAAATGCATTCAAATGCTCGCTTTCTGCAGCTCAACAGGCTGTTTGCTTCCGACTGCAACATCTTCTTGACAAAGACTTTACATGGGTCTCCCAACCCCCAGCAGAAAGAGAGAGCGCACCATCTTCCTCCCACACACTGGGGAACCCACCAGCCTCCAACTTTTATGTGGGGTCTCCGAAATCTTTGTTCCCGCAGTGCTTTCCCAGACTGGTGTTTACAACCGTGTGTAGGGAAAAGAAAGTAGTGTCAATCTCTAAAGATCAAAAACCATGACTTCGAAAAAATTGTTGGGTCTCTAGTTTCCAAATTCCCTTTGTCTGCTGTGGTGTGTGCACAACTTTGTAATGTTGGCAAAATAAGCAATGCTGAGAAGGGGAGTTTTGAAGGGCTTCTCACATCCCATCTCTAACATCCCAAATGGGTAATCCTAGCTCAGTTTTCCTTTTAATCTTGCTGGAGAAGAAAGGTAGCTTGCATCTAGCAACATTTCACAAAAAGCCATATGGCTCAGGATGCAAGCATAGCAAAGTGACTGTTCTTTTCCCTGCACCTAAAAGAGACTTCACTGCGTACATGAGACACACGGGTTTGTCTACAGCCCTGCTTCCAAATAAAACCACAGTTTAGGAACTACACTGAAAGTGAGATTTGTTTTCGGTATCTCAAATGGCACAAGGTCAGGCAGAAGATGAGAGGAAAGACACAGACTTAAATCCAGTTCCAGGATCCCACTTCTAAGGTCTTCAGAAGTTGGACTATTTAGTAGAAACCTGAGCAGTAAAAGCAACAGTTCTCTATTGTTTATCACCTCGCGTGAAGTGATTAATACAGCACTTTATAGCCTCAGTTGCACAAAAGAACTACGTGCCAACTCTTCCGGCTGAGGAAAAAGCACCACACTGCTTTGCAACTAAAAACAACATGGAAGATTGCCAAGGGTAAAAGGTGGAGACAATCCTCATCTCCCTCAAGCAGAAGGAACGAAAAGCTGTGGCACAAAATTTCTACCTTTGCTTCTGAGTTTATAGACAGTTGTGGTCAGCTAACCGCGAGTCCAAGCAGTGGTTAAAAAACCAAAGCAGAATCTGTTAGCTCCTCTTTCCAAAACAGAGGGACCATTAAAACCTAGTTAATATGAGACCTTCCTAAGTCAAGATATGCCTTTCTCTCTTGCATATTGCTATATCATGTCTGGGAATATCCACTGACAACTTATCCCATCCATCTGCCCGTAGTGGTGTTTTCTCCATCCTCCTACACACTATTCTCTTCTGCTTACAATGACGCTGATGGGCGTTTGTGGTGAGAAGCCATCGGTACTATGCATTCCTCTCCCAGTCGTCTTTCTCTACAGTGCTCTAAAACCAGCAGACTCTCCTCACAGCAACTGACTTGTGAGGGTGCCAGGACCCCTGACAACTGTCCAACAAGCTGGTTCAGAGTCCCTTCCTTTCTACATCGTTTTGCCTCATATGTTGGTAATCTTGCGCATTGATTTCGTGTTGTCTACAGCCCCCCGCACAGCTCTGGGCTGTGACTAAGGTGCCGTTCCCAGGCCACTCCACATTATACCAAGGATAAAAAACAGCAAGAGAGCTTTAAATCTGCTGTTCAAGTATGCACAAGCTGTCTTCTTTAGCTTTAAGTTTAAGCCATGCTAAAACCAACATGAATGGGACTCATCATCTGTTACAAACACAAACAATCCTTACTCACTACAGCCCATCTGGAGATACAGTGGTCATTCCCAGCAGCCGTCTACTGAAGCCCTCTCCCTATTTTCCTCCTTCTACAGTGGTACACAGAAAAATTAGTCTGGTTTAATAAAATACATGCACTGTACTGGAACATCTTTTTGCATTGATATAGAAACTCAGCAGGAAATAACAAAACACACACAAAAAAAAGAGAGCTCTTAAGCGTGACAGCTTTCAAGTCTGATTATGTAGTTCTTTCTAAGTCTAGAGATGGGCCTCTTGTAGGGTAGGTAAAAATTTCCATGCTTCAGTAACATACAGCTCCTGTTTCTCAAGCTCTCTAGGAAACCTTTTTAAACACCCAGCATCTTCGCATCTAGAAAAGCTGTGCTTGGTGCAGGGTAAATCCACTCTGTCCTGCCCTCAGCTCTGGCACATTGAATTTTGTAGGGAAGGAGGAGGATTTCCCAGCTATCTGCGTGACATTAAAAAAATGTCACGTAAAAGATTAATTTGTGGGCAGGGAGCAGGAAAGTGGAATTTGCTTTTGCCAGAGACAGATTTTTCTTCTTTCTAAGCAGAAGATGTCACAAGTTCAAAGTCCAGCTGAGATGGTGAGTTCAAATATCTATATGATAAATGTATCTCAGTTATCGCAGCCACATAGTTGCTAAACAATCCACACACAAACACACATTCTACTCTACAAAAGCACATTTAACACAGAAAGGCCACTCTTCCTCTGAAGCCTAGGATTAATTTACATAGTGCACCTTTTAAAGTCCCTTTTTTTATATGTTTATCCCTGTTAATAAAGAAAGAGATGTTGCAGACACAAGTTTCAGCTTGGTATATGCTGCAGTGCTCCCCCCAAAAAAGACTGCAGCAGACCCCTCCAATAAAATAGCTATTTGGGAGCAGTGTGGCTGCCTCTTTGTAATCTGGAGTCAACATGGAGAGATAACCTATGGATCATGCATAATTCACTGTTCGTTTGCCCCTGTAAAGATAAAGACCAGGAGAAAAATAAAAGGATTTTATGACAAACCTGCAGCAAAGCCAGTTGCAGAGCTAGGCTTTGGAAGCCATCTCAAAGGATACCCAAAGGTCCTCACCTCCCACTGTACCCAGCTGCTCCTGAAATTCAGTAGCAGTCAGGAACCACGGCAGAAACCTTGGCACCTTGTCCTCTGCTCTTACTTCTTCCACATATGTTCTCTTCAAAAGGCATTTTAAGACCAAAGGACGAGCCAAAAACCTGGGGGGACTTTTGATCATTCCCAGCGTGGAAGGTCTTAGGTGGCATTCCAGTTTCTGCAATAGCAGCAAATACAGCAGTGGCGCTGCTATTGTATCTCCGTTGTAACTAAAGAACCCTATGCTCAGAATTCAAATGAGAGAATTTCCACCGTGCGTAGGCTGGGTCTTCTTTCATTGTTCACTTCCTCCTGTCCTCTCTTCATGAGGTTTACAGGAAACCCTCCTTGAAGTGATCCTGTATAGGACACAATGCAATTCTGAACTCTATCTTATAACTTGATACATTAAAGCGACTAAAACTCTGGAAAAGTTTTAAAAGAAACTAGTGCTGCTGTTGATCTATGCCATAACCTACGCTCACTAGATAATAATTTATGGACTACAAAAACTACTCTGTCCTCTATGATTCTCAATTATTCCCAACACACAGTCCACACAACAAGATTAACATAAAAACCAGGCAACATCAGAAAGCTATAAATTTTCACAATAAATCAGCCACTTCCCCTTCATTAGGCTTTGCACAGTTCATATTATTTCCTTTCTGGAGAAAACCATGACTAGTTACTGTCTGTCTTCAGAAACAAAGCTATCTGTAACATTTCCACAGGGATCATCTGAAATGGATTTCTAATAATGTACAGGTTAAAAGGTTTTCTTGTTCGCCCCTTTCCGCATCCAGCATTTAAACTTTATGGTCCCAATGACACTATGAAAGGCACATAGGCTTAATAACATAACTTGTAAAGAAGTGTGTCTTAAAACATATAACTGCATGCTTAAATATAGAACAGACGTGAACTTGGGCAGTTGCTTAACACAGAGGAACAGGTTCTATTTATTCCTCCAGCAGCCAACCTTAGCACAGGAATAACTGACGCGGCAGATAAAGGCTCTTATCCTGGGCTGGTTGTACACAACACTTCATCGGTACACTTAAAGGCACTTTACCAAAGCAGGGATGTATTGTTATCCCTGTTTTACAGAAAAGGAAAAGCTTCCCAAGGTTACAACAGAAGGTCAGAAACACGGATCTGTGCGCACCACCCACATACCTTAATTCCCATGCTTTGCCCATTAAGCCACACTCAGAGCTTCACAGGTTGAGCTTTTATGTAAACCTTTAACTCATTTCTCAACAAACCCATGAGCATTCACAGTATTTTGTCTTCTGAGTTGGACTGAATTAGGCCAGCCTCTACTGTGTCCAAGTACACAACACTAACGACCCATCTCTCTCTCTCTGGAAATGCGGAGTGGTAGCATTACTTTTGTTTAAACTTGGGAGGAAATACGGATGGTCCTGATGGATCTCACTTAAATAGGAATGTCAGGACATATTTCAAGTCTTGACAATAGAAATTTAGGTAATGCTTAGTAAATCTCATGGTGGAAGTCCCAACAGACAGATTCCGAAGTTAATACATTCAAACCAGTTCAAATCCACCCCTCTCTTGAAGGAATAGCACCAAACAGTGTCACACACGTTAGGGTGACACATACGGCAAACCAGTCCCCGCAGCCAAGACTTCTATTGTTCCCTGTGAGGGAGATGACACCCAGAAGAGGTCATCCTGTTTGGACCGTGACTTCCCCCCCATACCTCCATGCACCACAAAACACCGCTTGCAAGTCACGTCGCCCTCCGTCACATTAATTTTAGCCAGAGCAGCTGCAGATGGCAGCGCCTTCTGACCTCCAAAGGCAAAGGGAGGCCTCAGAGCACATCTGATTAGAAGAGTCCAGCTGAAATGTTCTTTTTAGTGACTGTTTTCTTCGGTTTCTGCTGGCAGCCATCAGCGTGCTTACCTTTCCCGCCTTCCCTGCTTCTTTAGCAGGTCATCATCCTGGCAGAACAAGCTCAGCCCAGACACAGGCAGGCTCCAGAGCTTTGCAGCTGCCTGTCTGTTCGGCTTTCCCTCCCCTGCCTCAGTTTGCTGTCTTGTTTTATACGGCAAAGACTAAAGCGTTCATTTTTGTAAAGTGCTTGAACAGGCTATTTGATATAAGCCTCATTTTTCAGAGGTGTCAGATACCTCGGCTCCCCCTGCGCACAAACGCATCAGCACCGCCGAGCGACGGGGAAGCGGGACTCCGCACGGTCACGCAGCGGGAACGGGGCCGGGCTGCCCCGCGGCACGGGGCTGCAGGCAGGCAACGCTCACCGCTTGGCCCGTGAGGTCTCGCCGCCTTTCTGGGAGGTAGGTAAAAAACTAGAAATACCATTTTTTAGAATAGAATAGAATTTTTTAGAATAGAATAGAATAGAATAGAATAGAATAGAATAGAATAGAATCATTAAGGTTGGAAGTGACCTCAAGGATCATCTAGTCCAACCATCCCCCCCTACCTATTACCCACTAAACCACGTCCCTAAGTACCACATCCAACCTTTCCTTAAACACCCTCAGGGATGGTGACTCCACCACCTCCCTGGGCAACCCGTTCCAATGCCCGACCACCCTTTCCGAGAAGAATTTTCTCCTCATGAAAGAGGAGATGAGGCAAGTCAGGGTGATACAATCAGTGCCTCGCTGGAAGTGACGGACTGAGCGGCAACGTTCAGAAGAGACTGCAGTCCAAGGACAACCGCAACCTTCACATACAACCCTCTGCTTCACAGCTCAGTCACTGAGATTAGCCCCGAAACTTAACACAAGCATCACTTGGAGGTCTGTATTTTCTATGGTTTTTATTCCAAAACACAGCAGAGAAAGAAACGAAACGAATATGCAACAGCTCTCATGGAGAAAGCAACTGAAAAGCAATTGCGCTAGATGTCTCCACCCAGACGTGTCTTGCCTTGGTTGTGACAACGTGGAAACGAAATATAACTGCATTCCGCACAAAGTCACATCTTCGCATGCTAAAACTCGCGCTGACACCACCGTGGCACTCGGGGGAAGCGGCTGAAACGTTAGCATTCACCAGGAATAATTCCAGAAATAATGGAGCTACTGTTCCCGTTCCCAATCAGGAGAAGCGCACGGCCCACGAGCACCTACGCCGACGGGCGCTGCGCTGACAAAGGCAGATCCAGCACATACAGACTTTTAAGAGTCCTGCCCCGGGAAGTAGTGGGGAAATAGGACACGCTGGACTCTCCAGAGATCGGTTTCTATTTTCATGGCTATTTTTTACAGGCCAAGGGACTACAGAAAGGTATTTAAGCTACCAGACCCAAGCAGTAAGTAAGGTTTACACGGTTTACCCAGGTCAGAGAGGATTCACAGAATTGTGGATTGTCTCACAATTTTTTACTGCCTGTGAACAACTCTACAATTCTAAAAATACCTGAGAAACTGTCACGGCAGGCAACCAAACAATAACATTTTTTCCCATACAAAATCGTTTCTGACATACTCCGCTTTGCCAGAGAGCCACAACACTTTTCCAAAAGCAAAATCGCTACATCTGGACAAAACAGGAGAACGAAAGCAAACACCTTGTGCAACCACCCTCGGTCCATGGGGGACTGGGGGAGGTGGAAGGGCCCCTCGCCGCCACGCACAAGGGATTTCAGGCTGAAAACCTCTTTCTGGAGAAGGCTGGGAAGGAGCAGAAGGTCAGAACCTGCCTGTAATAGAAAATCGGTTTGCAATCTTCATTACAAAGTTGCTGTTAAGATACCATAATACATTTTTTAAGCAGCTCATTACCAATTTATTAAACCATTAGGGCTTCTTTGAGACTGTTGGAGATTATTGTTTAAACTGCTATTTAAAAGTGTACTGGCTCACAGCATGGTAATTCATTCTTATGCCACAGAGATACACAGATAGTACGTGTTCATAGCTATATTACAGTTCACTTTTAAAAAGTGATTTTGCATGCAAAGTAAGTGTGTATTTGCACATCTGGACCATGAACCAGGTAAATTAATTTCCAAATAACAAACCGTAACTTACTGGAGCGCTAAATGGCACTTCTAAATAAACATAAATATTATTCTGACACTTGGATACCTTACACAGCAATAAACAAAGTCATTAATAAAGACAAGGAGGTATGTCTCTGTGCTCCAGGAAATGCAAGACTGTCACCTTTTTGAAAGGGTCGGGTGGCTTTAGAGAGAGGTAACAACCTCATTAAAGTCTTTAGTCTGTCTGGAGATTTTCTCATTTGTTCAGGCTGAGAGACGTCTCCCTTTTTTTTTTTTTTCCCAAAGGATTAACAAACAGAAGAGGAGCAGTGCTTCCTTGTCCAAGTTATTATTTTTAATAGGAAAAATAAACACTAATTAGAATACAAACCAAGGGCAGTCCTGATGAAGTGGAAATGTTTTTCTCCCTCACCAGACAATAACTGGACCACAGAGCCTGGACAACCATACAGTGTGAGGTCTCATTTAATTGACTGATATACTAGAAACCTTTGACAGAAAGTGGCTAGTTTGAACTTTGGGCTCAGTAATGAGTTCTCAAGTTCCTTCTTCGACAGAATGGATGACAACGGTGCTGCATGACTTCATTTAGCTTCATTTTATAATTACATGCCTGTTCTTTAGTATTTTTCCCCAGCTTAAATACCACTTTTTCAGAGAGATGCTCGGGAAAAAAAAGAAATGAAACCAATTTTAATGAACTCATGCAAATATAAGCCTGGTGAAATGAAATCACAGACCTAAGCAGAATACTGCATTGAACACATTTGTATGTTTTATGCAAAGCTCATCTAAATTTGAGTAATTGGACCTAATTTGGCAATCTGCACAATCAGTTTGCAAACTTCAACCACTGAATTTTAAGTATGAGCCTGGAAAATCATTAACATTTGTATTTATCACTGTGGTCCTGATCCAGCACAGTACTAAAATCTGTGTTCAAGTGTTTTGAATGAGGTCTTAGCAGATGCACAGCATCCAAGACAGTGTCAGGAACTCTAATGACAGCGAAAAGTCATTGATATGTTCAGATCGCACAATTTTAATCTCAAATCAACCTCAAATCACTGAAGCTTAAGGCTGGGAACCTTCTTCCAAAAAGCCCACTGTCTGTATTCCTCTTCCATGCCGTACTATCTGAAAACTGTTCCCCAGATCACAACCACTGCTCTATTGCTTTTCATCTCCACCCTCTCCTCTTCTCCAAGAGTCCCCGTTGCCTGTTGTTTCCCTCCTCACGAGGATGCTAGCCCAGCCTGTTTCCTTCCTGTATGCACCCAGTCTTCACTGAGCACTGCAGGAGCTGGATGTGCTTTCCATGCTCCTGGAGCACGCTGTGAGCACCAAACCAGTTTATTAAAGGGCTGTTCTCCCATGCTCTCCCAAGCATGTGTTGTGGCTGCAGTGAGGTTTATTTTTCATTTCTGTCTCATCTTTCTTCCAGAAAAAATGCAATGGGTCTTGAACTTCTAAAAATGTTCTTGCTCCAGATATCTTAAAATACTTTGCAGGAAAGAGAACTGTTTCCCATTCAACTCTACTCATTACTTTTCTTTGTCTTCTGAAGGCAACCTCCTTAAAGAGAAGGCGAAGCACATTTTTTCAAGGTGAAAGCTGCCAGTCTGAATTTGAATCAAAGTCTGAATCCGTTTCAATGGGAAGCTTCACAGCATCCCAGTGACCGACCGTACTCAATACAGGAGGGCGAACAGCCTGCACTGGCATCACAAAACCTCTCCACACAACCAGAACACCACCAGAGTTTAAATACAGTTGTGTGTCAGTAAACCGATTTTAAATCATAGGCATAGCCAAGATCTATTAAGGCAGAACTGTGCTAGATCACATGCAAGTTCAGTTTCTCTCCATGCGTCCTCAGGAAATGTGTTAATTGCTCACAGCTCTAACACAGATTTTCAATACATCTGCAAGACACACCACCACACACGCTAGCTGGGGGGAAGGGAAAGATCTGATTCTTTTCAGTGTACAATCCAGGGATATTGGGCACATTCCAGCATCATGGCTTTACCCCTTCCCAGTCCTCCTCCTACTGTCCACCACTTTTTCCCCACTGGTTGGTACACCGCTGGATCCCAGGTACTCACCCATCACCAAAGCGGCGGCACGCAGCTGCTCACACCCTCAGCCACAAAACTTTACTGCCCTCCAGACTCGGCACAGGGATTTCTGCACCAGGACAGAGGTAACTTTGCGTGGTGATGAGCAAACGCTGCAGCTCCGTACCTCGAATCCCAACAAGTCCTGCCTCCATTTTTCTCTACCTTCAACCAGTTTCTTGGACACTAGATGACAAATTACTGCCACAGATTAGATGTCATAGTTTTGTAGGTCATCTTAAGAACCGCAACTTGAAGCTGTGGGATCTAGGCAAGAATTCAGGGGAGCAATTCCTCAAATCAGGACTGCTTTGCAAAAGAACCCTGTTGCTCCTGGGACTTTCACAGTGTAGCCAGTTACAGATACCTGCTTTCCCTTTCACCATTATCACGATATTGTTGTAGTCAAATTCTCTCCAATTCATCTGAAAGTTGTAAAATCAGACCTTTTATTTTGCATTAGGAGAAAATTTCCAACTTATTCAGCTCCAACACATTTTATGAAAATTACTGCTTGGGTGGAGGAAGTGCCTGAAGGAGAAAAGCTCAGGCCAGCTCCCAGTGTAAGCACACAGGCCGCACACAGCAGCATCCCGCAGACCCAAGTGTCTCTGTATATGGATGGAATAAACCAACCAGTCGAACTGTACTGCATGTTGAGGACACACTGCTCTTTTGACCAGGAACTAGCAGGACCTCACTAGATGGACAAGTGAGAAATCACCAGCTGCTCTGACAGGACCAAATCCAAGAAAGAGCATATGTTCTAAAAGAAGTCCTTCCCTGTGACTGCATGGCAAGTGAAGTTCCTACATCTCAACAACTCATTCATCCCAGCCTGTCAGCTTGTAGAGAAAGAGCTGTGGCTGTATTAAGATTGTCTGAGATTGGAATTGTCACCAGAACTGAAGGCTCAAAATGCACCTGAGCAACACAGCTCTTCTCACCGCTGAACCAGAGAAATGGGAAGAGCTAACAGGGTTTAAAGGAAAAAAGAACTGCTAAAAGATAACTGGCAAAACCACTTTTCAAGTCATGGCGCGACAGAGACACATCCCAGGGAACTGAATTTCACCAGCTGGCGTAAGCTTCAACTGAGCGTGCTGTACTCCCTCCAGTACTCAGTGTAGGCTTGTGATTACCAAGCTCCAAAGTTTGATCATTAAACCTGATCCAAAGTGCTGAGAGACTATTCCTTTCAACAAGCGCTTCGTCAGGTGTCTTTACTAATCACAACTAACAAACATTTTAATTCTGGGGCCTTTGGGCAAGGGGTGGAGTGGGGCTGTGTGCCTCGTTTCATATGAGGAGGTGACAACTCAGATCTGCAGTGCCTGATTAATATTTTATGATGGTGATCCACTGGGTATGCGGTGTAATTCTGGTGGCTTGCTTTACTCTACGTTCACTGCATCTCCAATGTATTTGCAACAGCTTCATGGAACAACAACAAAAAGATGTTTCATTCCGGCAGGACAGCACTGGCTGACCTCTCTCATTGCTTCGTGTAATTCAGAGGGAGCAACCGTTAAACAGGAACCGAAAGTACTTTTAAAGGGGAAAAAAATGGCATAAAAGATTTACATATAGATAGCATTTCAGAGAAGGATGATGCTGATTTCTCCTGCCTTGCATTTATTTACCAAGTCATCCTAACAGAGCGGTCAGAAGACAAGCCTGCAACAGGGCACAGCTGAATACAACATCTCCGTCATCACCAACAGTTCAGCCACGCTAGCATTAAAGTGTCATTAAAACACAGCGTGATCAATGGAAAGAGATAATGAAGCACAATTCTGCAACTGAGCTCCATCCTAGGAGTTCGCAGAGGTCCCTGATCTAACTTTTAAAGTGAAAAGAAGGACAGTAACTTAGAATTTGACAATTACTGAGGATGGGCACGATGGGGTCTGTCCCACGTCCAGGCAACCGCTGCATCCCAGAGGCACCAAAGCAGCCCAGATACTGTTCCAGCGCTGGCATGCACCAGATCTGCTGCCTTCAGCAAATGCAATAGTAAAGACGGTTGTTCTGAATCACCAGCATCTTAACACATCTCACAAAGCTTTCTGGTTTCCTCGCAATGGATGGATGGCGTGCTCTTTATTTTTTTTCCCCCTCTGCTATTCGAAGTCCATTAATAGCATATTACTCAAAAACTCCCATTCTCTCTTAGGGATGCAAGTGATGCTTGTAACGATCTCTGTTGTAAGAAGGCATGTGTCACTGAAAGACTGGGATATTTCTAGATCTCCAGTCTCTTTATGCAGCTTAATGCTAATGAAAGGAAACCATTTTTTGCACACAGTGAAAGGGAACAGATGGTGTCACAGTTCTGCTGTGGAATTTAAGCAGAGTGACAACCTATACAGCAGATCATCATCATGGGTGAAACTCCTTTTAGGCAGTAGCATGGAACGTTTATTTGGGTTTTATTTACTTATTACTATCCAATATTTTGAAAGGCTTTTTCTTTTCTCTTTACAAAGAAGTCTAAGAAAACGGTATGATAATCTCCTACAAAACCTCAAAAGACACATGAAGACCAGTATTTCAAACACACTGTGAAAGGACAGCTGAAGAACAGCACCTCATATTGCAAACTGTGCTCTTCCAATCACGTATCTATCCAGACACCAGTCACTGGAGAGCAAACCAACGAGGGCTTAAAAGGGACACTGTCAAGTTGAAAATCACTCCTCTGTCTGAAATCTGGTCCCTAGTTCTAATTACGCCTGCAAGGCAGATGAGGGGGGAAAAAGAGGTCTCTTCATTTTGTAATAATTTTATATTTTACATTTTCAAGTACAGCTCGCCTCACTGTTTCCTTTCTAGGCTCACCTGCTTTCAACCTGGAGAAAAAAAGGTTAAAATAAAGCAGATAAAAATCAGAGGGGGAAATTTACCAGAAATAAGGAATTTAAAAGGGACTTCCTATCCCATAGATTTGTTGCTGCTGTTGTTTACTAAATTGTTAGTTAAATTCTTCTAACCCTACTGACAACTAAGTCAGACATATGTTTTCACGTCCTGATCCTCCCAGAGGCATCTCAATCCCCCCAAAGAGTTCCCCTCTGGTGAGATTGTCCATGTGCAACTTGAACTTTCACAATTTTTACTGTTTTCATTCCTTCCAATTTGTCTTCTTCCAGCTCGTCTGAAATGCCTGTATGAGTATTTTATAGTGCATACTGCTAAAAGCAACAGATGATATGCTCAACTACTCCATAATTCACATCAACAATAGCCAATCTCCACTCAGCCCGTATCCCACAAGAAAAGGGATTAATCAGGCAGCGACTTCCTGGGAGAACAATAAACCTCAGGCTGCTGGGTTAGGATTTGGACCTCTCAGGAAAGGTCTGGACCCACTCCACTCTCTCTGAAACTTTGGAAAACATTTCCTTAATGACAACCCCATTTTCACACAGGGATGGATGATGTGTGTCCAAAGCTACCCAACTGCAAGCCTTATTATAGTCTTCAAAGCTAGATGGGGAAATCAGGTCTTAAATACATCTATAAACTCAAACAGTTGGATGGGCACATTGCTATTTGCAACATGCTCAATTCTGTCTGTGGGGGACAACAACAATCAGCCTGTAAGATGCTGTGAAGCTGAATTTATACATTCAGGTGAGTTTGCATAGATGGGGGCTTCAGATCCAGGAAAAGCAGAGCAATACCAGCACCACTGTTCTAAGTGCTCCGGTCTCCAGTGGGCGAGTGTGCTCAAGGTATTGCGCTCCCCCAGGTCTGTCAAACAGCAAAGTCTAAAACTAAGGACTAACATTAAGGAGAAGCTCCACTCCACAATGCAGGCAAAGATCACCTCAAAATCCCCCCGTTTAGCCAGGATATCTATCTACATACATATGTGGCAATAAATTAACGCTTTCTCATCAAGGCATTTCTTTGCAAAAGGGGATGCCAGAGCTCCTTCAGAGACCTAGCACCTCCAGTAACACAGACCACAGCAACCATTAATCCCCCACGAGCAAACCATCCTTGACCCCAAAAGTGGCAATACTTACGGGAACGACTGCACAAAGATACATGTGAGATGGGAGCACTACAAGTGTGGAAAAGTGGCAAAATATTCAGAGTGAGTGAATTCTAAACTCACTCACAGGAGCCCACAAGATGTAACCTGCTGATTAACACGTCTCGCAGGGAGGGACACCACAACGCCGTCCAACGCTTCTTTTGAGGAGAAGTGAAAGACTCAGGTTTTAAGGCATTTATAGGTCATTTCTTAAACGTGTCAGGTAAAATCACTACTGTGTGTGCTCCAAAGCACCCAGGCTCCTGCTGCAGAAACTCAACCGCTATTAGACAGCAAGTGTGAAGTGAAGAAGCAGAAAGAGAAGAGATTGTCAGTAAATAGGGTTAATCCCTGCAGGTAATACCCTTTCCGTTAAATTGTGCAGCATTTTCCAGTCTGCAGATTCTCAATCCCATTTAACATCTCCCACACTGCAAGCAGACACATC